>PGCI01000003.1:720000-850275 GCA_002873125.1 Puccinia coronata f. sp. avenae
GATAGTTTAACCCATTCCTGGTCCGGCCCAGTGTGGTTACGGCAAAGGGCTAAGTCCCTTAATGCAGTCAAAATTTGCAACCAATGTGGATGCTCTCAGAGAACAAATTTTTGTGGATTAGCAAGAATAAAATAAAGATGGTTTAAGCTAATCCTGGGCTCTCCTTAAATTGGTAGAGTATTGGCAATGTACTGGGTATAGCCCAATGGAGGACTTCCCTTTGCTTGGGATTTACAAATTTGACCCTTCTGGCATCAGATTTCAAACCTCTTTTGGTGGTGGGAACCTCAATGTCACTGATTTTTGCCACCAAAAAAGGTTTGAAATTTGGAATTAGATTGTGTACATTTAGAACTTCAAGCAAAGGGAAGTCCTTCACTGACAGCTCACCGCAAAACTACCATCCATTAGCAATTTTCTGCTGCGCTACTGCTACAGGTAGCGAGCTGACCCACCATTGCAAGGATTCATTAGAAGTGGATGACTGGCACAGGATCAACACATCAAGAAATCAGAAAGAATGATCCTAGATTCTAAGCATGTGCACTTTGCATAACACCTGCCCTATGCAAGGCCCCAGATCCATTGTAGGTTTTCTCTAAATCAGGAATGTTCGTTGACAATTGGAATGATATAGATTGCAATCACGCCATTTAACGGAACCAGAAGAACAAAATGAAAAACAAGACTAAAATAAAAGCAGAAACGGACTGTGGGTCCATTTGATCTACAGATTGAGGTCTCCGTCGTCGATCAATAAGATAAACTTGCCTTGGCCTTCCCAAGTGTGGTGGGTGAAACGGAACGTCTCCGTGCCAAGGTTGAGGTGATGGTTGATGGAACGGGTGGGAATGAGCGGGCATCATCATTTGAGGAGGGCCTTCTACCCTCCTCCAGTATGTTCCTGGTCCCATGTCTGGGAGAAATGGCTCTGCTCCCATATTGTGATATCCATGAGGTTGTTGGAAATGCGGTGGTAGATGATTTAGCTCCGTGCTTGGATCGTAGTCTTGCCAGCTTGAGCTTGATTCATGATTATGACCACTCCACTCCCCCCCGCTGGGCTCGTAGTCGTTCCCTGTTAGGTGCTCAGGCCATTGCTCCCAACCGGATGCATCAGAACCTCGATTCGGGCTCGGGCTCGGGGCAGGGACCGTTGTGTCTGCCAGCCTCCCGTCGGAGCTTCTACGGCAAAGTGGACAATTGAAATGACCATTCTTAAGGCACTCTTTTTGGCAGTATTTGTGAATAGGGGGTCCACATTTCCATCTCGTTCCGAGGCGATAGTCCCGGGTCCCAGGCAGGTGAAAAGAGGAAGTACTAATAGTTCCGTGGCAAATGCAACATTCGGCAGACTCCGGGTGCGTCTCGAATGCTTCGCCCCCCCTCGCGGCTTGATGAAGCTAAGGCCGTATTCATGGAACGAAGAGGTCAAGTTTGTTAGAACTTTGCACAAATCAAGAATCAATGGGACCTCGCACCGCGCGTTTGATGTGACGAGTGCTGGATGTAGAGATCAGGCTCGGAGGAGACGATGCCATTCTGATTGTGGGCAGAGATATCGCGTTGGCATGCAATGATGACTGATCCAATCCATCTATTTTTCTCGTCGGATTAGGGGCACTTCTAGAAACCGTGGATTGTGAAGCTACTCGAAAGAGCTGTCGACAAAAATCGCGCAACTATTAGAATCTTGCCATCCACTTTTACCAAACAATGCAGAAAAAAACTGAACCAGTAAGATTATCAAACCCAGAAACATGGCAGGCCTGTCGATCACGAAGGCTTCTATAAATAGGTCGAAAAGAATGTTATTGATTAGGGGTCAAAAAGAAAAGGTCTTGGGTATTATATGAACGGGATTTTGGAATTAACAAAGCGCGGCGGGATTGAGACCGTTCAACCGGTTTGTAGAACAAGTCTCAAAGAATGGAAAATCAGAAGCGTGTTGAGCCCGTGGGAGCGGTTTCAACTGCCATTTGGTGACTTTTACACCTCTTTGTAGTGCGGAAGGAGATCATGCCCCTACCGCTGCCGGATGCCTGTAGCCCCTTGTTGGAAAGCCCGGGCATGATGATACAAGATGAATAATGTGGGCCGTGGGTAATCGGCTGGTGAGCATTCCTTCAATGGTACACATTACAATGGATCGTTCAAAATGCTGTAGGAGCACCAATGCGGATGGTCTCCGTCGCGCTAATTTACAGAGTCCTTCTGAGTTTGAGGATTCCAGTCCCTTAGAAGGATCCGAGATTCCGAAGTGGCACCCCTGACTTGTGTACTGAAGTCCCTGCCCTCCTATGCGGCCGAGCGGTGAAACATTTCCATGACGGGTACACGTCAGTGGGCTGGATTGCTTCCGGCTGGAACTTTTGGAACATTCTGGCCACTCGGTCATGGAGCCATTACACACTTTTTTTTTGCCAAGCTGAGTCATCCCACCTTTTCTTGCTCCTTCGCAGAGTTCCTCCCATTATCTTTTAAGCTCAAGAAAGACCGCATATGTAGACGGGGAGCAGGCCGCAAGGCGCCTCCGCGGGAGGCAAGGGTCTTGCTGCTATGTGCAAGAAACAAATAACCGAATGAAAGGAAGAGAGGGAAAACCGTAGGACAGGATTGGAAATTGACGAAAAGCATAAGGAAATAAAGCAACTTGCAGAGAACAAGTTTGTTCAATGTTGCATTGACTGCCAGATATTTTATTCTCTGAGCCAACACAAGTGATGGAATAACATGGTGAATGAGTCAACATTAAGCCTTTGGAAGTCCAGCCTAACCACATAGATACCTGCAAAAATAAAATATCTGGAATATTCAGGATATCTGTGATTACCAGTTTTTCAAGTGTTTAAAAAAAACAAGGGTTATGGCCTGGCCCCAACTGACCCTAGCCCTAACCTAGACCTAACTAAAACCTAATCTGAACCTAAATTAAGCTTAACCTGACCCTCCTTTGGGTGTATTTCTTGATTTTTTTATTTGTTTCTCTTATTACAGATATTCCAAATATTCCAGATATTGTTTTTTTGGCAGTGACTATATGGTTCTTGACAATATGTATATCAATCAGTTCACCATGTCATAATGCCTTGTCCAAGGGTGCACCAATCATGCCTAGTCTAGACTCTAAGATTGTTACAAAAGGGTCTACCTTTTCCGCTTTTGATTTCTTTTTCTTCCTTTTACTACATGTCTTGCCATACCTCCTGGCATATGCTGTTCCGCTATCCATGTTTTCCCACCAAGTATGGTGGACATACTGCCACGATATCAGGAAGTACTTCTATTTCTGCCATTTCTGACAAAAACAGATCTTTGTTAATTCAATTGTCAACTGGACGTGCAATTCTGAATCTGGCTGCACATCCAAGTGGGAGTGACTAGGAATGATGAACTTTCAAAAGCAGAGTTTGCGAGCCGTGGTTGGAGAAGGACAAGGCAAGCATTACAAAGATATAGATATAAAATTATATTTTATGGTGTTGCTGACAAGAGCGGCTCAAGAACTAGCATGAATCGATTGGGTGGATTGAGATGACACAACAAAGTCAATGGATCCAAACCCAAGCTACAATGTATTCCTTTTTTTTACCTTCGAGGATGAGACAAAAGACCGGATGGAACTCGGTTGCTGGGACCAGAATGGAGATTGGAGCCATTGAGGCCGGTCGCCGATGAATTGGGATTATATTCATCCGAGTTGAACTCGATTTGTCGGTGGTGGTTGAGGTTAGATTCCAAGCCAAACTCGACTTTGGTGTTAGAGACTCGGGCTTCAAGTTCGTTGACTTTGGCCCCGAGTTCCTGCGAGATTTCGCCAATCCAATTCAGCGAGCCAAGATGCGCATTGAGGATGCCCGAGATTTGGACGATCGGATCTTCGTTTGATGACGCGCTCGAGGCAATCGCTCCATCGGCCGTGCTGGACAGCGACTCGTCAATCCTGTTTCCTGGGCCAGCCAAGCTATTCAACTCCGCAATCATCGTCCCCAGAGATGACGCCATGTCATTGAGTTGGACGTGCACTTCTTCCGCCGTCTTGTAGGCTTCCTCGCGCTCTTGTGCAGCCGTACGCCCCCGCCCGGTTGACGTCGCTGAGAAGTCTTGCACTTGGCTGTTGGAAAGCTGTCGCTCATAGTCTTCCAATGCTGCCGACAATTCTTTTTGCTGAGATTCTACATAATCTAATGTTTGATCAATCGAATTTTGGATCGGCTCGATTTGCTGCAACTCGTCGTACAACATCGAGATCTATATGATTGGAACACGAAGCATGTCAGCAATGACCTTACTTGCTGGAAAGAAAGATCCGACTCGTCAGGTTGCACTTTTGGCGACCATTTTTCCTCTCTTTCCTCGAAAGGAATGGAAAAAAGGGCAAGCACACAATGCTTCCAGGCAAAGAAGAGGAAGAAAAAATAATGACCTGATCACCGTTTTGTATAAGCACTTGATCCCAGGCGGCGATTTCATTGGCAGTGTGCTTGAAGTCCTCGACCCGTTCATCCAACTCTGAATTCCAACGAGCCACCAAGTCCTCTAACGTTTTCCCTTTCAGTAACGAGGGGGCCAAGTTAATATTGGGTTTGGTAGAGGGGGTGGCAGGTGGGGTACTAGCAGGCTTGGAGGTTGCAGATTTGTTTGCCAGAGACCCATCGCCCGTACTCGACGAGTTCATGGCAAGCGGCGAAGATTTGGCTGGGACGGTGCTCTTGACGGTGAGTCCGCTACTACTCATATTTCCGAAAGGACTCGAGGCGGGTGGTTTGGCTGGCGGCTCAGTAGAGCTGGTAGAAACTTTGGAAGGGATCGAGGCAAATAATGAAGTCGCTGGAGCGGGAGAGGCTGCCGGTGTCGCATTGCTGACGGAGGGCTGAGAATTGTTGGATGGGGATGGATCGGCTGGTTTGACGCCAAACAGGCCGCCCGGAGAGGCTGCAGCAGGTTTGGGTGGCTGGCCCGCCCCGAACAGGTTTTCGCTTTTATTGGCATCGTTTGCAGGCTGGTTAGCTAATGGAGCACCAAAAGCAAAAGAGGTGTTCGCAGTAGTTGACGCAGGTGTACTTCCACTGTTGACTGACGGAATAGCAAACGGATTGCTGCCCGTGGCAGGGCTGCTAGTGGCGGAGCCGAACAGACCGGGTTTAGCAGCTTGGGTTGCCGCAGCAGGTTGTTTGGTGATAGAAGTACCGGTGTTTCCAAAGAGATTAGAAGAGTTGATGTTAGAGTTACCGAACAAGTTGGTTGTTGTAGAACTTGTGGTTCCTGTGGCCGCGGAACTCGGGACATTTCCGAAAAGCCCTTTGGGAGCTGCGGGAGTAGTGCCAGTGGCATTGCCACCTCCAAAAAGTGAGCTAGAAGGAGTGGCAGTATTCGCGATACTAGCACCACTAGGGTTATTCGAAACAGCTGAAGACGTGAAGTTGAAAGAAGATGCAGCTGTCTTGAAAGGACTCGTTTGGGGAGTGGTCGAGGAGGCTTTTGTGAAAGGCAAAATCCAGTTCAATTAGCAAAACAGATCGATGAGAATTTGATGGAAGCAAGGGTGACAGATGACCTACTAGCTGAAGGCACACCGAACGCGCCGGACCCCCCACCAAAGCCGAAAGCAGAAGTGGAGCTTGCGCTCGCAGGCTTTCCGGCTTGGTTTCCAAAAATCGAGCCTGCAAAAAAAAAAAGCAAAACCAAATCAGACGACATGAAAGACAACACATTGAGAAAGAGGGCCAGGTGGGGTCTGTGGAAAAACACTTACCAACCGATGATCCTCCCGCGAGAGGAGCAGGGTTAGTTTTATTCGAGTCTAAGATTTCGATCGATTAGAATCAGAATGACATCAAGTGGGATTGGACAGGATGAAGAAGAGCACTGACCCATCTGGTCTCCTAGCACGCGTAAGAATAAGGTGGAATGAGTCGGTATTCGAACAACAGGCGAGGCTTGCGCGACTTCAGATAGCCGTTCGATGTTTTCGTGTCGAGTTTTCCGTAAATGTCCAAATTATTAGGATTTTCAGCCGAACGGCGACCGAATAAAATTGTGGAGCTCAGCACAGTCAGCTCCGGGGCGACCTCGGGTTGACCGGGCTGTACTCTGCCGTACCCCGGGGGATGGGCTTCGCTCACACCTCTCTGAGACGCTCTGACAGTTCCGACCGAACTTAACACAAGTCCCTCGGCCTGCCGGAGGCAGGCGCCTCCCGTCAGGGAGGGACTTGCATGTAAAGTCGGGGGTTTGGCCTGAGAGCATCCACCCAATGATCCGAGTTTTCACAAAATCCACCAAAACTACTACTCAACCTCCAGCCTACTGCCCGCCGTTGGACCCCCAGACTAGCACAATTTTTCTGCAAATTATCATGCAATTTTTATGACAAAATGTTGACTTGTACTCAAGTTATGGCCCTTGAGCATCTTTGTAAAACATCAGTATCCGGTACCTCTTTTGCCGGATCTCTGCCACTGAATGTCCGATCTCACGTCCCGCTGACAGCTCATGACACCTATTAAGCTGTCCTCTCCTCGAGGCTTGACAGCATGAACATGTACATTATACACACTTCTGCGGGTGGAATCCGGGATCCGGTGAACTGAGGAAAGTAGAGCAAAAATGCCGATGGAAGAGACCTTCTCAAAATCAGGGTAGAGCTTGCAGTTTTGATCAAATCAAGCTCTCTTCTTTTATAAACATAGTGAGGATACTGGGCTAGAACTCTGCCAACTCACATTGGAGAAAAATTTGTTCTTTTGTGAGTTACAAATTTTTGAAGGCAAAAAATGCAAAAAATCTTCCTCAAACCTTAAACTCTCAGGCCATAAGTACAACTTAGCACGTAGGCCTCTCCTTTGGAGAGCGTCGCTTCGCGACGCGGGGTCCCCCCGGGACCCCTCTGATTGAGAGGCTTAGTTAAGCTCGAGTTCCGACTGTGACTCACTTCCAGTATGTTACATAGACACACACCTTCCAAGCAGTACTGGTTGAACACCCCAGGGTCTCCCAGATTGCTGAACCGGTTATGCATCACCTTCCCGGTAAGAAGTGATCAAAATCACAGCCCAATTTTGAATTTCATTTATAGAGGAATACTGAGGGCTAGGAATCAATCAAAACTGATTCCACAATGGTAATTCTATATTCCTCAGCCAAAAGATGGCTGGCCTTTCCAACAGAAATTATTTTTGCAGATAATAAATTCCTTGAAATTGAACAGAACATGCTTGTTGGCTTCAGGATTCAAAATAAATCCATTTTGTGACATCACCTTAAAGGACAGAGACACAGCAAAAGAGAGCTAGCAAGGAAACAATTACACATCAACAACCACAACACAAACAACACCAAACAGGAAAGACTAATACAGAAAGAAAAAGGATGACCAAGGCATCAAGTTTTTTTCACCACCACCCTTATTTTTTGGTGCATAAACTTCTGTGACTCAATTACTTTGCGCGGAGATCAGGATGAAACTGAGTCAGGTTCGGGTCAAAAAATGCTGTCCAAACCCGACCCGGCATCTGAGAAGGGTTGGTTTGGGTCAGACAGAGATGTGGCCAATGCTGACCAAACCCGACCCGCTTTATAAGGCAGGTCGGGTTGGGTCAAGTGCAGGCTGACAGGACCCTGGAAAGCCCCTGTATATGTCAGTAATGAAAATTTATGAATTTTTGGCCAAAAACCCCAAATGATACTCACCAAAAATTTATGAATGACCATGTTTTCCAAGTAGGTTACTCACCTGAAATGTATGAATGTTTGATCAATTAGGAGGTTTGACAAGTTTCTTACATCTTTTATCACTCTTTTCTGCATCTTTTTGGGATTTTAGATGTTAGAGGTGGAAATATGGCCAGAAGAAATCCATGAGGTGTCATTTCCCTTGGTATCTGGCCAAAAAAATGAACAAAAATCACTTTATGGGGTTGGGGGTGGGCCATCTGCACCCCCAACCCCCCATAATCCCGTATTCCCCCTCCCCCAAACCCGCACCTCAGTGGAAAGGTTACTCATGAAACGTGTATGATTGGGCTTGAAAAATGTATGAATTTTGGCAAAATCCAGGATTTTTCATTACTGACATATATAGGGGCTTGCCAGGGTCCAGGGTTGACCTAAAGAGAATTCAGAAAAAATTGATCTAGGGTCTCGGTGTAACTGGGTACGTAACAGTTGTTGAGGACCGTTTGTGACAGGTAATAAATCCGCAAAAAGAACTAATAGCTAAAAAAGCCGAGCGTATGATTGCGTGAGGAAAGACCAAAAGAAAGACAAAGGGTGGCTTATTTATAGCCTACAAGCAAGAAGCGTGCATGTTTGGAATTAGAGAGAGAAACAAGCGCAAAGAAACTGAGGAACACAAAGGTACGGAAGCCCATAGGGGACACAAATCAGCTCATGCATTTTGCAAAATGAAAAATCAAAAAAGCGAAATACATTTTCTGTATTACAAAATACACATTCTCAAACTTGATTTTTTTTTTCATCTGCGCCGTTTGTGAAATTGCAATACACAAAACATAAAGCCATAAACACATTTTGTGTTTATAAGTACATAACATCACTCTGAAAAGTAGAAAACGGGCATGAGACCAAGGCCCGGCCATTATGATACGACCAACAATGCATCGCTCCAGGCAATGACTGTGGTCCATTCATACTTGTTCCTCATGGTGTTGCCCTCCATCCGGCGACTAGTACACGCCTCTTGATGACCGGTTTTTACCGGTCATCAAGGGGAGTGTGTACATCCTCTCGGTATCCGGGTTTAACCAGTCATGGAAGTGTGTACTCCGCTCAATGACTGGTTCTGACCGGTTTTGCTCCCCTCAATGACATGCTAAGGCCGGTCAAGAGGAGTGACCACACCCCTGAATGACAGCTAGGAACGAGTCATGAGGGGAGTGCGTACGCTTGATGACCGGTAAGAACCGGTCATTGAGAGGAGTACACACTTGCGTCAATGACCGGTCTTACCGGTCATCAAGGGGCGTATACACTCCCCTCATGACCGGTCAGAACCGGTCGTCAAGAGACAGCACTCCCTTCAATGACCGATCAGAGGTCATCGAGAGGCGTGCACCCGTTCTTCCTAGTCGCCGGAGGGAGTGTCGCCATCAATGACCGGTATGAACGGTCATTTCCCGGAGCGATACATTGTTGATTGTATCATAATGGCCGAGCCTTGGCTCATGCCTGTTTTTTTCTTTTCGGAGTGATGTTATCTATAAACACAAAATGAGTTTATGGCTTTATGTTTTGCGTATTGCAATTTCACAAACGGCGGAGATGAAAAAAAAATCAAGTTTGAAGATGTGTATTTTGTAATACAGAAAATGTATTTCGCTTTTTTGATTTTTCATTTTGCAAAATGCATGAGCTGATTTGTGTCCCCTATGGGCTTCCGTACAAAGGAGATAAGGATACAGTCCGGTACAGGCTGCTCTGGGACTGCCTCTAGAGGAGGCGGACAGAAAAAGGACTATGTAGCCCATAAGCAGGCCAGTATACAAACAGCAGAAAAGGGAAAAGAACTCGGCCAGAGTTGGCCTAAAAGGTTGCTGGTTGTCATCATTTGGCCAGAGGTGTCCTAAACCGGCGGTAGACGTCATTGTTGTCTGGAAAGGTACCAAGCCTGTCGGCGGAGTTGAGGGGCTTGGGTGCCAAACTTGTACACCAGGGCCTGCGTTTTGAGATGGGAGGACACACCGACTGTGCGGCTCACCAACCTGTTTGACCCCCGCAGGCGTTTGCTTTCCCCCCACTGACAAAACACCAACCTCTCTGACCGTCAGAGTGCCTGGCAACGGCCAGCGGTCATTTTGCTGTCCTCACATCGACATCAAGCTTACCACAAGCCTCACACTTGGTTGCGGAACGCGGGGCGCAAGCAGCAAGCTGTCCTTGACCAGTGGAGGCTTGTGCCCTAAAGCCAGATCCCCGCGTGGGCAGTTTTTTTTTTTGGCCTCTCATCACACTTTCTCGACTTATCCTCATCAGGATAGCACAGCTATCCCTGCTCAACCCCAGCCTACGGCCATTGTAATATCTGGCGTTCTTGCGCATCCCCCTGGCTCTTTGGTTTTTTATCTGCATTGTTTTATCTTTTATTATAATTTTCTAAAAAACATGTCATGACTTTTCTAGTTACCCTCCGTTAATTCAATTCAACCGCTGTTTGCTTTTTTTCATTTCCCATTTTTTTAATATGACTTGCTGAAATACGAACCCATGATCCAACAGCTCTGTAGATAAGCCACAAGAAGTTACCAAGACAATCATCGATTGATCATTTTGTAAATAATATTTTGTTGTTTACCAAAAGCGTCACTCTCCTATTTCTCCAACAAACGACTAGTTTCTCAACATCCCAGAATAACAAGAAAAAAATGACTTCATCTTTGCGTCTGCCTCCACTGCGAATCTTCCCTTCCCACAAGACTAACAAGAGTGCCATCAACACAACGGCCTCCAACAAGAGTGACTCTAGCGATGTATTTGATCCTGAGCTCACCAAAAGAGCGGCTGATCAGCTGTCTCAAGCCATGCCAAGGATATCGCTTCCCAAGAAATTGCTTGAATTAAGAGCCGCGAGGAGCTCAAAGACCATATTCGTCAGTTTGCAAACAATACATATGGAGACGAAGCCAAAGACAAACAAATCGATGCAGTGGCCCACCTCGTTCACTCTGAGCACACATTTGTGCTTGCCGGTACCGGATTTGGAAAAACTCGGATTGCCGAGATATACTTGAGGCTCTTCAAGCCTTATCAGAAACCTGTTATTGTGGTCTTAAATCCATTAGATGCGCTTGGAGATAATCAGGTGAGATTACCATCAATTGTAAATGCATTTGCATTCAAAAACGGCAACAATGCTGAAGTCTTGGAATCCCTTACTTACAGGTTGAGGAGAAAAGCGCTATTGGTGTCCGTAACATAAAAATCCCAGCAATAAACTTGACGAAAGACATCTTGACCAATGATGTGGCAAAGCAACTTGTTCATGGCAACTTTGCATTTGTTTATGTTGTGAGTTTTGTTTCAACAAGATAATAATTGGTTGAGCATAACACTTACCCTAGATGAATTGTATATGACAGAGTCCAGAGGCATTTCTGAACAGTGAAGCTTTCAAAGATATCTACTACAGCCCTGCATTTCAAAGCCGCCTCGTTTCTGTCGTTGTTGATGAGGCACACATGATCTATGTGTGGGGCCTTGTATCCAGTAAAAAATGAAGGAAGTTGCTTCCCACGCTAAACATGCCAATTGCGGGCGCTTTTGTCCTAGTTATGGAAAACTTGGTGCTCGTCTGATGGCAACAAATGGTGCCCCATTGCTCCTCTTATCTGCGACTTGCCGACCTATAGCGATAGCGAGTATACTTGACTCTCTCAAGTTAACTGAACGCCAAGTGCATTTTGTTTGCGGCGAACTGACTCGACCAGAAATACGGATCTTGTGCATTCCGATGGAAAAATTTCTGGCATTGAGCAACAACCTACTTAAGTTGTTTCCTTGTATAGAAGATACACCAAACGAGGAAATTGTCACAACTTTAATCTACTCGTGTACAAAAAATCTCACAACAGTTGGGGATTCAGTTGGGTTGAAATCATTTTCTTCTTCACTGTCATCCAAGTGGTCTGAGTGTGAATCATCTTGGTCCTGCCTTCTTGCAACTTGTTGTATATTATATATATAAAAGCGTGACACCTTTCTGTGTTTCCTGAATCGGCAATCCAAGAGTTTGAGGCAGCAATTACCAAATCCAGTTCTGACCAGTGCACCCAGGGCCATGCGGCTGTTCACATAGGTTGCCGGATCCGGGGACTTTTCAACATTTCTACAGCAGCCAATTCCAAATCATGAAGCAATAAAACACCTTTTACCGTTCCTGAAGACTCAGGAAGGCTACCATGGCGCCGTCTATCAGTACCAGAATCTTGCAGCTACACATTGGAGCATCTTACTCGGATGGTACGTTGTGTTTTGCATTTTTTGCTCCATTTCTTGACTTTGGATCTTGCTTTTATGCGCATTCAGCAAGCTCATGATGGGACAATGGTTTTTTATTTATTTTGGGAGAGGTTGCCTTGTTCACCAGCCCCAGCATCTGCCACAAATCCACCACAAACTTGTGCTGGTTGGACGCTGACTCCAGCGGGTGCTTTGTCCGGGGTATATGTTGCATCATTTCCATGATTTCAGCCGGCCCATTGCCGATCTTATGCAAACTTTGAAGAACTGTGCAAGCCCCAACCTACCTCCAGACCCGCCTACTTGGACGCGGTCTCTGGCATCCTTGCAAGCCACTTCTATGTCAGCCAAAATATCAGCACAAACACTTCGGCGCTCAAGCAGTACCACTTTGTGTTTGTGACAGTGTTGAATTTTGTGATTGATAAGCTGAATGAAAAAGATATACAACAACCCATTTTTTGATACGACCGCATAGAGAGACTGATTCTGTGATTGTTACTCATTTTTTAACTGTCTATGCCAACACTTTGGTGTTTGCAGGGCAATGTTATTTCTATTGTTTTTCAGGATTGAAGGGGTTAGATGGAAGCTTCTGAGAGTGTTGTGGCAGGCCAAGCAGATGTTGATGTGGAGACCCTGGAAAAGATGCAGTTGCCAGACCTTGTCAGCTACATAACCATTTCTTGCTCGACCCTCAATTTGTAACCTACCCTTGTTCAACAAGTTCCATGTGTTTCAATCTAAGAATGGCAGACCTCAGAGACTGCAGCTATGGCTTTCACTCCCACTCTTGAGCAAAACACAAGGGCAATCTTTATAATGTCTACTTTGTGTGTACTGCACCTACAGCAAAAATTCCGCATCAAACATGACATCATATTGACATTTGATTTCATACTAATTTATTAGGAAAAGGCTGGTTCTGTGTTGATCTCAAAGTACCAACCAGCATGCCCAATCCTTCCCTTGATTCAAAATGTGCAAATAGCCCATCAAATATGAATGTGTCAAAAAACATTTCACAGGAAGGTTATTCAAATCATTTTCATAGGATGACTAGAAATTATTATCAAGGCCATTTTGAAAGTGCAGTCAGGTGTTACCTGGGGTTTGATCACTTTGCTTTTATTGCACTCAATCAGTGATCACCACAGCCAGTGGTTTTCCCCAGTGGCTGCAAATATGTAACCACATTAAATCTTTGTTTCCTATGCTTCAAGCCGCTGGATCCTGTGCTCAATCATCCACAAATTGTACTCTGAAGTGTTAAACATTTCATTTGTTCAATTTAAATGATCTCATAACTTCACAAAATCCATAGCTTTGGCTAGGCTCATTTCCATTGCGCAGAGTCGCGCGGCGCAGCCGCGCAGTTCCCTAGTAAAAGTATAAAGAAAAGGCATGTTGGTTTTAGTCAATTTCTCATCTTGCTTGGCTTTTGCGTCCTTGTCAAAGAAGTTGTCATTGATTGTTGCCAAACTGTAATACTTGCCCTTGTTCAATGCACCCCTGGTTGACAGCTCAGCGTTAACACAAATTTGAGCCTAAAAAATCAGGAAAAAAAGACATGA
Source organism: Puccinia coronata f. sp. avenae (assembly GCA_002873125.1). NCBI lineage: Eukaryota > Fungi > Basidiomycota > Pucciniomycetes > Pucciniales > Pucciniaceae > Puccinia > Puccinia coronata. The sequence goes on from PGCI01000003.1 coordinate 733,551, forward strand.
ATACATAACAGGTTTGTTTATAAATTCTTGACACAGATATGAAAAACATACCTCCTTCAGGATGTATGCTTTCCAAAGAGCTTTTCCAGCCACGGTTTTTTGTGTGAGCTGTCAAATCAAGTCCAAAAGCTGTTTGGTTGAGGTCCATCCCGTCGCAGAACCCCAGTAGCCGTGGCGGGTTGCAACAGCAGTATTCTTGTTCTTGAGGAAGTAGTATGTATAAGAATTTTTTTGGTGTACAGCTAATACGTTGGATGCAGTCGCAAATGTGTAGTATTTTTCCATGTTTGTTCTTGAGATGTGGCGGGATCATTTTGCGCAAAATTTGCTTTTGAGTGGAGTTCTGGAGTGTTTGATTGATTGTGTGCTTTTTTTTGTTTCTAACAAAGTTGCGGATCTGCTTTTTTTTTTCTCTCTTGCAGAACTGTAGCAATTAACTCTGTTAACATTTCATGGACTTATGATGGAGTCTTTTGTTGAACCGCCCAATCAAAGTTGAGAAAATCTGAGTTTGAAAAAACTCAGAACCCAGTAGAGACTCGCATGTGTTTTTAGAGTCTCTGAGCTTGTGTCAGGATAAGCGCAAGATTCTGGGCTATCCAAATCTGCAACCAAAAATCCAGCCAGAGGATTGTAGAAGGACCCCGGAAACCCCCTATAGAGGTGGGTAATGTAAAATCCGGGTTTTTGCAAAAATTCATACATTTTTCACACCCATTCATACACATTTCATGAGTAACATTTCCCACGGGGGAGCCCCCGGGCTAGGGGAAATCCGGGTTATTCAGGGACGGGGGTCCAAATTTCTCACCTCTCAAAACCATTAAGGGTTTTTTTCACGGAAAATAGGGCTAAAAGATGAAAAAAAATTGGTAAAAGTCAAGTTTAATTGTAAATTCATACATCCCAGGTGAGTAACCTTCATGAAAAAATGGGTCATTCATACACCTTTCATGAGTATCATTTTAGGTTTTTGCCAAGAAATTCATACATTTTCATTACCCACCTCTATAGGGGGTTTCTGGGGTCCTATTGTAGATGAGGTGGTGGGAGAAACCATATTTGTCCCACCAAAAGACAAAAACCTGCCCACGTGAGTAAATGCATTTTGGGCGCAAGTCTCTATAGAGGATTCAGTTTGCTTGCAAACCGCAAGGCCCAGCCAGCACTCCGTCACAGAGACTTGTGTCAAGTTTGCATCAACATGCTGCCTGATTTTTGACGGACAGAGATGTGCAATTTACGTTCAGCATTCTTTTTTCATTGCCCCATGAAACCTTGTTTTTTCATGTTTTCACATGAATGATTTGCAAACTTATCAAAATCATCAACAAACTGTGCCTTGCATTACATATTCAATGAATTCTAGAATGACAAATACACATGAAGAATCTGATATGATCTACAGTGAGAAAAAACATAGTTGATCTATTTACAGTGTTGGCTTTCAAATGCAAAAGAACAGGGCGGAAATGGGAAGCATGGGGAAAACAAATTAAACAGTCAAGTTGCTGAGCAGACAGGTGACCCCGTGATGATAGTAAAGGAAGGGAGCCAGGAAAAAAAGTCGATCATCAACATCAACACCAGATGGAAACGGTAGAATGGGGTTATGAAGCGGTCAATGAGATTGAACTTGCCTCCAAATCAAAAACCACCAAACACCCGTCTGTGTTGGCTCCTGCATTGCCGGTCTATGCCGGAACATTTGGTCTGAGAGAGAGGGCCCCTGGGTGAGATTGCTGAGGGAAAGCAAGAAGCAAAATTGAAGAGTTGAAGAGGTGATTGACTTACCATCTTCATGACCAAACCAGGGACAGTTGATGTGGATATGTTGGTGAGGACGGTTGTAGTAATTGAATGGATAAAGCTTGGACGGAATTGGATGGAAGGATGCAGTGTTCAATGAATGTTTATCATAGCAATGAGCTGGCCACTAATTAGAGATACACCAATAAAAACAAGACTATAGTATAGCAGAGGAAGAGACAACTGAGAGAAGTCAAGTGAGAAGAGGAGCTGCAGAAGACAGTGAGAAGAGACAAGACAAAAAATGCTTGGCAAAAGCAAAGAGGACCAGGTTTTAAGTGATTGCAGCAAAGGGTTTTCTTTTTGGACCCCTTTGGGCTTGTCAAAGCGTCATCTGGCGCTTTTTCAGCTTGGTTGTGATGTGCGGCCATGCTTTTTTGAAGCAGGTGTCACAACATTGCTCAACATGGCAATGGGTGTAAGCATAGCACATCTGATCCGCTCCAAGAGGGCGGATAGACCGGATGTGCTGCAAGATGCTGCGTGTTGTGGCACCTTGTTGGCTGGTCGGAGGGGATCTTCCTCAACCGGGCCTGTGGTGTAGCAAAGGCAGGGGGTGTCACTAGCCCGGCTACATTGGAAAAATGCCTCCTGATCTTCAGGAAAATGACTCCCAGACCCAGCAGACGTCGTGACTACTGTTTTGCAATCAGCAGGAGACCCGTGGCAGACGTAAAAATGCTGCGGCGGAGTTGTTATCCCAATTCTCAGGAGTCAGCGGGAGAATTACAAAAATATTCAAAAAAAAATATTCCTGTAGAATCTTGAATTATAAATTCACGTGTAAGTGATTATTAAGAAGATTTTCTGAGTCTGCTTGAGAAATCTCTACACTGCTGCGCAAAGATTGCGCAGCACAACTTTTAGAAGAACCAGAAACCCAACCCAAGAAAAGTTTTGCTGATGGAAGGGTTCTTGATCCCCTAAAATTTGTCACTCAAACCCCCACGCTCAACAACATGCGCAAAATTAGCAAACACCAATCTGCCATCCGGGAACTCTTCATGATTGTGTCTCTCCTCCAGCTTGAAGAAACTCACCACCTCCTGGATTCCGCCCTCAACATCCCGTCAATCCCAACGCTTGGTTCAATCATATCGCCTGACGACGCAAGCAAACATTTGATCATTGACTTAGAATTGGAAGATTCAGCCCGCGTTGCCAATCTGCTCCAACACGTTTTATCCAGCCGTTATCTGCATGAATGACTCCCTGCAACAACTCGCGACAAGTATGATTTACAACAGCTGTTTGATATGCGACACAATGACTATAAGCAAGCAGTTCAAACGACAAGATCCGGGTTTCTTTTCCTTCTTGATAAAATCTATAACCTCCATCCAATTTTTTACAGCAACAGCCGTTGACCTCAGCTTCCCAGCCCTCACCAGCTGGCGTTGACTTTGGAACGGATGGGCTCAAATGGCAATGGGGCTTCGGTTGGAAAATCTTCATGCAACCTGAGCGTTAGTCAAGGAACGGTTGTCAAAGTCGGTCGAAGAGTCATCAGGGCAATCAACAGTCTCTCTGATGAACTCATTGTATGGCCTTCAAGCAATAGACACCGCAAGATTTCGGATGTCATGAAAACCAAGGGTTTCAAGGGATGCATCGGCTTTGTCAATGCAACAACCATTCCTCTGTATCAGCGGCCGGGGCGAGATGGGGAGGACCGCAAGAAGAGGTATTTGATCAACTGTCAAGTCATATGTGACTGCAAAAAGTTCATCACTTCTTTTATGACGGGCTGGCCTTCTTCTTGCGGTGACAGCTTTTTTTTCAAGAAGGTGGCAATTCACAGAGAGCCAGAAACATTTTTTGATGCAGTTACATATGTATATCCTACCAAATATTCAGTTTAACCTCAAGCTGATCTTACATTAGGCCAATATCTGTTAGCAGATTCAGCTTACACATTATCGATGACATGTATCCCAGCATACAAATCACCAACGGCAAATATCCCAGTTAATACCAAGTTCAACCATTGCATTGCAAAATCTCGCGTGCAGAACGAGCATAGTATTGGCATTCTGAAGGGTTGCTGGGCTTCGTTACAGCAAATCTGTCTTGCGCTAAACACTAAGAAGGATATGAAGGAAATGATCCGCTGGATTAGGGCCTGCATCATTCTTCACAACTGTAAGAATTTGAACAACTAAGAGTTGATTACGCTAAGTCAGAATCTAAATCTATTGTGCTATCTACAAATTGTGGATCATGAGATTGAAAAGAATGAAGCTGTACCTAAGAGCAGGACTGCGTCGTCTGTTCTTGGCTGATATAAGAAGCTAGGAAAGCTGAGTTGAGAGTGGGAGCGACTGAAAAAAAAAAATGGAATGTGAATGAGATTGGGAGTTGAGATAGGGACCGGATGAGAAAATGGAACGGCAATTGCTCTGGACTAGACCATAGTTTTGGTCAGCAATCTTGTTCTGTAATCGGCTGAGACCTATTGGCGTGAGCGTCTGTCTCACCTAGACTGTTGCCAAGAATTGCTACTTGTTCGGACAACTTAGGAGTCCACACGACGGTCTGTTTGGTGCCTGTGGTAGATGGACGACCATCAGTCACCGTTGACTCGTCACGTTGGATCTGTGGACCACTTACTTAATTGAATTAAGGCTGATTCTAGCGGCTAACAATGGGGAAGTAATCCTTGGGGCAAGGGAGCTGTGAGTGGGAGCGGATGACTGAGTTAGCCTGGTGCTTGCTCTGGGGTCGCAGATGCGGGCTCCTTAAGTACTCACGATGAGTGCCTACGGCTCTCCTTGCTCGCCTTGGTCTTTCCTCTGGATCCCGTGGGTAGTGAGGCTTGTGGCCGTTCCCTCGCCGACTGGTTGCCCGTCGCGTCTGTGGATTCTGAGGAATGAGGCTGTTGTTAGTTTCAAGTCTATTGTTTTCTGCCTATGAAACCTAGTGGCTTACCTTGACGAGCAAGGTAGCTTGTATTTCCCCTGCTACGCTTTACAGCGAGGTCTGTGACAGGTGAGATAATCTGACAGGCTGGGTTGCTTTGAGTCCTAAGACGAGAAGCAGAGGTTTCTGGCGCAGTTACGTTGATGGCGGATAGCGATCGTCTAATGGTTGCTCGGCCTGTGGGTTTGGTGAGGAAGTCCGCGCAGTTTCTGTCGGTACGAACATATCGCAGCTTGATTAGTTTGGACGTGATGAGCTCCCTGACGAAATGGAGTCTGATGTCCATATGTTTTGTTCTAAAACCGTTTTGCGATATCTCGCTGCGCGCCAGGTCAATGGCTCCTTGATTGTCTACATTGACTGGAATGTTGGAGGGTGAGTAGTTCAGACTGAGTTCGGAGATGAGATTGGTGAGCCACGTTATTTCTCTCCCCAGATCGGACAGGGCTTTGTATTCTGCCTCAGTGGAGGACAGCGATACAGTGGCTTGCCGGGTGGCTTTCCAGCTGAGGACTTGATCGCCCGTGAGGATGACGAAGCCGGTTGCCGATCGTCTTATGTCTGGGCAGTTTCCCCAGTTGGAGTCAACGTAAGCACTGATCGCTAGGCTGGGTGCCTTTGTGAAGACCAGTCCCACTTGTTTGGTGCCGGATAGGTACCGAAACACTTGTTCGGCCGCGCGTAGGTGCTGAATGCCTGGGGCTTCGAGGTGCTGCGAGAGCACGCTGACTGCATGCGAGATGTCTGGACGCGTCAGGACACTCAGGTAGTTGAGCGATCCTACAATGGCTCTGTAGTTGATGCCTAAGTTGACTAGCTCGCATCTCTCCGCTTCGGTGGCCTTCTTTAGGTGGCCCTTGGGGTTGAGCGGGCATGATGCTGGCGGGCTTTGATCAAGACCGTACTCGATAAGTTTGCGCTCGATGTACTGCATTTGGTGCACGTGTAAACCAGTTGCGGTTCGGTTGATGTTCATGCCGAGGAGAAATTCAGCAGCTCCAAGGTACTTGATGTCGAATTCGTGCTCGAATTCAGTTTTGAGAACGAGCGGGTCACTGCTGATGATTACCAGATCATCGACGTGGGCGTAGATCCAGGTTGCTGGCTTCCCTTGCAGCTCTGGCCTGCTAAAGACGCAGGGGTCTGATGTTGAAGCTCGGAAGCCAATCGTCTCTAGGAATTCGCTGAGCCGTTTGTACCACACGAGCGAAGCTTGCTTCAGGCCGTATATGGCCTTGCGAAGCTCGAAGACCGTGCCATTGGGGCAGCAATAGCCCTGCGGCGGTAGCAGGGTGACGGTGTCTTGCAGTGGGCACGTTAGGAACGCGCTGCGTACGTCGAGCTGATGGATCTGAAGCGAGGAGTTGACGGCAAAAGAGAGAAGGAGACGAAGGGAGGCAGCTTTGCCGGTTGGCGCATACTTCAATTCGAAGTTTACACCATACGTTTGGCGAAAACCCTGCGCGCAGATCCGCGCTTTGTACTCGATAACTTGGTTATCGGGCCCAAGCTTCCTGCGGTATGCCCACTTGGAGGCAATGGGGCGATCAGCAGGCACTCGCAGTCGCTCAATCCAGACCTGGTGCTTTCTCATGTTGTTGACTTCTTTGAGCTCAGCTTCGATCCAGTGTTGACGCTCGGGGCTGCTCATGGCCATGTTGTGTGATTTCGGATCGATGATGGACGTCATGAAGCAGGCTTGGCGCCTGGTCCTGCCTCCTTGGATTATGTTCTGCGCGTTGATGTTGCTTTCGATGTGTTTCTCCGGTTGGAAGTCCTGGACATAGACCCATCTTCTGCCTGAGGGTAGCTCTTCGGAGGAGGGTTCTTGGCTGTTTTCACCTTGCTGTTCTTCAGGGAGGTTGTGGCTGGAATCGACCTGCTCTTCTTCATCATAAGGGAGGATTGAGTCGGATTGGAAGATAGGAAGAGAATCATCCTCTCGGCGTGGCGCAACGCCTAGACTCTTGCAGAGGGCTTTGCAGTGCGGGAAGACAGACTCATCGAACTGCACTTGCCTGGTGTGAATGATCTTCTGGTCGACATGCCGGAAGATTCGGTAGGAGGACATGTCGTTGGTGTATCCTACGAAGGTCCCGTCCCAGGCTATGGAGTCGAACTTCTCTTCTCGATTGACTTTGGGCTTCAGCACTGCCGGCATTAACCGGTCGAACACGGCAGTTCGAGCGGTGCTCGAACAGCCGTGTTCGACCGGTGGTCGGACAGGCACTGTCCGACCGAAGCACCTGCCAGCGGGTCGGACAGGCCTGTCCGATCAGTTCCTGGGACCGGTTGCACAGGACCAGCCAGGACCGGTCGGACAAATCTGTCCGACCAGTTGGCTCTCGCTTCGGTCGGACAGTGTCCGTCCGACCACCGGTCGAACACGGCTGTTCGAGCACCGCTCGAGCAGCCGTGTTCGACCGGTTAATGCCGGCAGTGCAGTGCCCAGGCCCGGCATCCAAATGGTCGCAAGGCGTGTGGATTGGGTTTTATTTTTAGCAGTAGCTGCAGTGGCGATGCCCTGCTCTTCGCCAGTGACGGGAGGCAGTTAGTGGTGCTTGCCGCGGTAACGACTGCCTCTCCCCACCATTCGGCTGCCATGTTTGCTTGCAGCATCAGGCATCTAGTCATTTCAATGATTGTGCGGTTGGCACGCTCCGCTATGCCGTTGTGCTGCGGGGTGTACGGGGGTGACACATTGTGCTGGATGCCGGCCTCTTTGAGTATGTCGCCAAGCACTTTGTTGCAGAACTCGCCTCCGCCGTCTGTCACGATTTTCTTAATCGGGTTGCCGGTTTGTTTTTCAAAGTACGTTCGATACTCGACAATGGCTTTTGTTGCGTCTGCCTTCTCTGCCAAGAGGTTTATGTTGATGAAACCGGTGTGTTGATCAACAAGCGTCAAGAAGTATCGGGCACCTCCATTTGTCGCTGGGGAAATCGGTCCGACAAGGTCTCCATGAATGATATCCATAGATTTCTCCGCAGGGTTGAAGTATCCTTTGAACGGTAGTTTTGTCATCTTCCCTCTTTGGCAGGTGTCGCATGTCGTCATGGATTTTGGAATATTCTTGTCAATTGCTGCCTGCACTCTTGCCGCGCTCGCGTGTCCCATTCGCTTGTGCCATTTGTCGAACACATTTTCAGTTCTGGTGGTGACCGTCAGGGCAGTGTGATGCTCGGTCTTGAGCCCCACAAGTTCGAAGAGGTTCTTGGAGGTGTCCACGCAGACAGTGTGACAACCGTTCAGCGTGATCATCATCATGCCACTCTCAGCGACAATATCGGCTTTCTCCTTGATCAGCTGCGCGAATGACACCAAGTTCGTCGCGAGGTTTGGGACGTATAGTGAGTCGGTGAGCGTGATGATTGTGCTGTCTCTCATCATGAGGCGAGCTGTTCCTTTTCTGGTTGCCATTAGGCTAGCATTTTCTCGGCCCGATCCGGTGACGATATATATCACGGTTGGTTTGGAGTCGACGAAATACTTCAGCGAGTTGAACATGTGTTGGCTGGCTCCGGAGTCGAGGATGACAGATTCCTTGCCTGAGCTCGTGCAGCTGGTATTGTAAGCGTATTGTTCAGCCTGTCCATCTGCGGCATCGCGAGACTGCGCTGTGGTGGTGGCATAGTTCGCCGCCTTCTTGTTGGTGTTCCTGAGCTCCGGGTGTAGCGTCCAGCAGCGACTTTCGTCATGCGGGGCATCAGGATTATGCTTGCCTCCTTTGCAGCTGACATATGGCCGTTTCTTGTTGCTGGTTGACGTCGCCAGTGCCGTGGAGTGACCGCCGTCCTTGATTTTCTTTACTTGATCATGATTGGCAATCTGGCGAAGTTTTGCAATGAGGAGAAATGGGTTCTTGAGAGTGTCAATGTCGCCAAGCAGTCGTTCCATTAGGGCGGGGCGTTTCTCAGTTATCTTCTCCATTATGGTGACGCTGACTAGCTCCTGCATTACGTTCACTCCTATTGTGCTGATCTCGGCCAGCGCTGCTTCCAACTTCATGATGTACTTGAGAAGGTCGTCATCGTAGGTGATTCGGCTGTAGTTGACCCAGACGCGATAGATGCCATAGATGTTTGCAGCGGCGTAGTTTTCCTTGATTCGGTGCCAGATCTTGTATGGATTACGACCGCAGGTGCTTGCGAGACTGTTGAACACCTCGGGGACGATTTTTGAGCTGAAGATCAGCCAGGTTTCGAGGTTATTTCCCTTCACCTTGTCGGTGGCGGCCTCTAGGTCTTCGATTTCTTTTTCGCAGATGTACCAGAGTTTCTTGTACTCGAGGTAGGCTTGGATCGTCACGCTCCAGTTTGAGTAATTGTGGCCGTTGAACGTAGGGATGGTGATGACCTCCTTTTCCTCCTTTTTGGTGGCTGTGTTCGACATGTTGTCCTGCTCCTAGTTGTAGCGAGTCGTGATGAGGGAAGCACAATCGAAGTCGAGACTGTAAATCTGTAAGAATTTGAACAACTAAGAGTTGATTACGCTAAGTCAGAATCTAAATCTATTGTGCTATCTACAAATTGTGGATCATGAGATTGAAAAGAATGAAGCTGTACCTAAGAGCAGGACTGCGTCGTCTGTTCTTGGCTGATATAAGAAGCTAGGAAAGCTGAGTTGAGAGTGGGAGCGACTGAAAAAAAAAAATGGAATGTGAATGAGATTGGGAGTTGAGATAGGGACCGGATGAGAAAATGGAACGGCGATTGCTCTGGACTAGACCATAGTTTTGGTCAGCAATCTTGTTCTGTAATCGGCTGAGACCTATTGGCGTGAGCGTCTGTCTCACCTAGACTGTTGCCGAGAATTGCTACTTGTTCGGACAACTTAGGAGTCCACACGACGGTCTGTTTGGTGCCTGTGGTAGATGGACGACCATCAGTCACCGTTGACTCGTCACGTTGGATCTGTGGACCACTTACTTAATTGAATTAAGGCTGATTCTAGCGGCTAACGATGGGGAAGTAATCCTTGGGGCAAGGGAGCTGTGAGTGGGAGCGGATGACTGAGTTAGCCTGGTGCTTGCTCTGGGGTCGCAGATGCGGGCTCCTTAAGTACTCACGATGAGTGCCTACGGCTCTCCTTGCTCGCCTTGGTCTTTCCTCTGGATCCCGTGGGTAGTGAGGCTTGTGGCCGTTCCCTCGCCGACTGGTTGCCCGTCGCGTCTGTGGATTCTGAGGAATGAGGCTGTTGTTAGTTTCAAGTCTATTGTTTTCTGCCTATGAAACCTAGTGGCTTACCTTGACGAGCAAGGTAGCTTGTATTTCCCCTGCTACACTTTACAGCGAGGTCTGTGACAGGTGAGATAATCTGACAACAACCTCCTCGCACAGCTTGGCGACACCTGGGACAATTTAGATGAAGATGTCAGCCATGCCAATCAACTTTCTGCTCCTGAATCAACATCTCAGATTGCCAAGGACTTCCGCAACACAATTCAGGAGAAATGTTTTGAGTTCAACTATTGCATTGGAACTCTCCCCATTTGGTCTTAGCTAGTTGTGCAATTTATTATATAGATTATTATTATTGTTATTTATTATTTGTTTGATCAAGTGTAATGAAGTTTTTGTTTTTATTTTTTTGGTAACAAAGAAGTTTTTTTATATTTTTTTGGTAACAAAGTTTTTTTTTTGCTTTGATTCATGACTGGTTAATTTACTGCATGAGACGCAAGAAAAACCTGTTGGATGTGATTCTAAGATGCTTATATCATGTGGATTCCACTTCACCTGGATGCTCAAGAGATATGTTGTGTTTATGAGAGCGGGTTTGGTGTAGATCATTAAGAGCCTAATACGGAAGCCCAGGGGGGACATGAATCAGCTCACGACAAAGTGCAAGTGCAAAGTGCAAAGCGCATTTGACAAGGTGAAACCGGCAAATTGCCTGTACAATATGCACAACTACACCGTATAGAGACAGTCTTCTGTTTCAGACGACCAAAGAGGAACACCCAATGGTAATAACTCAAGGAAGAGAATGTAAAGGGTTGACATTTTTGAACCAAGTGTCCAATAAGTGTCCTTATAGTTCACCTTCATCAAATCCAACCAGCAACCTGATTACAATCCACTGCTATCTGCACAACAAATGGAAGCCTTAGTTTCAACATCTGAGGACGATGAAGATAGTGGTCTCAATGACAACACATACTCCTTAATTCCCAATCACCCAAAAAATGAACAGGCCACTGCCGCTTCTGACAATGTTGATATCAGACACTACAAAAATTTCTTCAAACACCCCAGTGCTTTTTAAAATCTTTTGGGGGTGTAATCCCAATAATATCTTTATAAAAAAAATGTTTCTTTCTTTTCTTTCTTTTCTTTTCTCCTCTTTTCTTTTCTTTTCTTTTCTTTTCTTTTCTTTTCTTTTCTTTTCTTTTCTTTTCTTTTCTTTTCTTTTCTTTTCTTTTCTTTTCTTTTCTTTTCTTTCTTTTCTTTTCTTTTCTTTTCTTTTCTTTTCTTTTCTTTTCTTTTCTTTTCTTTTCTTTTCTTTTCTTTTCTTTTCTTTTCTTTTCTTTTCTTTTCTTTTCTTTTCTTTCTTTTCTTTTCTTTTCTTTTCTTTTCTTTTCTTTTCTTTTCTTTTCTTTTCTTTTCTTTTCTTTTCTTTCTTTTCTTTTCTTTTCTTTTCTTTTCTTTTCTTTTCTTTTCTTTTCTTTTCTTTTCTTTTCTTTTCTTTTCTTTTCTTTTCTTTTCTTTTCTTTTCTTTTCTTTTCTTTTCTTTTCTTTTCTTTTCTTTTCTTTTCTTTTCTTTTCTTTTCTTTTCTTTTCTTTTCTTTTCTTTTCTTTTCTTTTCTTTTCTTTTCTTTTCTTTTCTTTCTTTTCTTTTCTTTTCTTTTCTTTTCTTTTCTTTTCTTTTCTTTTCTTTTCTTTTCTTTTCTTTTCTTTTCTTTTCTTTTCTTTTCTTTTCTTTTCTTTTCTTTTCTTTTCTTTTCTTTTCTTTTCTTTTCTTTTCTTTTCTTTTTATTTTCTTTTCTTTTCTTTTCTTTTCTTTTCTTTTATTTTCTTTTCTTTTATTTTATTTTCTTTTCTATTCTTTTCTTTTCTTTTCTTTTCTTTTTTTGCACTTTTTTCTTTATTCATTTTTTTCATCCATTGATTCTTCTCTTTTTTCTTCTTTTTTTTCTTTTTTTTTTCTTGTTTTTCTCTCTCTTTTATTTCTTAATTCTCCTCTCTGTGCGATTTCTCTTTTCTGCCAAGGTGGCAACAGCTCAACTTCTGGAAGGTTGACCTGCTCTCTGAGCTCGTGCCAGCTCAACTGTTTTCAGTTTAACCTGCTTGTCAATTTGGTACCTGCTCAGATTCTGGCAAGTTGATCTGCTTGCTGAGCTGGGACCAGAAAACCTTTTGGGAAGGTTAAACTGCTTGCAGAGCTGTTACTAGATCAAATTCAAGCTTAAGCTGCTTTCAGAGCTGCTACCAGATCAGATGGCAGGTTAACCTAATTTCAGATCTGGTACCAGATCAGATGGCTGGATAACCTGCTTTCAGATCTGGTACCAGATCAGATGGCAGGATAACCTGCTTTCAGAGCTGGTATCAGATCAGCTGGCAGGTCAGCCTGCTCTAAGCTAGCAACAGATCAGCTGGCAGGTCAGCCTTCTTGCCAAGTTGGTGCCAGTGCAGCTGGTAGATCCTCCTGCTAACTGAGCTGGTAGAAGCTCAGCTGGAAGGTACAAGCAGGCTGACCTTTAAGCTGATATGGTAACAGCTCAGCAAGCTAACAAAAAGAGCTTCCAGCTCAGCAAGTCGGATGAGCTTTCAGCTCAGCAAGTGGGCTGAGCTTTCAGCTCAGCAAGTGGGCAGCTTTCAGCTCAGCAAGTGGGCTGAGCTTTCAGCGGTCCCATTGATTCTTGATTTGTGCAAAGTTCTAACAAACTTGACCTCTTCGTTCCATGAATACGGCCTTAGCTTCATCAAGCCGCGAGGGGGGGCGAAGCATTCGAGACGCACCCGGAGTCTGCCGAATGTTGCATTTGCCACGGAACTATTAGTACTTCCTCTTTTCACCTGCCTGGGACCCGGGACTATCGCCTCGGAACGAGATGGAAATGTGGACCCCCTATTCACAAATACTGCCAAAAAGAGTGCCTTAAGAATGGTCATTTCAATTGTCCACTTTGCCGTAGAAGCTCCGACGGGAGGCTGGCAGACACAACGGTCCCTGCCCCGAGCCCGAGCCCGAATCGAGGTTCTGATGCATCCGGTTGGGAGCAATGGCCTGAGCACCTAACAGGGAACGACTACGAGCCCAGCGGGGGGGAGTGGAGTGGTCATAATCATGAATCAAGCTCAAGCTGGCAAGACTACGATCCAAGCACGGAGCTAAATCATCTACCACCGCATTTCCAACAACCTCATGGATATCACAATATGGGAGCAGAGCCATTTCTCCCAGACATGGGACCAGGAACATACTGGAGGAGGGTAGAAGGCCCTCCTCAAATGATGATGCCCGCTCATTCCCACCCGTTCCATCAACCATCACCTCAACCTTGGCACGGAGACGTTCCGTTTCACCCACCACACTTGGGAAGGCCAAGGCAAGTTTATCTTATTGATCGACGACGGAGACCTCAATCTGTAGATCAAATGGACCCACAGTCCGTTTCTGCTTTTATTTTAGTCTTGTTTTTCATTTTGTTCTTCTGGTTCCGTTAAATGGCGTGATTGCAATCTATATCATTCCAATTGTCAACGAACATTCCTGATTTAGAGAAAACCTACAATGGATCTGGGGCCTTGCATAGGGCAGGTGTTATGCAAAGTGCACATGCTTAGAATCTAGGATCATTCTTTCTGATTTCTTGATGTGTTGATCCTGTGCCAGTCATCCACTTCTAATGAATCCTTGCAATGGTGGGTCAGCTCGCTACCTGTAGCAGTAGCGCAGCAGAAAATTGCTAATGGATGGTAGTTTTGCGGTGAGCTGTCAGTGAAGGACTTCCCTTTGCTTGAAGTTCTAAATGTACACAATCTAATTCCAAATTTCAAACCTTTTTTGGTGGCAAAAATCAGTGACATTGAGGTTCCCACCACCAAAAGAGGTTTGAAATCTGATGCCAGAAGGGTCAAATTTGTAAATCCCAAGCAAAGGGAAGTCCTCCATTGGGCTATACCCAGTACATTGCCAATACTCTACCAATTTAAGGAGAGCCCAGGATTAGCTTAAACCATCTTTATTTTATTCTTGCTAATCCACAAAAATTTGTTCTCTGAGAGCATCCACATTGGTTGCAAATTTTGACTGCATTAAGGGACTTAGCCCTTTGCCGTAACCACACTGGGCCGGACCAGGAATGGGTTAAACTATCCTGGAGCTAGTTTTGGCGCTAGTGGGGGCTAGATTTAGCCCCCACTAGTCCTGGGGCTAAGCTGACATCATGCACTTATTAAGGTTGCAAATGTTGCCTGCCATACAAAAGTATGCATGTAAACTTGGATATGTATTAGTCATCACATCTCAACACATGCCCATACATTTACACCTGTTTTTTGACTTGCACCAATGGGGTTGTGCACCTGGACTAAGGCTAGTCCCGTGTTAACTTGGTGGAATAAGGTAGCCTAAAAATCTGCAACCAATGCAGATGCTCTGAGAGCAGCCGCGCCGGTCAGGGGTTTAGAGCATCTCCAACGGAGCTGCCATCGCGCGACCTGGAGCGAACTTTGGCGGCCCGCAAGGTGTAGTTGTCCTCCAGCGGAGCCGCGACAGAAGCTGCCAACGATGGCGGGGGTGGACCAATCCCGCCTTCGGCTGCTACCTTCGGCAGCTTTGCCCGCCAGAGATCCACCCCCGCCATCAATCGACAGTCCATAAATTGGACAAGTGTGACACATCGGTGACACTTTGGGACATCTGCTTGCAGCCCGCCAAAGCCAGGCCGATCCACCCCCCGACCGTTGGAGATGCTCTTAGCTTGGATTAGTGCACTTATTCCGCAATCGCACCTGCACTGGCTCAACAAGGGAGGATTATCTTATCCTTGAGCTTGTTTTTGGAATAGTGGGGGATAGATTTATCCCCCACTATTCCTGGGATAAACCTGTAATTGCATATTCATATGCATTTATTTCACTCTCACATTTCACCTGCAAACAAAAGTATGCATTCCATGCCAACATATGGATTAGTCATCACACAACACATAATATACACCTCTCTGCACTTGAACTGATGCAGCTGCACCACCGGACTTAGGTTAGTCAGGCCTAACTTGCTAGAGTAAACTAGGCTCATCCTGCGCAACCAGTGTGGATAGTTTGATGCAATTGCTCTCAGAGGACTGCACTGGAAAGATGGGCTACTACACTAAGAGAATCTGCATTAATGGAGCACAAGTTGCGCTGGATTAGCAAGCTCAAGTTGCAACAGGATTAGGCTAATCACACCCTCTCCTTGCATGGGGATGGGGCTCCAGCATTGGAATAGCCCCACAACTTGCACAAATCCTTCCAGAGGCATTGCACCAGGGGAGATTTCATGGCACCCATCAACGGGTGCCATTGCACAACTCTTTACCCTCTGGTGGTTTGAAGTGTGTTTGCAGGTAGTCACATGTAAACTGCATGTTAAACTGGAATTCAATTTGAACTCATGGGTAATTTCATAGCATGTGTTGCTTGATATTTAGTGATGTTATGTTGAGCTCAAGTGGAAAACTTGAGGCATGCAAACCTGAACTGATACTAAAAAAACAGGGTTCTGAATTCATCATTATTTTAAAAATATACACTACCAGAAAATCTGCTTCAACTGCCACCAGTTGACATGCAGGCTAGTCCCATCTTACTCCCCTCTTACTTCCAATTTAATCCAAAACAACTTTTCTGGCACAGTCACTGTGCACAATGCACAGTGACTGTGCATTGAAGTTGGGTTGAAGTTTTTTTTGAGTAAGATTCAAGTAAAACACAAGTTAAATCAAAGTGACTGCATGTCAACTGGTGGCAGTTGAAGCAGATTTTCTGGTAGTGATACTTTCTTTTTGATCATTTCATTTCAAAAAATTGCCTTATGTTTTCTTTTTTTTTGAGCCAAAAAAACTTGAATATAATGTGTTTTTTTGAAAGTAATGAATTCACCATCTTCTATTTTTGAGATGCCACAATTATGGAGGCACTGGCCTTCCCTTTTGGCCAAAAAAACAAAAACAAAATTATTTTGTGGGTCTGAGCTGCCAAACACGCCAAACTTCCGCCAAATGAGTCAAGATGGTGCTCCTGAACTGCTATCCTGGCCAGGCTGTATTCCTTGCTGAACAGCTTGGAAATGCCAGTTTGGACACATGTTGCCACCCTTGCCAGATGTGGGCTTCAGCTGCCATGTCAGCCAATACAAATTCTGAAACCATGTATGCGGCTGATACTCTCCAGATGGAACAGGGGCAACAATTGCGTGCATTGTGGGGCTATTGTGGGTTGGCCATGTAGCGGGGGTGTAATGATCTCAACCTGTTATTGTTGATAAATATCATATCCAGCTCTTTTGCCTCAGCCCTACCTGCTTGCCACAGAAATCTCTTGGTGAGCAGGTGCACACAAACCTCGCCAGACACATTGGTGTCTTGGAGATGGTGGGTGTGCACCTGCTTGCCAGACACCTCTGTGTCTTGCAAGCAGGTATGTGTGCACCTGCTTGCCAGACACCTTGGTGTCTTGGTTAGCAGACACACCTGCTTGCGGAACACCTTTGTGTCTTGGTGAGCACATCTGCTTGCCAGACACCTCTGTGTTTTGGTGAGCAAACACATCTGCTCGCCAGACCCCGAGGTGTCTTGGTGAGCATACACACTTGCTTGCCAGACACAGATTGAGGTGTCTTTGTGAGCAGGTGGGTGCACACCTGCTGGCCAAACACCATAGAGTCTTGCGAGGAGGTGTGTGTGAACCTGCTCACCAACACACCTTGGTGTCTGGCAAGCAGGTGTGCACCCATCTTCTCACCAAGATACCAAGTTGTCTGGTAAGAAGGTGTATGGGCTTATACAGAACAGGAAAAGGGGGGGATCTGCAAGCCTGTATGGCAACACTGGCAGTTGGGTTCATTGTGGGACAAAAAATTCTTTTTGCAGCTTTTTTTGAACATTTTTGGCTAAGTGGCGGTCCAGTGCCTCCATACACAATTCATTGTAGTTGGTCCTGCATTTTTTAGGAATTTTAAAATCTTGATCTTTGGATCTTTACCTACCCCCATACGCACATGTTATGCCTTGGACCAAACTTTCCAGCAAAGGATTGTTTGGGTTTTTGACCATGTTGTCCCATTTTAACCTGTGTCCGGTCAAAATGGTAAAAACAGCCTTTGAAGCCTTTCACACACCTGTAAACCATTGTGAAATCTGAATTGGTACTCTGCTGCACAATCGTGCACCAGAGTACAAATTCAAATGTCACAAAAAGGTAACAAGCATACACCAAGCACCACAAAAAAAAACAACACAACTTTTGACCCAACTTCAAAAAAAAAGCAAATATGACACACTTTCAATGCACAGTCACTGTGCAAAATGCACAGTGACTGCGCAAAATTATCTGGGAAAAAATCCAAGTCAAAATTGAATTAATGTTGGAGCATCCTGGAGGTCAGCAGTAAGCAGGAATCCTGCTCATTTTGTTGACAAGTTTTGAAATTCAGAAAAAATTGGATGTCACAATGTTTGAAATTTAAATTCATTTTTTTCTGTAAACATCAGGACTTCATAAAATCTACGGACCAAGGAACATTTAATTTGCATATGAAATTATGAAAATTTAGCTTCTGAAGGAAATTTGAGTTCAAATTTACCTCTACATGTGCTAGATATATGATTAGAATGCTTTTAGTACAAATTTTTTTTTATAATCTAGGGGTACAGAAGATATTTTTAAGAGTTTTAGATGGAAATTGCCTTGAAAAATCCATGTAATTATTCATGATGGTTGGTATGGACTTGTTCATCAGTTTATTTCTTTTTACACAATGAATGGAAAGACTTTTTTATGGTTATTCAAGATGGTTTTTTGAAATGGCCCAATGATGATTAGGCCATATGAAAAGTTCAGAAATTCAGAAGATTGACCAAAGTTCTGCCTGAGTTCTACATAATTTGTGGATTCATTCATCATAAAGTTACAATTTTGATCATTTTAACATCAGCCTGCTTTAATGTGGTTCACTTCAGAAGATGTTTTCCAATTATCTTAACCCACATCAACATCATTTCAGGTTCATAGGGAACTGAAACATATAATCATTGGCCCCAGGTTCCAGTAAAAACACATCGAGTGGCACTGGCATGCCAGTGCCATAAATTCTCCCCTGGTGTTGGTATCCAACCCTTAACCATGGAGAAAGTTGAAGGATCTTTAATCCAAACAAAATTGAATATTTGAAGTGACCTTTATCTGAGGAATAGCAGGCTACAGAGTTGTACCCCACAAGCTCCAGAGCTGATCCTGGAGCTAGGTTACACTTTGATAATCCTACTTGATGCTGTTGAGTGGTGGGAATAGAAATGCTAATCCAGAGTAATTTTTTCTCTGATGCTGATTCTTAGAGTGCAATTTTGCCAAAATAAGGTAACTTAGCTTAGAATAGAAGGTCAATCTTGCTTCCTGTATTGAAGCACAAAGGGTGCTAGATCCTTAATTGTCTAACAGAAGGAGTTGACAAAATGCCCTTCCACCTAGTACTACCAGGGAAGAGTGACCTGACAAAGAACCCAAACAATCTTTTATGAGGATAAGAGCAGTTTATCTCCAGAATTTTTATCATGAAATCTCTTGGGATAAGGATTTATAGATGGAGAGAAATTGCCCCCATTTTTTCAAGAATTGTCTGCTATTGAACTGTCTTTCCATCCCAAGGAAAAAGGTATGCAACCTTCATGCAGGTGCCTTGAGGTATCATAGCTTCATACATTAATTATACTAGCTGTATCCAGTCTGTATCCTGGTGTGATCTATCCCATCTCCTTTTTTTTGTCCAAATCTGATCCAAGGGCTATCCACTAATCTTCTTCTTATTTTTTAACCTTTGTTATTGGTGCCCCTATGGCAAAACAGAATCACATATATATGTCTGAGATAAGAGCAAAAACCATTGAGCCAATTATTGGTAAAGAATGGATGTTTACTAAGATGATTAGTGATGGATAGTAAGAAACCACTTGCATGAAGCTTCCATTCTTTTTTGTCCTGGTGCAATGTACTAGGCACTGGTTGACTGCCTGCCAGAGCCCATAATGAAGGCTATCATGATAGCCTTGACATCATTTACATTATCCTGCCAAAAAATATGTTGAAGAGAGGCTGATTTTTGAAAAGCATCAGAACCTATCCTTCCTGTAAGATTCTTGGGGTCAATGAATTGCAAAAGAATTAAAACATGAAATACACTTTGGGAGTATCAAGAGGCACATACCCCCACCCATAGCACCTGCACCAGGAAAGACTTGAGGCAAAAATGCATCTATTGGGCTAAGATTAATTAGAGCCACTAAAAATATTTCAATTCTTGCCACTACAAATCTGGGATGTTAGCAGTAGCAGTAGCCATCAAGCACTTTGTTTAGCATGTAGCATAGCAGGAACTTTGCTACACTTTTTAACCCCACTGTCTAGTTTAACATCCTCATGATTCTAGTTTAAAACTAACTGTAACTTAGGGAAACAGTTGCTGCATCTGCTAAAAGCATCACTTCATTCCCTTTTAGCAGGTTAAGTGCTGAATATTCAAGTTAGCACATTGATTAGACCAAGAATAGTGGATCTGGGGTGCAGCCTGCTATATATTGAAAAGCGGATCTAGTGCGCAATCTGCTACAGGTTGGAGGTCCCTGTTGTCAGTTAATCCTTATTGTGAACCCCATAATGCACCTAAAATTAATTTAAACCCACTGTATTGGGGTTTACATGTCAACCATAGCGTAATAGATGCATTGTTGCTTGAGGGAGATTGGCGTGAGGTGATGGTCAGTACCAAAATTAGGCACTAAGTGGGTACCGGATTCCATGAAGAATAATGAAATGAAGATTTAGAACTGTTCCTAGATCTTCTAGACTGGAACAGTTCAAGAAATGAGATGCTATGGTAACACTCTCCCAAACTTGCCCAACATTCCTACTCTTTATTTTCTACTAGAGGACAAGACGGCTGCGCCTCCCGCCATCCCCAGTCCCCCCGGCCTGCAGGGGTTTTTAGAACTTTTCAATTGAGATTTTAGATCTTTGTAAACCCCCAAAGGAAGTCCTTGGTACCAGCCCAGCGGGAAGGTGTACCTGCTCGCCGAGCGGGTACCAGCCCAGCGGGCAGGTGTTCCTGCTCGCCGAGCGGGTACCAGCCCAGCGGGCAGGTGTACCTGCTCGCCGAGCTGGTACCAGCTCAGCAGGCAGGTGTACCTGCTTGCCGAGCTGGTACCAGCTCAGCAGGCAGGTGTACCTGCTCGCCGAGCTGGTACCAGCTCAGCAGGCAGGTGTACCTGCTCGCCGTGCTGGTACGAGCTCAGCAGGCAGGTGTACCTGCTCGCCGAGCTGGTACCAGCTCAGCAGGCAGGTGTACCTGCTCGCCGAGCTGGTACCAGCTCAGCAGGCAGGTGTACCTGCTCGCCGAGCTGGCACCAGCTCAGCAGGCAGGTGTACCTGCTCGCCGAGCTGGTAGACCTAGCAGGCAGGTGTACCTGCTCGCCGAGCTGGTACCAGCCCTGGCAGGCAGGTGTACCTGCTCGCCGAGCTGGTACCAGCCCTAGCAGGCAGGTGTACCTGCTTGCCGAGGTGATACCAGCCCTAGCAGGCAGATGTACCTGCTCGCCGAGCTAGTACCAGCCCAGCGGGCAGGTTTACCTGCTCAAGCTGATACCAGCCCAGCGGGCAGGTCTACCTGCTCACCGATCCGGTATAGGCTCTTGGGTGGGCAAGTGCCAAGTGAGTCTCTTCCGTGATTCCCAGCGTTGTTTTCACCCATCCTTTCTTCTTGGACCCCGAGGATTATTTGCATCTGCAATTGATCCTCTTAGCCAAAGCCAAGACGTTGTATGTGCAGAGCCAATAGAAGTGTGGGCTGAATTTGTTGGCTACCCTGAACTTGGTGACGTGTTGAGAACCTAGTCAATGCCATGTAATTGATGGAGAGGGTTGTACATTGGTGGATAGATTGCAGTGATTCTTGTTGAATTAATTGTTGGCAGGGTGAAGTGCCCCGTGTCGTAAGTTTCACAATTAACCAGATGTGAGGTCCCACTGGAGGGCTGAAGGTCGCAGGCAAAGTATTGAGATAAATCAGTGGTAGATGCACCCAAAGCAGAAGGGCTGGTTAGGCCCTGTAATGTTTCCATCCGTGTGAGCAGATTTAAGGGATTGATGAATCCAAGCTGAAAGTGGATGTTGTGTTAGCAACATGTATGGCGCAGCTCAGTTGCATTAGAGAAATACAAGAAAACAGTACCGGTTGCTACATCCAGGTTCCAGTGCTACGGATGCCATGCAAGTGCCTGTAAAGATGTCATCAGGTACCCGGCACCCGTCTGCGGGTACCTGTTGGCTTCCAACAGCACTACATACCCTACAACATGTCCCGTATGGGATACTGAGTAAGACATTACGGGATATACGGGATATCTTGTAGCGGTCAACTTTTTCAAACCACCCTCATATAACATCGCCATATCACCATATCATATAACTGTCATATCCCAATATAACAATATCAGATCACTGTCATATTAAAAGATACTAACGTCATATCACTACTGTATCACAAGATGACACTATTGTAAGCACTGTCAGCATTGACCAGTCAAACATGGCTCGTCAAGTACTGCTCAGATAGACATGTTCAACCAGTGATCTTGGACATGCACCGTCCAACCAAAGCCCATGCTGGCCATTCAAGCGGGTCTGCCCAATCAGTTCCTGGCTGGTGGTGACTGGTTGCAGTCAAACCTATTGGACAGGCCCATCCAACTGGCTGGCACGGGCTTTGCTCAGACCGTGCCTGTCCAATCACTGGTCAAACACGGCTGTTCAAGAAATTCTCAACCAGCCGTGTTTGACCAATCAATGCCAGCAGTGAAGCTTACCTCACTCCAAGCTTGCATCAACAAAGGTCTTCAGTAATACTCAAGATGCCACATGTCAACTGCAGGCATTTGAGGAAGTTATTATTGGGGTGCCTCACCCAGGGGCTCTCCCAGTGCATTGCCACAAAAAGTGCTTGACCTGAACAACAAGTGCAACAAAATTGGTAAACTCCATGCAAATCATCTGTATTAATGTGGACAACTTTCCAAGGCCACCAACAACCAAAAGGCTTGTTGTAACAAGTGGTTTCCGTGGTTGGTGCTCCATAGTCTCACTTTGAAAATCTTTTCATTGCGGCAAAACCTTTAGTATAATGCCTTGTGCCTGTCAAGATGTGGCTTCATGTGTCAAAAGTTCACAAATTACCTATTTTTCCCTTGTTTTTTCAGGAAACAATACCCTTTCAAATGGTGAATCAGAAACCTAGATGTTACCAATGAATGCCTGTGAGCCAAGGATTGATTTTCACATAGTGGTGTGGTAGTACACACATTTTGCCGGTCAAGATTGGGCTTCACACATCAAAATTTCACAAATTACCTACTTTTCCTGTGTTTTCTCAGGAAAAAAGACCCTTGCACATGGTGAAACAAAAACATAGATATGGCCAATTGATGCCTGTGAGCCAAGGTTTGATTTTTGTATTGTGATGTGGTAGTAACACATGTTTTGCCCGTCAAGATTTGGCTTCATGCACAAATTATCTAGTTTTCTTATGTCTTCCCAGGAAAAAAGACCCTTGCACATGGTCAATCAAGAACATGGATATGACCAATTGATTCCTCTGAGTCAAGGGTTGATTTGCATATAGTGGTGTGGCAGTCTCATGCAGCCGTTTGCCTGTTAAGATGTGGCTTCACGCATCAAAATTTCACAAATTACCCTCTTTTTCTGCATTTTCTCATGAAAAAAGACCCTTGCACACAGTGAATTAAAAACATAGATATGGCCAATTAATGCCTTTGAGCCAAGATTTGATTTTCATATAGTGGTGTGTTATCATCACATGTTTTGCCTCTCAACATTTGGCTTCACCCATGAATATTTCACAAATCACCTTTTTTTTGTGAGAACTTGGAACAAGCTGCTTACTATTCAATCAGATGACACAAAATGACCACGACAACGTAGGGATGTGATGGAATCTGTGTTGATTGAGTAGTGAGGAGTGATGTTGTCCAGAGTTGTCTGATTCTTTTAAGTTGGTGATTCTGAGTGATGATGAAGTTTTTCATTCAGCCAGCTGAAAAAATGGTTAAACTTGTTGATTGAAATGCATATATTCAATATGGTTTGAACTTGGAAAATAATAGATGTTCAAGGTGTAATTACTCCTCAATTATACATCACAACTATGGACAATATAAGATGAAAATGATCAGAAAAATGAAGGGAATCTGGAGAGGACATTGTTGAAGCTTTTTGGGAAACAGTTTTTTCTCTAAGGATGACAGGTGTGATAGTATCACACATTTTGACAGTCAAGATTGGGCTTCACACATCCAAATTTCACAAATTACCTATTTTTCCTGTGTTTTCTCAGGAAAAGAAACCCTTGAACATGGTGAAACAAAAACATAGATATGGCAAATTGATGCCCCTGAGCCAAGCTTTGATTTTCATATAGTTGTGTGGTAGTGTCATGTGTTTTGCCTGTCAAGATTTGGCTTCACGCATCAAAATTTCACAAATTACCTATTTTTCCTGCGTCTTCCTAGGCAAGAAGACCCTGGCACATGGTGAACCAATAACATAGATATGTCAAATTGATTTCTTCAAGTCAAGGGTTGATTTTCATCAAGTGGTGTGGCAGTATCATGCCTTTTGCCTGTCACAATTTGGCTTCACACATCAAACTTTCACAAATTACCAATTTTTTCTGTCTTTCCTCATGAAAAAGGACCCATGCACATGGTGAATCAAAAACATAGATATGGACAATTGATATCTGTGGGTCAATTTTAATTCTTGATATAGTGGTGTGGTATTATAACATGTTTTACCTGTCAAGATTTGACTTCATGCATGAATACTTCACAAATTACCTTTTTTTCAGTGTTTTCTCAGGAAAAAAGACCCTTGCACATGGTGAAACAAAGAAATAGATATAGAAAATTGATGCCTGTGAGACAAGGTTTGATTTTTTTATAGTGGTGTGGTATTCTTGCGTGTTTTGCTTGTCAAGATTTGGCTTCACACATCAAAATTTCACAAATTACCCGTTTTTTCTGCATTTTCTCAGGAAAAAAGACCCTTGCACATGGTGAATCAAAAATGTAGATATGGCCAATTGATGCCTGTGAGCCAAGGATTGATTTGAATCTAGTTGTGTGGTAGTATCATGCCTTTTGCCTGTCAAGATTGGCCTTCAGGCGTCAAAATTTCACAAATTCCATTTTTATCCCATGTTTTCTCAGAAAAAAAAACCTTTGCACATTGTGAATCAAAAAAACAGATATAGCCAATTGATGCCTCCTGTGAGCCAAATTTTGATTCTCACATAGTTGTGTGGTAGTATCACGTGTTTTGCCTGTCAAGATTTGGCTTTGCACATGAAAATTTCCCAAATTTCCCATTTTTTCTGCTTTTTCTCAGGAACAAAAACCCTTTCACATGGTGAATAAAAAATTTAGATATGGCCAATTGATGTGTCAGAGTCAAGGGTTGATTTGAATATAGTGGTGTGGTATTATCACGCCCTTTGCCTGTAAAGATTTTGCTTCACACATCAGAATTTCAGAAATTACCAATTTTTCCCGTGTTTTCTCACAAAAAAGACCCTTGCACATGGTGAATCAAAGACATAGATACTTCCAATTGATGCCTGTGAACCAAGGTTTGATTTTTCATATGGTTGTGTGGCAGTATTGCGTGTTTTGCCGGTCAAGATTTGGCTTCACGCATGAATATGTCAAAAATCACCTTTTTTTTCTGCCTTTTCTCAGGAAAAAAGACTCTTTCACATGGTGAAAAAAAAAGATATAGACAATTGATGCCTGTGAGCCAAGGTTTGATTTTCATATAGTGGTGTGGTATGGTTGCGTTTTTTGCCTGTCAAGATTTGGCTTCATGCATTAAAATTTCACAAATTACCTCTTTTTCCTGTGTTTTCTCAGGAAAAAAGACCCTTGCACATGGTAAATCAGAAACAACAATATTGCCAATTCATGCCTGCAAGCCAAGTTTTGATTTGTATGTAGTGGTGTGATAGTATCATGCCTTATCCCTGTCAAGATTGGGCTTCAAGCATCAAAATTTCACAAATTCCCTATTCATCCTGTGTTTTCTCAGGAAAAATGACCCTTGCACATGGTGAATCAAAACACAGATATAGCCAATTGAGGCCTCTGAGTCAGGTTTTCATTGACATACAGTGGTGTTGTAAAATTGCGCCTTTTGCCTGTCAAGACTTGGCTTCACGCATCAAAAGTTCACAAATTACCCATTTTTTCTGCATTTTCTCAGGAACAAAGAGCCTTTCACATGGTCAATCAAAAACATTGATATAGCCAATTGATGCCTGTGAGCCAAGATATCATTTGCATATAGTGGTGTGGCAGTATCATGCCTTTTGCCTGTCAAGATTGGGCTTTGTGCATGAAAAATCCATTGATTCACCATGTGCAAGGGTCTTTTTTTGTGAGAAAACACAGGAAAAATGGGTAATTTGTGAAATTTTGATGCGTGAAGCAAAATCTCAACAGGCAAAGACATGATACCACCACACCACTATATGCAAATCAACCCTTGACTCTGATACATCATTTGGCCATATCTTCATTTTTCATTCACAATGTGAAAGGGTCTCTGTTCCTGAGAAAAAGCAGAAAAAACGGGTAATTTGGGAAATTTCCATGTGCAAAGCCAAACCTTGACAGGCAAAACACATGATACTACCACAGAACTATGTGAAAATCAAACCTTGGCTCACAGGAGGCATCAATTGGATATGTCTATGTTTTTGATTCACCATGTGCAAGGGTATATTTTCCTGAGAAAACACGGGATAAATAGGGAATTTGTGAAATTTTGATGCCTGAGCCCAATCTTGACAGGCAAACGGCATGATACTACCACACCACTATGTGAAAATCATCAATTGATTCAGCGGCATCAATTGGCTATATCTATGTTTTTGATTCACCAGGTGCAAGTGTCTTTTTTTCCTGAGAAAACGTGGAAAAAGTAGACTATTTGTGAAATTTTGATGTGTGAAGCCAAATCTTGACAGGCAAATGGCATGATACTACCACACCACTTTATGCAAATCAAAACTTGACTATGATTCATCAATTTTCCATACCTATGTTGTTGATTTACCATGTAAAAGGGTCTTTTTTCCTGGAAAAGCATGGGAAAAATAGGTAATTTGTGAAATTTTGATGCGTGAGGCCCAATTTTGACAGGCAAAGGCATTATACTACCACACCACTATATGAAAATTTAAACTTGGCTCACAGGAATCAATTGTCCATATCTATGTTTTTGTTTCCCCATGTGCAAGGGCCTTTTTCATGAGAAAATGCAGAAAAAGTGGGTCATTTGTGAAATTTTGATGTGTGAAGCCAAATCTTGACAGGCAAACACACAATACTACCACACCACTATATATAAATCAAACCTTGGCACACAGGAATCAATTTTCTATATCTACTTTTTTTTGTTTCATCATGTGCAAGGCACTTTTTTCCTGAGAAAACACAGAAAAAAAAGGTGATTTGTGAAATATTCATGGGTGAAGCCAAATCTTGACAGGCAAAACACATGATACTACCACACCACTATATGCAAATCAAATCCTGGCTCACAGGAATTAATTTGCCATATCTATGGTTTTGATTCACTGTGTGCAAGGGTCTTTTTTCATGAGAAAACACAGAAAAAGAGGGTAATTTGTGAAATTTCAATGCGTGAAGCCACATCTTAACAGGAAAAAGGTGTGATACTGCCACAAAATTATATTCCAATAAACCCTTGTCTCAGAGGCACCAATTGGCCATATCTGGGTTTTTGATTCACCATGTGCAAGGGTCTTTTTTCCTGAGAAAACACAGGAAAAATAGGTAATTTGTGAAATTTAGCTGCATGAAGTCAAATCTTCACAGGCAAAACATGTGATACTACCACACCACTATATGCAAATAAAACCTTGGCTCAGGTGCATCAATTTTCCATATCTATGTTTTTGATTCACCATGTTCAAGGGTCTTTTGTGCTGAGAAAACACAGGAAAAATAGGTAATTTGTGAAATTTTGATGTGTGAAGCCTAATTTTGACAGGAAAAGTGTGTGATACTATCAAAACACTATATGAAAATCAGTTCTTGGCTCACAGGCATCAATGGTCATATCTATGTTTCTGATTTACCATGTGAAAGGGTCTTTTTTCCTGAGAAAACATGGGAAAATACGTAATTTGTAAAATTTTGATGCATGAAGCCCAATCATGACAGGCACAAGGCATCATACTACCACACCACTATACTCAAATCATTACTTGACTCAGAGGCATCAATTTGCTATATCTATGTTTTTGATTCACTGAGTGCAAGGGTTTTTATTCCTGGGAAAACATGGGAAAAATAGATTATTTGTTAAATGTTAATGCGTGAAGCCCAATCTTGACAGGCAAAAGGAATGAGACTAATGGTTTTGCCACAATGGCAGGATTATAAAAGTGAGACTCTAGAGCACCAACCGCGGAAACCACTTGTGACAACAAGCCTTTTGGTTGTTGGTGCCTGTTGGGTACTTTTGCATTTGAGAACAGAAATGGATGGTAGTAGGGTTGCATGGCGTCACAGTTTGGGGTGCAGAAAAGGCTGGGAATGGTTTGAATGGATGTCTGCAGGGAGAAAACGGCAGATGGGAAAGGGATTTTGGAAAATACAAAGGACAGTATCTTTGTGTGACATCAGGGAGCAGAGGGCACAAAAGGAGGAAAACTGAACCAGCTTGTTCCAGTGCCTTTCCACAAGAAGTTCTTGACCTGATCAAAAATTGCAACAAAATTCCTAATCTACACACAAAACATTTGTACTAATGTTTTGCATGGAATAGCAATCTGCAGATTGCTTTGGAAAGTTGTCCACATTAGTACAGATGTTTTGCATGGAGTTTACCAATTTTGTTGCACTTGTTGATCAGGTCAAGCACTTCTTGTGGAAATGCACTGGGACAGCCCCTGGGTGAGGCACTGCAATAAAAACTTGCTCAAATGCCGGCAGTTGGCATGTGGAAACTTGAGTATTACTGAAGTCCTTATTTGATGCAAGCTTGGTAAGCTTCACTGCTGGCATTGATTGGTCAAAAACAGCTGATTGAGCAGTTCTTGAACAGCTGTGTTTGACCAGTGATTGGACAGGCACTTTCTGACCCAAGCACGTGCCAGCCATTTGGATGGGCCTGTTCAATTGGTTTGATTGAAACCGGTCACCACCAGCCAGGAACTCCGTTCAGCTTTGGTTCTTTTGCTCTCTTGCTATATCTTCTCAGAATCTTTCTGAGAGGATTTAGCTCCCTTATGTTTTCTTTTTGCAACAGTCCCTGTCAGTGCAGACAGAGTTTGCTCAATTGATTTCATTTAGATAATTTCATTTCTATTTGCTAATGGGTGAAGACTTTTTTGGGGCTAACAGATTTCTCCCTCGCTCCCTAGAACGGCCCGGGGAGGAACAGTCGAGTCCTGCCCCCAAGTTGTCCAAGTACGGGTTGGGGTAGAGAATCTCCTCTTGTCACCGGCTCTCCTTTGTCCCGGCCTTTGAGAGGCGGCTGGGAGTCAGGGGAGAGGCACAGAGAGGAGGAGAAATGAGACTAAGAAACTTGCCATCAAGGCAAGGATGAGGGACTCCAACCTGGGTGGGTGGGCTGGTGAGAAAAAAAAATTACTTAGATTTCAGGCAACTGACGTTGGCGGGATGGAACTGGCAGGTGATCGAAGTAGGCCAATGCATAAGTGGAATGTAGCTGAGTCCTGGGATTACCCGGCAGCTTGCTGAGCTTGAGGCCTGGCAATTAGGTTTCTGTTTGCTGCAGCGGTTCTTGCAGTTCTGGTGTGCCGCACTGTGTTTTTTTGGTTGGCCGGCGTAGGACGCCTGGCCAACACAGCGGGGCCGCCAAGAACCTTGCGCCACGGACTCTGCAACCTCCCGCTGCACTCCGGCAACTCAACATGATTGGGCAGACCTGCTTGAATGGCCAGCATGCACTTTGGTTGGATGGTGCCTGTCCAAGATCACTTGTTGAACACGGCTGTTTGAGCATTTCTTGACCAGCCATGTTTGACTGGTTAATGCTGATAGTGCTTACAATAGTGTTATCTTGTGATACAGTAGTGATATGATGTTAGTATCTTGTAATATGACAGTGATCTGATATTGTTATATTGGGATATGACAGTTATATGATATGGTGATATGGCGATGTTATATGAGGGTGGTTTGAAAAAGTTGACCACTACAAGATATCCCGTATATCCCGTAATGTCTTACTCAGTATCCCGTACAGGATATATTGTAGGGTATGTAGTGCAGGTACCCGCCAACGGGTGCCGGGTACAGGTGCGGGTGTCTGGATTGGAGGTGAAAAAACAGGCGGGTACCCGCCGCAGGTACCTGCCAAATACCCACCTTACAAAAACGCTTGCTGGCAGAGCCCCAGCAAGCCGGGGCAGAGTATTCTGGGCTCTCCTGGTGAGCTGATGTAAGCACCAGCTTGTTGGAAGAGCCTCCCGGCAAGCTGGTACAGTACAACCAGCTTGCCGGGAGAACCTCCTGGAGAGCTGGTAATGTACCAGCTTGCTGGGAGTGCCTTTTGGCAAGCTGATACATACCATACCAGCTCACCGAGGTAGCCTCCTGGCAAGCCGGCAAAAATATACCAGCTTGCCAGGAGCCGGAGAGCTGGTACAATGCCAGCTTGCCAAGAGCTCTCTGGGGGAGCTGATGCAGTATCAACTCGCCGGGAGCTCTCCTGGCGACCTGGCGAGCTGGTGCAGTACCAGCTCTTCATGAGCTCTCCTGGCAAGCTGGTGCAGTACCAGCTTGTTGGGAGCTCTCCCAACAAGCTGGTACTGCACCAGCTCGCCAGGAGAGCCTCCTGGCGATTTGGCACTATACCAGCTTGTTGGGATAGCCAAGCTCCCGGTGAGCTGGCACTGTAACAGCTGGCCAAGAGCTCTCCTGGCGAGCCGGTGCAGTACCAGCTTGCCAGAAGCCCTCCTGGCAAGCTGGTGCAGTACCAGCTTGCTGGGAGCTCTCCTGGCAAGCTGGTGGAGTACCAGCTTTCTGGGAGCTCTCCTGGCAAGCTTGTGCAGTACCAGCACTGCAAAAGGGGTTGTGTCGGTTACAACCCCCCGCGGTAACGTCGGCCAGAGGCGATCGATGTTACATCGGTCGCCCAGACCGATTTTATGTCGGCCGGGCCCACCGATACTGTCAGCCTTAGAGACAACACTGTTGCCCAAAAGGCTTCAACAATGTCCTCTCCAGATTCCCCACATTTTTCTGATCATTTTCATCTATTATTGTCCATAGTTGTGATGTATAATTGAGGAGTAATTACACCTTGAACATCTATTATTTTCTAAGTTCAAACCATATTGAATATATGCATTTTAATCAACAAGGTTAACCATTTTTTCAGCTGGCTGAATGAAAATCTTCATCATCACTCAGAACCACCAACTTAGAAGAATCAGACAACTCTGGACAACATCACTCCTCACTACTCAATCATCACAGATCCCATCACATCCCTACGTCGTCGTGGTCATTTGGTGTCATCTGATTGAATAGTAAGCAGCTCTTTCCAAGTTCTCTCTTTCTTCAAAGTTCCTCTGAGCTCTTGATCTTTTCATCCATCCTACTCACCTTCTTCTTCAATCTAATAAAGAATCAAACCAATAAACAAATCATCTGTGCTTCTGTGGACTGTTGCCAAAATCCACATAGGTTTCCTGCTACATAACCTTTGCCAGTTTCCTTTGGCATAAAAAAGCAAGGCAGTCTCTGACTGGACCTTCTCTGTTTCTTAAGAGAAGAGGGGTTAAGCTTAGCTGCCCTTAAACCATCCTCCTTTAAGGAGAGAACCAGAATAGCCCATAGAAGGCCAAAGATAATCATCTTCATAGTTATAACTCTATTCTTCTCCTTCCCTTCCTCTCTTTTCATCTTCACAATAGTTGTCCTCTCCTTATCCTTTCTGGAATCAACTATTGTGCCCCCCATTCTTGTGTCCTGTTGTCACATAAGAGACCCAGGCTCACAATTGGGGGCCTCATCGGGAAATATCTCATCATAGACCTCTCCATTTCATCTTATTCACTCCATATAAAATCATAAAATACTTAATAAACAAAAAAAAACAAAGAAAAAAATTTTTTTCTCATACCTTTTATCATATTCATTCATCAGATCTTTAAAATCAAAACAACAAAAAATTTTTTATAAGACCTCCTCTTTTTATTTCCTAAAAAACTCTCTAGAAGTGCTGCCCAAATAATTAATCCTTGCTTCTTCTATTCTGTCTGTTGCCGCGTCACCTTTCTTCGACAAGAAAGTGAAAGACTTAACTGCCGCAGATCTACTTGTCTCGTCGGATCTATCTGACTCGTCTTACGTCTCGGACTCCTCTACGAGCGAACCTGAACTCGTACAAGATCAGCCTACAGTAGCCGCCGCCGCCGGGAACTTGATAAATCCTAACGCGTGGACGCCGATAGCTACCCCGAGAGCTCCTATCCCTGAGGAGTATCGCATCCCTCCCGAGCACCGTAACTTAAAGCCGCCTCCAAAGCGGAAGCAGCCCGTTCGCCGATCCGCTAGGATTCGCGTTACCAAGCCTAAAGCTACGGACCCAAAGGGTAGACCCAAGAAAGGAAAGGATCCGTCTACATCAAAAGGTTAAACTTTTCCTGACTATCTTTATAATCTTCTCTTATATTAATATTACCGAAAACTAAGAGAAAGATTTTGTTATTATTATTTCTATTTCTCTTGCAATATGGGCGCTCACCTCAGAAATGGCAAGAACATTTCTTTCAAGCAACAAGCCGCCGCCGCAGCCAGAGAACAACAGCGTGCAGAACAGCTGCGAACAAGGCTCCCTGATGCCCAACTCGACGCTGAACGAGCAAGCGGTCCAGACGGCCAATTCATCGTCCACGGCAGAGACCAGCAGGTCCCAGGTAGCTTCCCAGGCCAACCTGCCCACGGCGGACCATCAAACTCACCCGCCGCAGCCTCCGGTGAAAGAGGCAGCACAGAACTACCCAGAGAACCCTTCGGCTCCGGTATACGCCAGCCTATTCCCCCATCCCAGGGAATTAACCAGGGATCACGGGAGGAATACTCCCTTAGCCCTGCCGCGCTCGAGCGCCTTCGCCGAACTAGAGAGCAGCCTGCCCCCGTTGATGGGATTCGAAGAGCTCGATCAGTTGGAGCCGACGAGCCTAGAGGAGCATCTATTCGACCCGCACCGTGGAGTAGCCCCGTCGGAGATCAACTCCAGAGCCACTTCTATAGCCCTGGCTTCAGCTCGCTCCACGCCCGTCCCTGCGCCAGTGGACCGCCAGGAATTTCTAGTCACGCGCAGAGAAGCACCTCCACGACCCCCATCGCAAACCGCGCAACCTCTCAGAGCCAGGGGATCAGCCACTCCCATGCAGAACCAGCTAGTTCTGCAAGAGATGACAGAAGCGCCCCAGCCCCAGGATCAAGTGACTACGATGTCCAATATCCTGCACGGCCAGTGGCTCTTATTCATCAACTCCGAGGAGAACAGGGATTTCCACATGATGCGGATCGCCCTGAATCAAGCTATCATCACGCAAGACGCGTTGGAGACGATGATAGGTACCACCGACATGTTGAAGATAGCGGACGGCTGGAGTGCGAGAGACGAACTTTGCCGCCTGAACCAAGCCCACCCACCGATGTTACACCCGCAAAACGCAGCCCCCCCCACTACTCACCCTCAAACCGCGCTGGCTATAGAGCCAGCGACCTACCAATATACCCAGGAGCTGTCGAGCGACCACCAAGACACGCCGATGCGGCCAGCTACAGCCAACCAGCAGATGGCGCCTCCACCGCCGCCTCCCCCTATGAGGGCGCCCGTGCCAATGAGACCCGTTACTGGACACCAGGCCGAGCAGAACCTAGCCGCCCCTCCTATACCCCCGCGCCTAAACGAGCATCCGGCGTACCCACACCAGATGGTGCACAGACATCAGCCCACGATGGACCAATACTACCACCAGGGCTACTACGAGGGCCAGCCACCTCTACCCCCGCTGGACCACTCTATCCACGCGCCGCAGCATCCACCCGCACAGGGATATCAAGGCCGCCAGCACCGAGGTCATCCATACCGCCGACCATTCCAGAGGAATTGGCAGAGACGCCCCGACCCCATCTCCAGCATGATGGAGATGGGCAACTTCCTAATGAGAGCAGAGAGAGTCATGGGCCGTATGCAGCGTTTGAGGAACAGAGGCGGGAGAGGTTACCGCGGCAACAGAGGGAACAATCAATTCCATCATCCCCCCAACTTCCCTCAATAAAAAGCAATTCCATTCCTTCTCTGGAGCTATTGTCAGAAGAATCCCTTAAAGAATATTTTCTGAAGAACATTAATAGTGAATTTGTTAATGAAGCTCCCTTACTCATAGAAGATAAATTAAAAGATCTGTTTTCTCAATTTCTATCTGAGTTATCTGGTACTATGGAAACATTCCCTGGTACTTTGCTTGAATCATGTGTGTCTAGACTGAGTGCTTCCATCCAAGAAATAATCACAGCAGATGTTATCCCTGCTCTATTTGACAGAGTTTTCAAACACTTGAATGAGTTCCCTATGACCTCTAATAAAAGTGAGAAATTACAGGACTTTGTTAATGACAGACTTGATAGCCTACAGGACATTGTCATAGGTTTGAACTCTGATAATACCTCTGGGATAGAGAAGGTGAGTAATAATGTCAAAGACCTTGAACATGAAATGTCCTCTTCTCTCAGATCAATGAGAGTGCAGATCAGTGATAGTGAGGAAAAAGAAAATATGAGGTTTGAGCAAATCAAAAGAAGATTAAGTGATTTCCATTCATCTATGAATACTATGCATACTAAGCTAGATCTCATAGTCAACAATCTTCAGAAGAATGAAATACCCCAAATGAGATACAACAATCCTTTGATGAATGAGTGGAATTCTCAACCTGAACCCCAGAACAGAGGAAATGTACCCCCACCTCCTCCCTCCCCTCCTAGGAATAGACAGGAAAACCAAAGTGCCCATCAGAGGCAACAAGATCCCCCTGCTAGTGCAACAGAAGTGACAACAAACTCCCCTGCATGGGAAAAGGAGTTTCCCTTCATCAAACACAATGATATTGACCCTGAGATGAGGAAAGAATTATGGAAGTCCATCCCTAAAACTAGTGAGTGGGATAAATTCTCTGGAGAACTTCCTTATAATCATGAGCTATGGTTAAAGAACATAGATGTGTTTGTCGAAGACTATTGCATGTTAGACCATATGGTTATCAGCAGACTTACTGCCCTGTTCACAGATACAGCTAAGAATTGGTACATTGGGATAAGAGATATTCATGGAAAGAAATCTTGGGCTTGGTGGAAGAATACCATCCGTAACAAGTTTGGCACTCACAACTGGAAATGGAAGATGCAACAAGAGTTTGAGAAAGACCATTTTACATTTGACAACAAGAAAGTACACAAATGGTTTAACACCCAAAGAGAAAGACTCAGAGCATTCCAACCTGAACTCAGTGAATACTTGATTGTGAGAAAGTTCTGAAACAGTGCCCCGGTAACTTAGAGCATGCTGTGAAGAGTAGATACAAAAAGGATGCAGTTGACATGAGCTTTGAAGAAATGGTCATCATCATAGAGGAAGTACTTGACAGAGCCATGAGACAAAACAAACCTACCACTTCCTACTCCTCTAATCAGAACTCTAAGCCCTCTTGGAGGTATAACCCTCCTAGCACTAAGGTAGAACCTAGCAAAACAGAGGTGGATGCCAAGAAACCTTCCAATGCTACTGCTCAGACCACCAAGTCTAAAGATGTCTGTAATTTCTGTAGACAACCTGGCCACTATTCTAGAGAATGTCCCAAGAGGAGACAGAGGATCAATGAGGTAGGTATGACTGCTGAAGATTATGACAACAATGACCAAGAGGTTGATGATAACAACCTGTCCCCCAAAGATGAAGTAGAAGAGTCCCCAGACCAGCAAGAACACAATCAATTAATCCTGGCCATGAACCAAGACAGAGATTATAATGATTATGACCCATCTGGTCCTATTCATAATGATTTCTATGGTTTGGCAATTGAATGTGAACCACTAACAGAGTATTCCATTGCTGAAATACAAGCTGAGTCTCACCAACCCCAAACTTGGAATAACAATTGTCATTCCCCTCACATTGAGGATGCCAGACTCATGAGATGTAAACCTGATAAAGGCAAAGCTCATTTAATTGGTTTTCAGACTATCACCCCTGTCTTGATCAATCACCAGGAATACCCTTGCTTATTAGACAGTGGAGCTTCCTGCTCTATCATCAGCAAACAACTTCTACTGAAAATCTTACCTGATTGGGAATCCTTACTCATGCCAATCACCCATGCAAGATTCCATAGCTGTAGTGACCAACTGAAAGCCCTAGGGATTATAGAACTGGCCCTCATCTTCCCCCATACTAGAGGATCAGTCAGAATTGTAGCTGAATTCGTAGTTATGGAAAATGCTAGGATGCAGTACTTGATTGTAGGTAATGACTACCAATCCTTGTATGGCTTTGATATCACCAACAGCAAAGAAAGATACTTCACCATTGGGAATGAAAATAAGAAAAAGAAATTCAGTTTCAAATCTGATTTTCAAGAGAAGACCCCTGTATCATCTGAAATATCTGCTCTAAAGAAATCTGACCCCCAAATGGATAAGTTTGTCCCAAGAAGAGCTGAGTGATGCAAAAGTATATGATAAATTGACTCTAGATCAGAAACAAGCCTTGTTTAACACCCTCTTCAATAATAAGGCTGCTTTTGCAGACACCACTCATCCCTTAGGAGCAGTGAAAGGTCATGAAGTACACATAAAATTGACCACTGAAAGACCTTACCCCCCTCTGCTTAGAAGACCTCCCTACCCTGCTAGCCCTAAGAGCAGAGAAGCTTTAGATGAACACATAGAGGAACTAGTGAGATTGAATGTCCTGAGAAAAGTTGGCCACAATGAAGTGGTGGAAATCACTACTCCCGTCATTATAGCTTGGCATAATGGCAAGTCTAGAATGGTTGGTGACTTCAGAGCCCTAAACACATACACAGCTGCAGATAGATATCCCATCCCAAAGATCAGTGAGACCCTCACCAATCTAGCAACAGCCAAGTTCCTCACCAGCATGGATGTTCTCAAAGGGTTCCACCAGAATGTCATAGCCCCTGAATCCAGGAAATACCTGAGAATCATTTGCCATAAAGGCATATATGAATATCTGAGGATGCCATTTGGGATTAAGAATGCACCATCCCACTTTCAAAGAATGATGGACATTGAGTTCAGGAGAGAACTAGCTGAGAAATGGGTCATCATATACATAGATGACATCATCATTATGTCCAACACCTGGGAAGAGCACCTCCTCAGGATTGAAAGAATCTTGAAAATTGTCATCAACATGAATATGAAAATATCTCTGAAGAAATGCAACTTTGGTTTCCACCAGATTAGAGCTCTTGGCCATGTTGTTTCAGGAATTGCCATTGGGATAGACCAAAATAAAGTAGCTGCAGTGTTACAGAAACCCACGCCTGCAAACAAGAAAGAGATTCAATCATTCCTTGGCTTTGCTGGGTATTATAGACAACACATTGACAGATTTGCTGAAATAGCCAGACCCTTGACTGAACTTTGCAAGCTAGAAACTGTGTTTGAAATGACCCACCAAAGACTAACAGCTTACAATCTGTTGATAGAGAAATTGACTTCAGCTCCACTTCTCTTGTTCCCAGACTGGCAACTACCCTTCAAACTCTATGTTGATGCCAGCATGACAGGCCTTGGAGCTGCCCTACACCAAGTCCAAATAATTGATGGAGTTAAAAGAGAGGGACCAATAGTATTCATCTCTAGGCAGTTGAAAGACTCAGAAAGTAGATATGGAGCAAGTCAACTTGAATGCCTATGCCTAGTTTGGGCCTTGGATAAGCTACACTACTACCTTGACGGCAGTGTATTTGAAGTCATTACAGATTGCACAGCCCTGAGATCCCTGTTGAATATGAAGACCCCTAATAGACACATGTTAAGATGGCAAATCTCCATCCAAGAATACAGAGGCAATATGACCATCCAGCACAGAGATGGCAATATACACAAGAATGCAGATGGACTCAGCAGGTGGGCTCTCCCAAATGACCCCAGCAATCCAGCTTATGACCCAGAGGAGGATAAAGAGGATGACAAGTTCCCCATAATGAACATAATGGGCATCCATATCACCACTTTCAAATCTGAATTTTTTGACTCTGTAAGAGAAGGATACCAGAAAGACAACAATACTGTGATCCTGCTACAACTTCTGGTGAAAGATTGCAAAGACAATGACCTATCCCATGGATTAAGTAGCAATTGGGCAACTTCTTATGCAGAAGGAAGATTTTCCCTGTTTGATGGCCTCATATACCACAGGGAGAAGCATAACTCTGTCCTAGTGATAGTAGATAAATTGACTATCAATACTATTCTACATGAATGCCACGACAGTGTCTATTCTGGACACCTTTCTGAAGATAGAACCATAGAAAAGGTAGCTGACACAGCCTGGTGGATCAACTGGAAGAAAGATACCTCTGAATACTGCGCCTCATGTGATAGATGCCAGAAAGCCAACAAAGCTACAGGGAAAAGATTTGGCTTACTGCAGAAGATCCAAGAACCATCTAAGCCATGGGATATCATAAACATGGATTGGGTTACTTCCTTATCCCCAGGAGGAGCTGCCAGCTACAACGCTTGCCTTGTTGTAGTGGACAGGTACTCAAGAACCCCAATATTTGTTCCCTGCTTCAAAGAAGACTCTGCCATGGATACTGCCATCCTCTTCTGGAACAGAGTAATGCCAAGAACAGGTATCCCCAGAGTAATCATCTCTGACAGAGACCCCAAATTCACATCTGAATTCTGGACTGGACTGCACAGCATGTTAGGCACAAAACTTGCATTTTCTACTGCTTATCACCCACAAACAGATGGACTAGCAGAAAGAATGATCCAAACCCTGGAAGATATGATAAGGAGATTCTGTGCTTATGGACTAGAGTTCAAAGACAATGATGGCTACACACATGACTGGGTTTCCCTCCTCCCCATTCTTGAACTAGCTTATAGCACCAGCATTCACTCTACCACTGGCAAAGCACCAGCACTACTGGAAAAAGGGTGGATACCAAATCTTCCCAAAGACTTCATCAAGCAAGACCAAATTGATATCCACCCCACTGCTGGTACTTATGCCAAGATTTTTGAAAATGCAAGGAAACATGCTGAACAATGCATTGTAGAATCCACTAATTACAATAAAGAAAGATGGGACAAAAGCCACAGAGAACCTGAGTTTAAAGTAGGAGACAAAGTCTTAATCTCTACAGCAAACTTCACCAATCTAGCAGGTCCAAAAAAGATGAGAGACTCCTTTGCTGGACCATTCATAGTTAAAGCATTGCATGGTAAGAATGCAATTGAAGTTATCTTAACAGGAGAATTCAGCAGAAAGCATCCAACTTTCCCAGTCAGCCTGATCAAACCATATCATGATCCATCCTCAGAGAAGTTCCCTTTGAGACAGAAAGTAAGAGTAGTTATTCCTCCAATTGACCAGCCTCCCAAAAGCAAGATCATCTTGAAAATACTCAGAGAAAAAAGACTTAGAGTAGATAATAGAGATGTAAAGATGTACCTTGCCAGATACAAAGGACTAGGAGCAGACCAAGATGAGTGGCTACTTGTGAAGGACATACCTGATGCCTCTACTCTGTTAAGAAAATTCAGGATTGAAAAGAGAACCATTAATTGACCTGATAAGCTGATGTTCTGAAAGAACATAACCTCTTTTGGTGGTAGGGAATGTCAGCCTTAGAGACAACACTGTTGCCCAAAAGGCTTCAACAATGTCCTCTCCAGATTCCCCACATTTTTCTGATCATTTTCATCTATTATTGTCCATAGTTGTGATGTATAATTGAGGAGTAATTACACCTTGAACATCTATTATTTTCTAAGTTCAAACCATATTGAATATATGCATTTTAATCAACAAGGTTAACCATTTTTTCAGCTGGCTGAATGAAAATCTTCATCATCACTCAGAACCACCAACTTAGAAGAATCAGACAACTCTGGACAACATCACTCCTCACTACTCAATCATCACAGATCCCATCACATCCCTACGTCGTCGTGGTCATTTGGTGTCATCTGATTGAATAGTAAGCAGCTCTTTCCAAGTTCTCTCTTTCTTCAAAGTTCCTCTGAGCTCTTGATCTTTTCATCCATCCTACTCACCTTCTTCTTCAATCTAATAAAGAATCAAACCAATAAACAAATCATCTGTGCTTCTGTGGACTGTTGCCAAAATCCACATAGGTTTCCTGCTACATAACCTTTGCCAGTTTCCTTTGGCATAAAAAAGCAAGGCAGTCTCTGACTGGACCTTCTCTGTTTCTTAAGAGAAGAGGGGTTAAGCTTAGCTGCCCTTAAACCATCCTCCTTTAAGGAGAGAACCAGAATAGCCCATAGAAGGCCAAAGATAATCATCTTCATAGTTATAACTCTATTCTTCTCCTTCCCTTCCTCTCTTTTCATCTTCACAATAGTTGTCCTCTCCTTATCCTTTCTGGAATCAACTATTGTGCCCCCCATTCTTGTGTCCTGTTGTCACATAAGAGACCCAGGCTCACAGATACATTAGAACAAAGGCATAATGTATCGGTGGG
Organism: Puccinia coronata f. sp. avenae; assembly: GCA_002873125.1. Taxonomy (NCBI): domain Eukaryota; kingdom Fungi; phylum Basidiomycota; class Pucciniomycetes; order Pucciniales; family Pucciniaceae; genus Puccinia; species Puccinia coronata. The sequence goes on from PGCI01000003.1 coordinate 773,379, forward strand.
AGCCGCCAATGTAACATCGGTCTGGTAGACCGATGTTACATCGGTTGCCGCCACCGATCTAGCCGCGGGGGGTTGTAACCGATACAACCCCTTTGGCGGTGCAGCTTGCTGGCAGCTCTCCTGGCAAGCTGGTGCAGTACCCGCTCGTTGGGAGAGCCTCCTGGCAAGCTGGCACTATACCAGCTGTTTGGGATAGCCAATCTCCTAACAAGCTGGCACTGTACCAGCTGGCCGGGAGAGACCCGGCAATGGTGCTCAATTTATATTGGCACACCCGCGGGTACCTGCCACAGGTACCTGGGTACCCATCTGAAATGGCTGCTGTGGGTGCAGGTGTTGCCAATGCATGGTTTTTGTGAGGGGGTACCCGCACCTGTGGCGGGTACCTGGGTGTGAAGTGACATCTTTTAGTGCCTGGGCTGCTTGAAGTTGGAGTTGGGTTCAGCGCAAGCCTTAAAAGGAGGCAAGTCTGCTTCAATCTTGGTCTAGGTTGCCCCCATAAATTTGTAGCTTGTGCACAAGAGGAGCAACCTCAAGTGACCCCCTTCTTATGGAAAAGCATAGCTGGGCCCAATCCAAATCTGAAATTTTGCACACGCAATGTACCTCTATGAAAATTTAAAATTTTGCGTAAGCAATGCAATTCACCAATTGAAAAAGCTGCAGGCCAAACCCACAATATAGGTTTTGCCAAAAGTGTGGCTTTAATAAACTGGGATCTCACCCATCACAAGGTCCTAAACGGAAACTGCTTTTAAATCTGTCCAACCCACCCAAGGGTTTTCTTCTCACTAAAACAAATTGTATAAAACTATTAGTGTTAATATCTTGGTCAAAGGATTTGGAGTTTTGCTGTTTGTTCCAAAATGAAACATGTTATTCTTCTCAAATTAACTCCATATTCTCCTTTTCTCCCACACTTGGAAGAAGTGGAACACAACCCAGAAACGGGTTCAACTACTATTCCGCTGATTCAATTTTGGATATGCAAAATGAATCAAATAAGATTACCATGGATAGTACCCCATTGCCTAATGGATATGAAAGTAATTCTGCCATTGTTCCATCCAAAAGCCCAATTCAAAGCAATTGAATTCCCTTAGCTGAGGACAACAAAGGGTTGATTGTGGTGAAAGTGGAGTATTGGCAAAGCAATGTTGGAATTTACAGGGATGTTGTAAATGAGATCACTTGACATCCAGTCCCATCATTATTTTTCTGGTGCAGGAAGTTGAATACAAACTCCATTGGTTTACTCATCTCAGTTTGGAGGACTTCCCTTTGAATCTGTATGGTGCTACAGAGTCAGATCTAGAGTTTCCGTGGATCAGTTCAAAGGAGAATAATTGTATAAATGCCACCCATCTGGTCATTGGAGCATTTGGGAGGCTGAGTGAATTAATCATTTCTATCAGGCTCTTGGCATCCACTAATAACTTGAAGTGCTTGCCCCAGAGGTATATTTGTAGCTTCTTGAGGATTCCGGCTACCCTGCAGAGTTCCAGTTTGGATTGGGAGTATTTGGATTTTGTTAGGGAAAAGCCTATGGATTCATGCAGAACTGGTATGTCTTTTCCCTTTTCTTCTTGAGTTAGTACTGCTCCTGCCGCAATATAACTTGATGAGTCCACAGCTAACTTTATTTCTCCTGCTCCTTTGTTGTAGTCCAGCTTCTTGAGGGTTATGTCATACCCTACAATCTTCTTCAGTTTTTCAAATGCTGCTTGGCACTTCTGGCTCCATTCCAAGTCTGCATCTTTGTAGGTCAGCTTTCTGAGTGGTAAGGCTAGTTCAGATAATACTGGTACAAAAATTCTAACATAGACACATACTCCTAGGAATCCTCTGACATGAGTTGGGTTCTCTGGTTGTCAGCCTCTGTGATGCCAAGGGCTAGTACCTTTTAGCTACACAAGGTGATAAGGGTTCAAAATAAGGGTAGAGTAGGATAATTTACGTAGAAAAGTAGTAGGAAAGAAATAAAAAGAATATAATTCTTTTTTATAGAGGGGCCTGCTGGCGCAGGGGTGTTTGTAGGTGCCCTCTAAATCAGAGATCTGCTAAGCAGGGTGGTATCTGATTAAGCAAACAATGGGTTTCTGCGTAACAGAAGGTGGTACCAAAGTGCTTTTCCAATTAAGGAACCAGAATGGGGACCAAAGGATGAAAGAAGTACTCACTATTGCTTCTTTCAAGCCAAAAAGCCACGTAGGGGGGTGAAGTAGAGCTGCTGGGTAGATTGAAGGGTTTCTGCGCAGGAGCTGGACACGTAGGATGGTTGATTTAATGAGAACACCACGGATAAAACAGGCAAAACAGGGCAGAGTAACTGAAATAAGGACAGGACGCGGCGTAACTGATTGACTGTAATAATAATTGATGATGGGGAACAACTTTTGGCGTAGAAAGAGGGCTCTATATATACTAATTTCACTCATAGTGGAGGACCTTTCTGCCTGTGTGCGTGTAGTAACTGATTTTCAGCGCAATGTGGCCAATTTGGGAGAGTGGCACTAACAAGGCTCATCCCAATGACACTGCTGGTCATTAATTCTGCGTCACAAGTACTTTCCATGACTTTAATAAATTATTTAGTCATTGTAACTAAGGTACATAGCAACACTGACGTGTGAATGTATCTGAAATGGGCCACAAATGACGCAAATGGGCCACAAATGGCTAAGGCCAATCATTAAAGGCCACGCTGGCTATGTTACTCTTATGTATTCAAGGTTTTTATTAATAAAACCTTGTAAATAAACCACATAGAATCTACTTTTACCCTAGTTACACTTGTACATATGTGGTAACTAGGGGATCAGCTATTTCCACGCATTTGGCCAATTTCCAATTGGATTATATAATCCACGCGCGGGGTTGGAGGTTTAAACCTCAATTGGGCCCAACTCCCAAACTATACACAACACCTCAATTATAAGTCCATAATTGGTCATTTCACATATAGTATGCATATATAACAAGTACATACGTGTGTAATGTCTGTGTGACATATGTTTGTGGCCAATTCTTACGGGTAATTGGTTCAAGGTGAAGGAGTAGGAATTTAGGGGTACTTCCAGTGAGGGACCCTACATTAATTTGCATGAGGATTCAGATCATGACATAATATTCTAAGTTATCCTCAAGGTTTGGAAGTTATTTAGTATTTTTGTAAAAAGTAGTTTTTATTTTAATTTATTACTTATTTTTATGGTGCCAGGACTTTGCTAAGCTTTATTGGATAAAAATAAGTAAACTGATTTTTTGTACATTATTAGTCATATAAATGGGTCTTAATATTGTAGTAATAATGTCTCTATTTATGTTACTTTTGTCAGGTTGGCTCTGTCATAGTAGCAAGCTGACACTGGTTCTGGCCAGCTTTTGACTTTGTTGAGTTTCTTTTTGGAAATTTTCCTTCCTTCTTTGCAGACCACAGGTCCTACTAGATCCAGAGCTGGAACACAGCAGGAAAACTTCTTTCCGGATATGGTTAGTCCTGCTTCTTCAATTCTGAATAATATTCTTTCCAGGATGATGGCATATTTCTAAATAAATCTTCTAATTCCTGGATTTTCTTTTAAGGTTTCTTGGTTGTAGTCAGATTCTGGACCTTTAATTCCTCCATCATCTATGAAGGTTCCTACATTATTGGGTATTTCCACCTGGAGGATACACATCATCTGGGCCTGGTAAGCAGAAACTGAGTTAGTGGCCCCTTGTGGTAGTCTTTTGAGTTGAAATCTTCCCAAAGGTATTTCAAATGTTTTAGAGGCCTTGATTCCTGGGCTCATTCCCTTTCATTATATCTCCCCATCATATCACCAATTCCATAACAGGCTCTTCCAGTGAATGATTCAATGAGTTCTTCTGGGTTGGGTGGAAGTCCAGAGTCTTTGATGGTGACCTTGTTTAGTTTTTGTAAGTCATGAACCACTCTGATTTTTCCATCTTGCTTTTTGACACAAAACACAGGGCTGGAATAGGATGGAAAGGATTGCTCATAGAAGCCATTTTTGATTTGTTCCCTTACTAGTTTTATGAAATCTGACTTAATGGCCGCAGGGATAGGTATTGGCTTCTGTTGCCATGGATCATTTTTGATGACTGGTGTAATATAAGGTTTTCCATAAGTATGTTTGAGAAGTCCTCTTTCTTCTGAGCTGAAAGCCAAACTTCCTTGTCTGAGCTTGATAACATGCTTGAGTAACTTGAGCTCTTCTTTTGTTAACCATCCAGGTGGGCCAAAGTTCACTACTTTGAGCCTTTCTTCAGTTACTTTTAGAGTGGGGATAAATTCAGGAGGAAACAGAGTCAAGGGAGTTTTATATGGATCTCTTGAAAGGGGAGGTGTACATAAGGGTGGGTTCAGATTTTGAGGCATTGGTTCATTTACTGGTCCAATTTTCTTGATGGTTGACTTATATTTCGCAGCATTGACCTTCCAGTCCCAAGGTTGATTTTCAGGCACCCTCCATCTTTCTACTTCTGGAAGGTGACAGAAGCCAAAAAATGCCTAGAGGTGGAAGGACTGTTCAATGGAAAGGTGGTTTCCCATTTTTGATTTTTGGGAATTAAGATGGGTACTAAATAGATTCTGTCTTTATCCTTGATTGATGGGGATTCTGCTGCTTCTTTCTGGAATTTGATGGTAGCTAAGGCTGAGACCAAGAAAGGCTTTCCTAATATTGGCTGGACATCCCTGGAAGAAATCTAGAAGTGAACTGGCTTGGTAAGAGATCCAACCTGAACTGGTATGTTTTCAGCAATTCCTATGATTTCATTTTTATGCCCTCCTATTGCTCTCAGGTTCATCCTTTTTTCAGTCACTATAAGCCCCATGCCATAAGCTAATCCTCTTGCACTACAAAAATTTGTCATTTTACCCAAAGAAAAAACTACTTTTTGGGTTAAGCAAAATGTTAACTTGTTCAACAAAATGGCTCAGTAATAAAAATTGAGCAAAACTGAGCATGCTCAGCAAAATTCTCTAAAGGTGCCAGAATTAATAAAAATGATTTCTGTTCATTTTGTAAAAAAAAAATTGCTGAGCATGCTCAGTATAGCTTATTTTTCACTTCTGACCATTTTCTGTAAAATTGGGTCTATGTTTTTCCCATCCCAAGTTCATGTTTTCTTTCTGGGTAGAATAATTGCAAATGTTTGTAGTGTTGATAGGACAATTACCATAGATCCATTATTCAGGAGAGATTTCAGCTGTTTGCCATTTATGTTTATGTTGATGTACCCCTAAGGGCAGGTGTAGTGAGTTGGATGGTTTTTACTGGCTTCTTCTTCCTCATCTTCAGATTCCAAGTTGGCTCCAGAAGCATTAACTGATTTATTTGTATCCTGAGTAGAGTTAATTGGAATTCCTCTGAGGTTAGTCCTCTTCTTGAACACTTCTATAGCCCTGTGGGAGATGGCAAAAACTTCTCCACAAGTAAGTTCAATTCTTCCATCCATTAGCATCCTATTGACCACTTTCTCTTCTGTATCTGGAAACTCCTTAGTAAAAGGTCTCTCCAACAAAGTCTTCTTAGGGGCCTTTTCCTTGGATTGCTTGATGATTTCCTCATTTTGCTTAGGACCTTTTTAACTGGATCCTCCAAAGTGGTGGGTTCTGTCTCTGGGTAATTTTTCATAGCAATTTCCATGATCCTTTCAGCTTCATAATCTATATCCATGACCTGCTCATTTTCCTTCGTGATCCTCTTGTAGGGTGAGTTCCTTCCTCCAGACTTTTCTGACTCTTCCTTTTCTTCTCCTTCCCTGTTCCTTTTTGCAGCATCACTCTCATAGTTGGTGGAGTCCTCAAATTCTAATTTCTCCAGCTTTCCAAAAGAGGTCTGTGCTTGAGGAACCTTTTCTTCTTTCTTCAGATCTGTTCCAGGGGGGATCTTGATTATTCCTGGCTGACTGGATTTTGCATTAGATTGGTCCACCGCAGTTTTAAAGGGTCTGCTTCTTTCAAAGGGAAAAACACTTCCATCAGGTAGTTTATATTGTCCTCCTTCCCTCTTAATCAAGCCTTCAATTTAATCATGGTTGGCCAAATTAGAAGAAATTGAACCTAAGATTGATTGCAGAAATGGAGCCAACACACTAGGAAGAAAAAAATTAGATAAAGAAGAAGACAACTGAGAAAAAGAGAATGAAGAATTGAGATACCAACAGGTTGACGCAAGGAGACTGGTGAAATAAAGGCTGAGAGAAGGAAGACAAGAATAGCAGATTGAAGAAGACAGAGCTGAGAAAAGAGGTCAGTGAGGGAGCAAGATGGAAGTGAGGTGATTGATGATGAGTCTAATCTCACCAGACAGAAGGAAGAACTTGAGGAGTTGAAGGAAGAGATGAGAGAGGAATAAGGGGACGAGTGAGGAAGAAGTAATGATGAGTGATTAGAGCAAGGAGCGATTTGAGAAAGGATTGAAGTTGAAGAGTGAGGGGTTGAAGAGAGCAAGTGAGGATTGAGGAGCAAGTGAGGATTGAATGAGGTTGAGAAGTTGAAGGAGAAAGAAGAGTCAAGTGAGAAGAAAGAAAAACAGGCCAAGGAACATGAAACAACAAAAAAAGAAAACAAGAGAAAGTGACAGAAATGCCACAGATGACATAAGAAAGTGAAAGCAAGTTGACAGAAATGTGAGAATTTTACACAAATTTCATCTTCCTGTAGAGTGTCCTTTCAGGTGACAGTAGTGACAGAAAAAGGATTCTGGGGGTCTGGTGTTTTGGGATGGGGCATAGGGAACATTTCTGGACTGATAGAAGGTAGAAGGTTTCTTCTGGATATTCCAACTGGACAGGGTCTTGGTGATTTCTTCTATAGCCTTCTCTGGACTAGGGGTTTTGTTTACAGCTGTCTTCTGGCTAAAACTTTTATCCTGAACTTCCTTGCTGAAGGCTTCTTCTTCCATCTGAAGGATTGAGAGAGTTTTAAGTTCCTTATGTATGTACTTGATGATGACTTGGTATGGCGGAAGAAGATATGATCTATCAATGGCCAAGTTCATCTGGTTATCTCTGATCAACTCCTTGTTAACTGATAGACAAAGTTCTGGAGTGAGACAGTTGAGTGCTGAGTGCCTAATTTCCTCCACACTAGCCATGTGTCTACACCTAACCAGATAGTTGACTGTAGTGTCCAACTTGGTGCTGAAATTTTGAAATGCTTTTGGGGTCTTGATCTATCCTTCTTTCTTGGCCTTTCAGATTAAGTTGTCCAGGCTTTCCCTTGGGTACTTCGTTAGGGGCATCATCTTTCCCTTTATTTGGACCAGCTGGTATTTGAGGAGTTCCCAGTCATTGTTGATCTTGCCAGTCATTTCTCTGATCTCTTTTAAAAGGGTCTGATCTCGGATGAAGGAAAAAATTTGGGTAGATATATCCTCTGCTTGATCTCCATCTTGGACCGCGGCATTCTCCAGTTTTGCAATAAAGTCCAAAATATCCATGTTGGTGCCATCAAAGAACAGGTCCTTCTTGGCTGGCTTGATCTCGATAAACCTTCTACCAAAAGGAGTTGGGTTGTGGGCTGGAAGTTTGATCACACAGTACAGGAAGTGAGTGGTGGGATTTGGCTGTGGAGGTTGCTGAAAAAAGTGTTGATAGTTCTGAAGAAAGTACTTCTGTTCAGGTTCAGGGGTATTTGGTGGGTTGAGGTTATTATATTCCCCATTACTGAAGGGATGAATTGAAGATGCTGAAGAATCTGTACTTTTGTTTTCTCTGTAGTTTTTAAAGGAAGGGATATGTAAATCTTCCATGTTGATAGCTGGCATACCGTGGAAGGAGTTCCTTCTGTTGTTGGTGTTTGGTGACATGGTGTGTGTAAAAGGTGAGTTTTATATTGGTTTAAGTGAGTTTAAGTAGTGAGTTGGTGACTAAAATCTGTTGATCTTCAGGCCACTGTTGGGACACCACTTGTGGAACTACTCTTGGTGGAGAATAGAGCATGAGAGGGATGTGTGCTTGAAGGGCTGCCTCTTGTAATAGCTGGGAGAGTTTGTTGAACAAGAATAAGAGTATGGAATCTTAAAGAATATTGTGGCTTGGTGAGGATGCTTAGATATGTCTAAGAGGATGTTTTATATGGCTGATCTTCTAGCAGAGCCAGGTACCCAATTGCACCCAGGGAGGCTGATAGTAAGACTCATTTATTTAATAATATATTTGGCTAATCTTTTAACAGAGCCAGGTAACCAATTATACCCAGGGAGGCTGATAGTAAGACTGTGCTGTAGGTGGCAATTAATTAACTCTTCTAGCAGAGCCAGGTAACCAATTATAACCAGGGAGGCTGGTAGTAAGAATTATTAATATTACTTGGATAGAGTGGTGACCAGGAATGAGTACTGATGTATACAATCTGATGGTGAGAGGAATGAGGAGGGAGGAAACAGGCACTTTATATGTCTTTTGGGAGGGAAATAGAGGAGTGGCCCAGATGTGGTTGAGGAAATGAGAAGGTGAGAAGATAAATCAACTAGAAAAGCCCAAAATGGCTGACTTGTGGTTCATGGAAGGAAATGGAATAAAGAAATGAATAGAAATTGAGTAGAGGTGGCTGAGCTGTGGTTGGTGGAATGAAATGAAATCATAGAGTTGTAAGAGCTGGATATTCTCTTCACTGAACGTCGTCAAAAGGGCACGGAGGGACAAGGCTAAAAGCCTAAGAGCAGTTCTAGTACCAACATGGGGGATGTATTACGTGAACTATACAGGAGAGAAAGATCTTTCTATTAGTATCTACAAGTGAGGAGAAGTGGGAAAAGGAAAATGAGAAGAGAAAGGGTACTTACCTAGACAGGAGAGAAAGATCTCTGCCATCTAGGTAAAGGGAAAGAGTGAGATTAAATACCCATTGGGCTTAACTAATTGGAAAGGCCCTTGTGAGGCCCATGAGACAGAAGGGGACTCACAGTCTCCCCTCCTATAAAAGAAAAGGGAGAAAGTGAGAAGAAGGTAGGAAGATGGGTGTGGGGGACAGAGGGTGAATATATCAAACATAAAATAAAATTGGATTGTCAGGAGTTGAATTTGGGTTGGCCTTTTTCTTTTTCTTTTTCTTTTTCTTTTTCTTTTTCTTTTTCTTTTTCTTTTTCTTTTTCTTCTTCATTTCAGTTATGTCCGTATTGGCTTGCTGGAGGTACTCTTGGATGTCATTGTAGTGTTCTTGACATTCCTTGTTGAATTGTAGGGCCTGATCAGAGTCCTCGGGGGCTAGTTGAGCTAGTTGAGGTTCTGGGGACTCAATAGTGTCATCAACAATGGTGATTGACCCTACTGTAGCAATGTCAAAGTCGTAACAAACAGGAAGAGTGGACAAGGGGGTGTTGATCACTTCGCTGCTTTCTGTCTTATTTGCAGAGCTATCAGAAACGGCTGAGGTAGTGGCCAAGGACAGAGTTTCAGCGGCAGCGACCAGAGAAGGAGCGGGAGCGGCAACAACCAAGAAAGCAGTGGTAGTGGCAGAGGACAAGGAAGAAGAGGTCGCGGCAGCGGCCAAGGAAGAAGAGCAGGAAGGCAAGCGGTTTGATGTGGTTAGGAGGGCGGGACCCGGCACGCAACAAGCAGGAAGATTGGATGCGAGTTCATCTGAACATCCAGGTAGGCGAGAATCAGGTGTCAAGATCTCGATATTGGCGGGTAAGGGAGACAAGGGGGGGACTTTGCTCAAGGCGCCGGGAGTAAAGGGGGCCAGAGACATGGAGGAGAGGAGCCTGCTGGGCAAGAAGAGGAATGAGTTGGAGGCGGAGGTGGTGTGGATCGCGTCACTGACATTGACAGGAGATAGAGCAAGCAGATAGTCACTCCTTGGAGGCGGGGTGGCTCCAGTTGAGCCAGAGGATGATGGAGAGCAGGCCAAGGATGGAGAACACAAGAGTGAGGTCAAGTCGGGACATTTGTCGGACCAAAGGTGTGGGAGCTCTCCGTTCAATGCAGGAGACGGCGAACGATGAGCAGGGGATGAGCAGGTGGGGTCAGGTGTTGAAGTCCTGATTGTGGAGTTTGGAAGACAAAAGCTGGGGTTGAAGTCAGCGGCCTGGTGAGGAAACAAGTGTACGGAGCCAAGCGCAACCACCAGCAAGGATTGTGAGAGCTGCTGCTGGTGCTGTTTGCTTGCATCTGTAAGAGCTGGATATGCTCTTCACTGAACGTCATCGAAAGGGTACGGTGAAGGACTCCTTGTGGGACAAATGTAATATTTGGTAAAGATCCGGCTGGGGGATATAAATTGCTGAACTAGGTTGAAGGGCTATTGCAACAACTTACAGGTGGTTTCTTGGCCTGCCCCTTTATAAAGGGGCTTGATAGCGGCACGCCATTTGGGCATGCGCACACCTATCCGCACGCCCAAAAAAACGGCGTGCAGCCGCTGCATGCCGCTTTGGCCTTCAATTAGGTGTGCCAATGGCGTGCAGGTGTGCAACCCTGCCAGACAAGCGTGCAGAGCCTGCACGCCTGTCTGGAGGGGGGTGCAAAGCCTGCACACCCTTCGGACAGGCGTGCAGGCTTTGCACGCCTGTTGGCTCACGTAAACCTCTCGATTCAAGAGGCTTACGTGAGCCAAATTACCCTTATAAGGGTACCAAAGAACCCTGATAAGGGTACTTCGGTACCCTTATGAGGGTACTCCGTACCCTTATAAGTGTTGAAATTTTGAGCAAAAGGCTCGAAGAAGTGGTCTGAAGACCAAGACCAGACAATGTCTGATAAGAGCTAATCACTTGGATCGGCGGGCTTAAGTGCGTCGATAGCAAGGCTCGAGAGAGGCTGAAGTGTCTCTGGAGGAAAGGTCTAAGCTAAGAACCGATAAGTTTTTTATTTACTAGTCTCAGGATTTTAAATAGACTAATTACATGTGGCCGAGTTGTGGGAGCAATCAATCATGACATATAACAATAAAAGTAGGTCAAAAGCAGGGAAAAGAGTGACATGGATGTAAAATGAGAAAAGGAGATCAAGAGCAAAAAACACAGAATTCCACAGAATTCCAACAATAAGGGTACCAAAGAACCCTTATAAGGGTACTTCAGTACCCTTATGAGGGTACTCCGTACCCTTATAAGGGTACTTTGGTGCCCTTATGAGGGTACTCTGTACCCTTATAAGGGTACCAAAGTACCCTTATAAGGGTACCAAAGTACCCTTATAAGGGTACTGGGTACCCTAATAAGGGTACCAAAGTACCCTTATAAGGGTACTGGGTACCCTTATAAGGGTACCAAAGTACCCTTTTAAGGGTACCAAAGTACCCTTATAAGGGTACTGGGTACCCTTATAAGGGTACCAGGTACCCTTATAAGGGTACTTCGGTACCCTTAAAAGGGTACTTTGGTACCCTTATAAGGGTACCCAGTACCCTTAAAAGGGTACTTTGGTACCCTTATAAGGGTACCCAGTACCCTTATAAGGGTACTTTGGTACCCTTATGAGGGTACCATGTACCCTTATAAGGGTACCCGGTACCCTTATAAGGGTACTTTGGTACCCTTATAAGGGTACCAACGTACCCTTATAAGGGTACTTTGGTACCCTTATGAGGGTACCCGGTACCCTTATAAGGGTACCAAAGTACCCTTATAAGGGGTACTTTGGTACCCTTATACCAAAGTACCCTTTTCAGGGTACTTTGGTACCCTTATGAGGGTACCCGGTACCCTTATAAGGGTACCGAAGTACCCTTATAAGGGGTACTTTGGTACCCTTATACCAGAGTACCCTTTTAAGGGTACTTTGGTACCCTTATAAGGGTACTGGGTACCAAAGTACCCTTATAAGGGTACTTTGGTACCCTTATAAGGGTACCAAAAAAACCCTTATAGGGTACATGGTACCCTTATGAGGGTACCAAAGTACCCTTAGAAGGGTACTTTGGTACCCTTATAAGGGTACTTTGGTACCCTTATAAGGGTAATGAAGTACCCTTATAAGGGTTTTCTGGTACCCTTATGAGGGCACCAGGTACCCTTATAAGGGTACCGAAGTATCCTTATAAGGGTACCAAAGTCCCCTTATAAGGGTACCGGGTACCCTTATAAGGGTACATGGTACCCTCAAAAGGGTACCAAAGTACCCTTATAAGGGTACTTTGGTACCCTTATAAGGGTACTTTGGTACCCTTATAAGGGTACTTTGGTACCCTTATAAGGGTACATGGTACCCTCATAAGGGTACCAAAGTACCCTTATAAGGGTACTTTGGTACCCTTATAAGGGTACTTGGTACCCTTATAAGGGTACTTCAGCTCACATAAGCCTCTAGAATTGAGAGGCTTACGTGAGCCAACAGGCGTGCAAAGCCTGCACACCTGTCCAAAGGGTGTGCAGGCTTTGCACGCCCCTCCAGACAGGCGTGCAGGCTCTGCACCCCTGTCTGGCAGGGTCGCACGCCTAATTGAAGGCGTGCGAATGGTGTGCAGCGTGCGGGGAAGGGTGTCAGCTTGCTACTATGACAGAGCCAACCTGACAAAAAGTAACATAAAAAGAGACATTATTACTACAGTATTAAGACCCATTTATATGACTAATAATGCACAAAACACTCAGTTTACTTATTTTTATCCAATGAGCTTAGCAAAGTTCTGGCACCATAAAAATAAGTAATGAATTAAAATAACAACTACTTTTTACAAAAATACTAAATAACTTCTAAACCTTGAGGATAACTTAGAATATTATGTCATGATCTGAATCCTCATGCAAATTAATGTAGGGTCCCTCACTGGAAGTACCCCTAAATTCCTACTCCTTCACCTTGAACCAATTACCCGTAAGAATTGGCCACAAACATATGTCACACAGACATTACACACGTATGTACTTGTTATATATGCATACTATATGTGAAATGACCAATTATGGACTTATAATTGAGGTGTTGTGTATAGTTTGGGAGTTGGGCCCAATTGGGGTTTAAACCTCCAACCCCGCGTGTGGATTATATGATCCAATTGGAAATTGGCCCAATGCGTGGAAATAGCTAATCCCCTAGTTACCACATATGTACAAGTGTAACTAGGGTGAAAGTAAATTTTATGTGGTTTATTTACAAGGTTTCATCAATAAAAACCTTGAATACATAAGGTTAACATAGCCAGCGTGGCCTGAGCCATTTGTGGCCCATTTGCGTCATTTGTGGCCCATTTCAGATACATTCACATATCAGTGTTGCTATGTACCTTAGTTAAAATGACTAAATAATTTATCAAGGTCATGGAAAGTACTTGTGACGCAGAATTAATGACCAGCAGTGTCATTGGGATGAGCCTTGTTAGTGCCACTCTCCCAAATTGGCCACATTGCGCTGAAAATCAGTTGCTACACGCACACAGGCAGAAAGGTACTCCACTATGGGTGAAATTAGTATATATAGAGCCCTCTTTCCACGCCAAAAGTTGTTCATAATCATCAATTATTTTTACAGTCAATCAGTTACGCCGTGTCCTGTCCTTATTTCAGTTACTCTGCCCTGTTTTGCCTGTTTTATCCGTGGTGTTCCCTTCAAATCAACCATTCTACGTGTCCAGCTCCTACGCAGAAACCCTTCAATCTACTCAGCAGCTCTACTTCACCCCCCTACGTGGCTTTTTGGCTTGAAAAAAGCAATAGTGAGTACTTCTTTCATCCTTCTGTCCCACTTCACCCAGGACTCAATATCCAAATCAGGATATTGAGTAAAAAAATTCGGATATCCGGGATATTGAGTAAATCCCACTTTTTTTTTTTTTTTTTTTTTTTTTTTTTTGGCGGGGGGGGGGGGGGGGGGGGGGAGGGGGGGGGTCTGTGTGTGTGTGTGTGTGGATGTCATTGTTGTTCTTTTTGTTCTCAATTTTTCAATGTTGTCAGTTGTTTTGTTCACAAGTTTTTGTTGCACTCTGAAACCTTAGTCTCCAGGAGTTTTCCAATATTTGTTCATTCATGTTGTTTCATTTCTGAATTAACATTCCAAAATGCAACTGGTGCAAAAAAAAAATAGTTTGATGAACAATTCCAATCTATCACCGGTCAAGAGAAACAAGTACAACATATTCATCATCTGTTTGCTCTGGTAAGCGTTGCACATTTTTTTGCTGACAAGTCTTGAGATTGGTATTTAGTCCAGGCACAATGAGCCAAAATTTCTGTTGAATGTATGATATGACTTCTTGACTTATCGATTTTGCGCAATTTCAGACCAAGGGGATAACTTTCTAATTGAGTATAATGCTGTCCTACAGATGAGGGAGCAGGAATCAAGGGCGTTATAGACAGCCATGTGTCTGTTGAGGTTGATTTATCGGGAGAGACGCGGGAATGTTGAAATATCAGCTGGATGATCCCGAAGTTGACTCCGTGGGTGTTAGGCTTGAGGGCAACGACGGAGTTGTTTTCGTTAGTTTTGACTGAGGAGAATACGATCTTATCAATGACACAGTTTGGTATTTTCAGTATGTGCGATGTCAAAGGAGTAAATTTCATGGCAGTTCGTGATTTCATTTTATCCCACTTATCTGAGGCAACCCAAGTTTGGTTGACTAGTGGGAATAATTCGTTTATCCGAGCTGTGAGTGCGTCGACGAGGTGCTTATCTAGGTTGATGCGGTTTTTGGTTACCGTTTGTGGAGCGAATGGGATGGGATCATAGAGCGACTTCACTTGGCGAATGAAGGGGGCCAAGGCTGGAGGGAAATTGGGGCTATCGAGGAGTGCCCTGAGGTTTCCGATGCGATAAAAATTTGACATGCAAGTAATCTCCATTTGGCCTGAAGTAACAGGTAAAGTAAGTACAAATTTACATTTTGAATGTCGCAATGTGATTGACTCACCCAATCGGTTATTCGAAGTGGCCTTCAACACGGTACCCATGAGACGTTCCATCGAAAAGGCCCACCACGCACGGCAAGGTCCATATTTATCAAGGCAATCGGCCAAATGGAAGGCCATATGGTGATTTGGGGCCACTGGCGAGTCGGGGAAGAGAAGGACACTGCTTTTCATGTATTCTTGAAGGTGGTGGCGGTATTGATTGACACGCTCCATATTCATTGTTCGTTTGAGTGCTAGAGTGATGAAAGACACAAGATGTGCGAAATTGTGCAGCAGCGATTGATTAGCCGGGTCATCGTCTTGCCATAATGCTGGGAGGATGAGGGGCAATTGGATGGTGAAAAGATTTCGCCACTCGTCCGCTTTGAGCCTTCCGAAAGAAGCTTTGCCAAGGACCGGAATAGCTCGGCCGATCCAACTTGGTATGTGAAGTTGTTTCAGGCGGCGATTAATGAAGGATAAAGCTTCTTTGTCGAGAATTACTTTACCAGTCGAGGGAGGGATCCAATTCGCCACCCCAGTCTTGGCCAAGCACAAAGTCTGCATCGCTAGGGTCCGTATCACTTCCAAAGAACATTTCACCAAAAGGCATAGCTTCGTTAAACTCTTCAGGTGAGGGACTTGCAGGTCTAGTGGTTCCAGGATTTCCTTTTTGAACGAGTCCTTAAGAAGTTGATCAAGCTCGCGAGATGAGACTGGTCGAGGCTCATCTTCATCGTTGACGTCGGACATCAGCCAGAACCGCTGACAATGCCACTTGAGAATTCCCAATAATAAATTGTGCATTGCATCTACAACGTGACACTCGAGAATGTTCCAATAGGAAAGCTCGAGCAAAACAGAGAATCGAACGCCGTGTTCAGAAAGAATGTGTTTTTTAACTTGAGGATTTGCAGCTTCGCGAGACTGATTTGCCCAGTATCGATGGTCGTAAGATTTCGCAATGTCCAAGAATTTGTGTCAAAGTTTTTAATATCCTTTTTGTCAATCAGGCAATAAGAACACATTCGCCGAGCATTATGACCAGCGAAGCCGAGGGCACGGCGAAGAGCAGGCAGGTCCGCGAAAAAAGGGAGCAAGGCTGCACGTATCAGTCGACCTTGAGGGTATTGATAGGTTTTCGATAGATAAGTGCCAGTGCTCCACAGCGACTTGAGCTGTTCAACCACTGGTCGCAGAATCCAGTTAGTTTGCTCAAGCGAGGGCTCTTTGGGGCCAGGAGCGATTCCAACAAGGAATATATTTTCGGGGCGATAGCGAGTTCAACCGGCAGACTCAAGCAACCATTATGACGAATGTAACAGAAGCGTGTTTCCCGGCTTGACGATTGCCGTACGGATTGATGCCATCCATGAACATGGCAAAAGTTATGTTGCCCGAGTCGGATGTAAATTGTTGGCCATTGGGACCAAGGAATTCCCGCCAGGCACGCGATTCTTGGATATCGGATATTTCTTCCATCTCGTTGACGGCAAGGAGGATTTTTGGCAGTTGCTTCTAAGGCATCTTCAACACCAGCCCGGGAATATAGTCGAGCCAACCAACTGTGGAGGTCGTGAAATGCAAAACGGCGGATCGGCTTACGACTACTTTGATGTTCATAAAATAGGTCAGCACCACAGACCTGGACGATTGGCGTCGTCCGCATCTGATGATCTTCTTCCACATGATTTTCGATATCCCCCTCGTCTTCGAATTGATCTTTAAATTCATCGGTGTGTTGACAAGGCTGCGGAAATTCGGTATGGAGGCATTGTTCCGGGGCTGTAAGGAGGGATACATGGCAAAACATCGAGGGCAACAGACGAGGAAACTGAGATCTGGATCGATTTCTAGATGTCGAATTATAGTGGTGGGATCCACGGGAAACGAATCGAGTGTTTGCGCTCAGAATACGTGAGGCCACGCGGTTTAGATGATTCGTCCAAACCATGCGACGTAACAACCTCGATGAGTTGATGGTCTAGTTTCAATAGGTAAGCCGCTGCAGACCAAGAGATCTGCTGAGAAACATAGAAAAGACTTGATTTCAAGTTGATGAGTAATGTTACGGGGTTCTTGTTGATAAAATCAATGTGGAACTGGGCTAACAACACTCGATTGGGATGATGAAGCAGATGAATTGATATTCATTCAATAAACATCAATTCAATTAATATTAATTGGCCGCTAAGAAACTTACCGCAATCGATGTAGGTGGGCAAATTTTCCATATCTTCTATGTTCGGTTCGCTGGTTGAATCTTGCGGTTCCCCTGGTACAGGGGCTGGGTATTAGGACTGATGGAAAGGTTGCCCAAGTTGTCCAGAAAAATCTTGATTGATGACAGCTGGTGTCGAAGCTTCACCTTGCGTGACAGGGTGACGATAAACTACGTCTGTATAATAAAGGAGGATTGATTGATTCAACTGGATTTGAATGATATCGCAAGCAAAAGGAGGGATAAAACTTACTGTTTAATGCTGATTGGATTATACATTTGTTTCGTTCCTGGAACAGCAGATGTGCTTTCCGGGTTGAATAGCTTACACGCTGACCGTGTTTAATAACGCCATCATCGGAATAGGTGTAATCGGAACAACCTTGACTGATACACGTGCAGATCACCTTCGCAGCGGTCGGCATAGCGAGGTGGTTGGGAGAATCGTGCCAGCGCGTGTGTCGGGGCCTGGATAGCTGGTTGCAGATGGCGAGGTAAAAGGAAGAATCTCCTTGATAACCCTCGCGGAGCCGCGAAGGGGGGCTACCGCTGCTGAGTCAGACTCACGAACCGCGGGTCAGCCCCCGGTTTTGGGCTAGTTCAACCCCCCATCGGAAGAGTCGATGTGGAAGGCACTGAAGACGGGTGACGCAAAACCAAAAGATTTTGCCAGCCAATTACGATCTGGCCCAAGCTTGGATCCAATCAGACTAAGTGAAGTGCAGCTGCAGATTCCAAGTGACACAAGTATGATTCCAAGCAACAATAATATTCCAGCCAACAACTAGCGATGAAAGTACATGTGTCTACATGATTGAAGGAAACAGAGTGAAAAAAAAAGGCAGCACGGTGTCTTGTGGTGGGAACGCTACATAAAAAGTAGCCAGATAATAAGATGATTCAGCATAAAAAAGGTTAGACAGCAGAGTGTCGTGTGATCGGAACACTGGGACTAAAGAAGATTGAGAGTAAAAGAGGGTAGACAGCACGGGTTCCTGTAGTCGGGGCCCTAGACACTCAATTTTCTGCTAGGGCGTCTTGCAAAGCATCTTGCAATGATAAGTCAATTGCAGGATTGAAAAATATTGAGGGTCGTCATCATTTGGAATCAGCTCAAGTCGCGGTAAGGCTTTGGGAGGTCAAAGTCATTGTCGCCTGTCGCGTGAGGGACAGCTGATTTGACTTCCTTGCTGGGAGGGACCGTCAACTCAGCTTCAAAGGCATCGTGAATGGCAGAAGTTGATCTAACTTCCTGCACGGGAACGGCCAGCTCCGGAACAGTCGGTTTCAAGTCGGGGATTGAGTTGGCTTCATTACCGGGAGTAACCATGAATTCATCGCCGTCGGTGGGAGTAGTAGGTTCAGCTTCGTCGCTGAAAGTGACCACGTGCTCGACAGACATCGTCAATTGGGCCTCGTGCGTGGGAGAGGTGGGGCCAGCTTCCTGGACAGGAACGGCCGGTTCCAACTCGGGAGTTGAGTTGGCTTCATTGCCGGGAGTGACCATCAATCCAGCGACGTCGGTGGGAGTAGTAGGTTCAGCTTCGTCGCTGAAAGTGACCACGTGCTCGACAGACATCGTCAATTGGGCCTCGTGCGTGGGAGAGGTGGGGCCAGCTTCCTGGACAGGAACGGCCGGTTCCAACTCGCGGGTTGAGTTGGCTTCATCGCCGGGAGTAACCATCAATTCATCGCCGTTGGTGGGAATAGCTGGTTCAGCTTCGTCGCTGAAAGTGACCACGTGCTCGACAGACATCGTCAATTGGGCCTCGTGCGTGGGAGAGGTGGGTCCAGCTTCCTGGACAGGAACGGCCGGTTCCAACTCGGGAGTTGAGTTGGCTTCATTGCCGGAGTGACCATCAATCCAGCGACGTCGGTGGGAGTAGTAGGTTCAGCTTCGTCGCTGAAAGTGACCACGTGCTCGACAGACATCGTCAATTGGGCCTCGTGCGTGGGAGAGGTGGGGCCAGCTTCCTGGACAGGAACGGCCGGTTCCAACTCGGGAGTTGAGTTGGCTTCATTGCCGGGAGTGACCATCAATCCAGCGACGTCGGTGGGAGTAGTAGGTTCAGCTTCGTCGCTGAAAGTGACCACGTGCTCGACAGACATCGTCAATTGGGCCTCGTGCGTGGGAGAGGTGGGGCCAGCTTCCTGGACAGGAACAGCCGGTTCCAACTCGGGAGTTGAGTTGGCTTCATTGCCGGGAGTGACCATCAATCCAGCGACGTCGGTGGGAGTAGTAGGTTCAGCATCGTAGCTGAAAGTGACTATGTGCTCGGCAGACATCGTCAATTGGGCCTCGTGCGTGGGAGAGGTGGGTCCAGCTTCCTGGACAGGAATGGCCGGTTCCAACTCGGGAGTTGAGTTGGCTTCATCGCCGGGAGTAACCATCAATTCATCGCCGTTGGTGGGAATAGCTGGTTCAGCTTCGTCGCTGAAAGTGACCACGTGCTCGACAGACATCGTCAATTGGGCCTCGTGCGTGGGAGAGGTGGGTCCAGCTTCCTGGACAGGAACGGCCGGTTCCAACTCGGGAGTTGAGTTGGCTTCATTGCCGGGAGTGACCATCAATCCAGCGACGTCGGTGGGAGTAGTAGGTTCAGCTTCGTCGCTGAAAGTGACCACGTGCTCGGCAGACATCGTCAATTGGGCCTCGTGCGTGGGAGAGGTGGGTCCAGCTTCCTGGACAGGAATGGCCGGTTCCAACTCGGGGGTTGAGTTGGCTTCATTGCCGGGAGTAACCATTAATCCAGCGGCGTCGGTGGGAGTAGTAGGTTCAGCATCGTAGCTGAAAGTGACTATGTGCTCGGCAGACATCGTCAATTGGGCCTCGTGCGTGGCAGAAGTTGATCCAGCTTCCTGGTCGAGAGCGGCCGGTTCGGATTCCTCATCGCTAGAAGGATCGGCCAAATCATAATAATCGCTCACTGCTGGAGATTGGGGCACCTGGAGCTGCGTGCTGGGGGCCTGGTGACTATTTGATGGAAATTCGGCGGAAGAAGGTTGTCCGCTGGTTGTTCCGTATGGGTCACGCTCTCGATCACTTGGTGGTGACTGGTTTGTGACTATCGGCGCCGGCATGGTGAGGTGGGGTGAGTGTGGTACGGAATGGGAAGAGGATGACAGGAAGCGGTTCTCGGCTGCCCGGGGCTTGAAACAAGGGAGGGAGCTGTGGCCTGGTTCGGAAGGGTGATCAAGGAAGGTTGGCTTGATGGATTTCGGTAGCTGCCGCAGTTTGGTGAGTGCTTCTTGTACAAATTCGGCAAAGGGGTCCTTTGTTGCAGTCGCCGATTCTGTAGGGAAAAAAAAGTTAATGCAAAGAATAAGCAAGGTCAAGGTGAGCTCAATCTCACTGACCGAGAGATGGCTTGGCAGCTGGAGGGTAGTCCAATTCCATGTTTGAAGAATTTGGCGAATCAGAAGGAAATGCCCCTGGTACTTCACGCTCGGGATTGGTTGCGATGGGATTGCACGAAAGTTCAGTTGGGGCGAGTGGGTTAGGTAGGTTGCATTCTGTTGATGCCTCCGATCCGTCAATCAAACTCCACTGAGTAAGCGCTTCGTTGTAGTCCAAGAGGAGATTAGGGACAAGACTATTGGGGTGAGGGTCAGCTGCAAGGGGCTCGGGTAGCCCGGGGATCTGAATGGAAGATGAATCTAATAAATCGGCCTGAACGACAGGGTGCCTCGTATCGTGCTTGGGGTCCCAATAGTAAGGACTACGCGCTTTAACCGCCCATTCAGGAGATGCTGAATTTCGAATATAATATCAACCCGATGTTATTAGTCGTGCGACCTAAAAAAGCAAATGAGGAAGAGAAACTCACTGGGAATGTCTGCAACCCCGACGCGACCATACTGTCCATGTTGAATGTAGCGCCATTCATTTCCAACTTGGATGCGAGAAATGGTGGGCTGGAAGTTGGGATCGACGGGGTGGAAGGGAGTAAACGTTCTTCCTACATTCATACGAGTGATCGCCATGCTCAAATCCGTGCTAAAACACGTTATGGATGGGTGGATTGTAAAAGAGATAGTCCTGGGGCCATTGCGAGGGGGATCGATAGCACCGTTGCGAGGGGGAGGAGCAGCGCCGTTACGAGGGGGGTGATCGGCAGCGCCGCCACGAGGGGGAGGAGCAGCGCCGTTACGAGTGGGAGGAGCAGCGCCGTTACGAGAAGGATCAACAGCGCCGTTACGAGGGGGATCAACAGCGCCATTACGAGGGGGATCAAGGGTGCCCCCACGAGGGGGATCAACAGGGCCGTTGTTTATGTTAGTAGCGCGGCGCTTGACGTTGGATAATTCAGGTTTTGCGAAGTGGAGGGGTGCGATGTTTGGAAACCCCCCGAGCGGCATTGCTGCGAAATCGTTGCTCGCTTCAGCGGCGGGTGGTTGACGCCGAGTTTTGAGTCTTGGGGTTGGGTAAATACTCGGTCCAGGTTCCGCGGAGTGGGGCGGCGTGATGTTGAGAGGCTCCTCGAGAGGTCTTGCTGCAATTTTTTTGATCTCTTCATCGGAGCTGTCATCGGTTGCTTGGCGCTTGCCTTTGGATTGTTGCGCTGCGTGAGTACTTGGTCCAGGTTTTGCGAAGTGGGGCGGCTTGATGTTTAGAAACTCCCGGAGCGGTTTTGCTGCGATGTTCTTGATCTCTTCATCGGAGCTGTCTTCGGTTGCCCGGCGCTTTCCTTTGAGTTTTTGAGTTGGGGGGATGCTTGATCCGGTACTGATAACTTTGTTGACGTTTCTGACAGCCTGAGCAGGAGTGCAACTGATCATACATCCTTCCTTGCCTGTTTTCATATTTGTATCGCTCATTAGTACATATGTGACTTTAAGAGGGTGTCTACTTGTCAATTCACCTTGCGCGTTTCCTTCTTTAAAGTGAACCGTTTTGCAAACGAAGTTCATAACGGAGGATTCTTGGTCATCACTCATGGGTGTAACGGCTCCTATCAAGACAATTGCAGGTGCATGAGTCCGGAGTAACTCATGTGTTGTGGAAGCAGATTTGACTCACGTTGAGATTTCTTCTTTCCTTTAGCGCCTTGTGCCGAAGTAGAAGCGAGCTGGACCACTTCAGCGGAAAGATTCTTGCAAGCACCGGGCTTCAAAGCTGGTGCATTTGGACATCCACGATGTCAGTGCGGGAAGCGTCTAGCGCAATGGGTCGGGTAGATCAGCAGAGACTTACATTTTGTTTTCTTTCCTTTGGCATCAAGACGCACCTCGGACGTGGACGGGGCCGGGCCCACGACAGCGTGATCGACTTCCACGTCAGAATCAGATTTGGAACTACCGGTCTGTGGAGCGGCCAATTCTGTGAGATCGAATCTGGTCAGGCTGGGGAGCATATAGCGCAGCAATTGGTACATACCGGCAGAAAGACTTACTTTTTGATTCCTTTCCTTTGACATGGGTCACTTTGGCCGGAGTGTTAACTGAGGCAAGCGGAGCCTCCTTGACCTTGGAAGTATTGACGCTCATTGTGGCGAATCCTCCTGTAAAATTTCAACACATGTCAGGCGGGCGTCAAGCCAAATCAAGTGGATAGGGAATGTCAATCTACTTACCGGGAAGTTTCTTGCGTCCTTGGACAACTTCAGCAAACGTCGGACTGGGGGCTCTGGTGATAGAGCCACCTTCCGGCAAATGGCTGACGGCCGGCATTTCTTCGCTGGGGACAGACACAGGGGGTTCGATGGGACCTACGGAGGGCAAAAAGGAAATAAGTAATTCAGGCATATATAAATACAAATATGGCACGTTGGAGCTTACCACTAGTGTTAGTCACATCTCTCGCTGGAGCCCCAGCCGCGGCAGTAGACCTGCGCGATTGGCGGACTGGCACAGGGGCCACGACAGGCACGTTGCCGGGGACAGACCTGACGCGAGTCGTGGAGACAGTGCCTGAGACGGTGTTCAATGGGATATGGGGAGGGGGGGCGAGAAGGCAATAATATTAGGCACATGTAAATACAAACATGGCACACTGGAACTTACCGTTATTGTCGGGAACATCTCTCGCTGGAGTCCCCGCCGCGGTAGTAGACCTGTGCGATGGGCGGTCCGGCACAGGGGCCACGGCAGGCACGTTGCCGGGGACTGACCTGCGGCGAGTCGTGGAAACATTGCCTGCAGCAGAGACGGTGTTCAATGGGACATGAGGGGGGCGAGAAGGCAATAATATTAGGAATACAAACATGGCACTGGAACTTACCGTTATTGTCGGGAACATCTCTCGCCGGAGTCCTACCCGCGGTAGTAGACCTGTGCGATGGGCGGCCCGGCACAGGGGCCACAGCATGCACGTTGCCGGGGACTGACCTGCGACGAGTCGTGGAGGCAGTGCCTGCAGTTGCTGGTGGATCGTCCGGGGGGTTGCTACGGTGTCGCATACCGCGGCCGGTAGCTGGGACCCGGCGCAAGCGAGCTACATATACAGGGAAATACAACACCAAATTAATGAGGGATGGACAAACTAGATTTATACGTGTATAGTGTATTGACCTGCTTGCAATTGCTGCACCACGAGTGCAATCAATTGCTCCTTATTGGAGGATGACGGTATGCGGATGTCACGGTCATTCTCATAGAGGAAATCCAACAGATCTGCCTTGTTCACAGTTGAAGCACGGGGGTCAAAAGTCTGTGAACTCATGGCAACAGGTAGAGAAAAGGATGCGGGCTTTAATGATACTGTGTAGATGATGTATGTTTGGGACGCTGGTAAGACTGTGAAGTGAGCGGTTGTGGAAAGCGGGCCAGCCAGAGGGGGAAGAAGCACGAGTACTTAAAAGAATCAGGTTGGCCGTACTAGGGGGCTCTCCGTAGGCAAATGTGAGGTCGGTTGCTACCTGTATGTCATGGAGAAACTGAATTCCAAGCGGTCTCGAGCGGTGACAAATCCCGTTCCACCACTGACCCATGAATCCCAGTCCACCACTGACCCAAAAGGAACAGCCCACAGGCTTGACAAGGCCAGCTTCGGTGACATGTTTGGTTGCACCAGTGGTTTTCGGTGACTCGGTTGCCACTGAGTCATAAAATTTGGCCACCGGATTAGTCGCCTGGCCTGCCAGTTGAGTCGGTTGGTACCTCGACGTCACTTTGAGGTTGTATGCTGACGAAATGGATTGATGATAAGATCCCAAACGGGACACCATATAAATCCAGGTAGAGCAACCAGACCTAAATGGTTAGCAAAGGATCAAAAGGAACTAGTGGTACAATGCTGACCTTGCAGCGATAGAATTTTCATGTTCTCGCCTGTTTCCAGGTGAATGGTTCGGAACTTGACAGATCCAGATCCATTTCAACCAAACACCGGGCCCACCACGCCAGTTGAGTCGGTTGGTACCTCGACGTCACAAAGGTTGTATGCTGACGAAATGGATTGATGATAAAATCCCAAACTGGACACCATTATATAAATCCAGGTACAGCAACCAGACCTAAATGGTCAGCAAAGGATCAAAAGGAATTCGTACAATCGAGGATGGCTGACCATGTAGCAATAGAATTGTCATGTTCTTACCGGTTTCCAGGTGAATTATTCGGAACGGTTCTGACAAGTTCAAAGAACGCCGGTTCACTATGTACTGCTCAATCACGACAGCCGGCTACAATAAGGATCGCTGCCAATTAGGGGCATTTGCTGATTTGCCGTGGTCCCCGCCTTCAATGTCTGTACATATGCGCGAAGTTCAACCGGCAGAATCCTAGATACATACAAAAGTCAGAATTAGCTTAAATATATACATACCTGAACAATTCATGAATCAGTAATTGGTGGTAATACAGCTGCACAGATTGAATAGAGTCAACGTCGAGGCTTACCTTCGTTGCCATCATCTGGCAGATGGATACCAGGATACGTACATACATCACAAAGCAGCAGAAGACTGTCAGACTTGGCCCAACCAGGTCGCCATGGGTCGGTGGTATGTCCAGTCAACGATAAGGATGAAGAGGGATACATACATACATATTTCCAAATTATGTAGAGACTGTGTCAACATCGGGGTTTGCCCGGCATGACTCCCCCTGATCGCCGGAGTTCCCCGATTCATTACAGGCGGGGGAGCTGCGCCAAGCGGGACTTGGGCATGTGCCCAGACCAGCTTGATACACCACAATGATATACGCCAAAGAGAGCCTTGGGTATTTATAAGGTATGGGATTGGGGATGCATGCGCGTTTAGGTATGTCATTGTAGCCAATTAGCGGCTTTTTGAGCATTCGAAATCGGATGTACATATATACAGGTATATGCTTGTCTATACTTGTACTTCTATGTCCATTTGGAATCGTATGCTTGTATGTAATAGATGTTTGCGATGTAAACATTACTAAACATTAGAAACATTACATATCCACCGCTCCAACTGCAGCCTCAGGCAACCGTATCATCGGTGTCTCTCGGCGTCTGTTCTTCCATGCTTTTGAGTCTTGACTTTTCAACCTCTCAACATCATACATATCTTCTTGTGTCCAACACGCGCTTGAATTCTTCACCACTCCAATATGACTGAACAGCTCCGAGGAGACTCCATCAATGAGGAAAAGTGGCCGCCGGGTAAGTAAATGTCAAATGTATCACCCATAGCCTAGAGTTTAGGTAGAAATCCCACAACATAGCTTAGTCACAAATCCCATAATGCAAGGGTCACCTCACACAAGCTCACACATGTTGCCCTATCTTGCCATCATCTTGCCTTGCCAATCATCCGTATGTAATGTCAAAACCAATTGGCAATATTAACTTTTTATGTCGTATGTATGAAATTTGTAGATGCATCAATCTTCACAGTTGCCCAGTTAAGATTCTATCTGGCACTCAACACAGTCCAATATCCCCCCCGCTGTCGCCAAGCCCATCTCCTAAACCTTTACTCCCAACATTTGGCCGGTCGGCTCCGTCCAGAGGAACAAAAATTTGACTGGCCAGGTAAGTAGTTATTTGTTTATTATGTACCCTTTAATCGGAGTGGTTGCTCAATCTGGACAGACTATTAACAATCTCGTCGGACCGGCGAAACAGGCGCATCTGAATTGAATGTACCTGGTCTCAAACATATTCTCAAGCAGCATAAAATAGAATATGGTTCGAATGTTCGACGCAACGTCCTTGAACGATTGTACGATACTCTCAAGACGCGCGTGCAAGGTAACTTGAAGGAACCTACAAGTAAGTGAAATTCAACCTTTTTCGTTTTCAATGATCATTGTTCACGAGCTGGAGCTGATTACTACTTCAGAGAGGGGGGCGGAAAAGTGGATACCACGCAAGCGACCACGTCTTCAGGATGAAAACAAAAATAAAAGGCCCCCCCGCGCACGGCCAAGTTGGCTGGTCAAGAGGCACAGGAAAAAAATAAATCCCAATCCATCTGAGACCCGGCAGATCATACCCACCAGACGCTCAGCCAGGATTATTGCGAGGACCAATCCGGGACAACCATCTAGTGAGGCAACATCCACAGCCGATTGTGAGATAAAAGGGAAGAAGCACACTTATATCCGTGGGGTATGTTTGGTATATCTTATTCGAAGTTAACTTCATACCGTAGCTAATGATCATCCTTTTCCCGATTCATATGCTGATATACTAGAACGACGATCGACACAGTAACAAACGACCTCGCATTGAAGAAGCTAATATTGTAGTGCAACGCCGGCCAAAGCGGATCAAGAAGAGGCAACCAAAACCTACCGCACCTGAGTCGTTGCAAGAGGATCTCCCAACAAACGGGGAAAATCGGGGAACTTCGGCATCAGTACCTTTGATTGACTTCTCCTGTAGTGCACCCACCGGACCGACTGCAAGCACAAGCAATATTCCTTTGCGCCCCGCTTTCAACCCAGAACTTTTTCCTTTGATAAAGTACTACAATGGCGACACCCCAATTGATAAGTCCAACGCGCGATCCAACCCTAACCCTATGATCCCTTCATCTAATGCTCGATGTGGCACTTCGGAAGAACTAGAGTCATCCTTGTCGAGCAAGGATCTCAACTCTAATCCTCCCATTCTCTCTCGGAGTGAAGGGAGCTTCAATGTGCTGAACAGTGTGCAACCTGCACGTGATTCAATCACCACGCGCACACTACACCAGCCACTTGTTCGTGGGAGCCTTTCAAACGAAGAAAATCTCACGCAAACAACTACCCAATCAAAGCAGTTTGACGAGTCCAACGCCCGGTCCAATCGTACCCCTACAATCCCTTTATCTGATGTGGGATTTGTTCAGTTGGGAGAACACCCACCGTCAACTGTCTCACGGAATGCAAAAAGCCCAGGTGTGCTCAACAATGTGCCACCCGCGCAGGGTTCAATCAATACGCAAACACCACTTCGGCCAATCATCCCTTCAAACGATTCGATCGATGCGCAAACACCACCTTGTTCAATCATCCCTTCAACCGAACAAAAGCTCGCGCAAACGACCACCGCAACCACGCAGGTTGACAAGTCCAATGCACGGGATGTTTTTGGCGCTTTGGCAGAAGAGGCATCATTGTTGAACAATGGCCTCAACCTGAACCTCCCCGTTGTCTCACGTAATACTGAAAGCTTGAATGCGCAACCAAATGTGCCACCCACACAGCATTCAATCACCACGCAAACACTACGCCGGCCACTCACCCCTAGGAGCCTTTCAACCGAAGAAAAGCTTGCGCCAACGACCATCGCATCAGAGCTGGACCAACCGGGCAAGAAAGAAGCCTTGTCAAAGGCGTTGGTTTGTAGTCCAAAGCTCAGCTGTCGTGAGGACCAGGAAAGGTTGTCTTCAGCAATGGTTCTGTGTAAGTCCGACAACATTCATCAGAATTTGATTGCAGCAACTGAATCGTTTGTGTTGCTTCTTTTGTGATCAGATGTTCCCCAAAATATAAATACCCCCCCCAATAAGCAACCTCCTCCATCTTCCCATTCCTTTCCATCGCGTGCTTCCATCCCGGAGAATTTGGATTTCAATCGCACCAAGGAGTTCACGTCCTCCAATCTTGTGACGGGGTGCCATAACAATCTGATTCCCATTGACCCCCACGAACCCCCTATAATCGACTTCGCTTCTGATCTGCCTACGCATTGCTCCAAGCCAATCGGAGAAGCTGCGCCTGTCACCCAACCATTGGTTTCGGAAACTCATCAAAACAGCGCTCTTGTATCCAAAAAAAAATCCGCTTCAGAGATCAAACAAGTTCTCTCAGTATCCGTTTCGCCACAAGATCCCGAAATCACGCATACCCTTACCACAGTTCCAGTTTCAAGTAACCTATCGACATTGCCCTCCGAGATCCGATCGCCTCACTCGCCGGTGGAACTTTCTAGCTCAATATCGCCCGCGAATATAAAATTGCCTGACTCGCCGGTGGGACAACATACTAGTCAGATACCCGTTAACGCATTAGCTTCCGAGACCAAACAAGTTGATTCAGTATCCCTTCTGCCACTGACCTCGAAAGTTATATCCACTTATAACAATTCACCTCCGCCACAAGGTCCCGAGTCGGAACAACTTACTAGGCAACCATCTGGCAAAGAAGTGGCCTCCGAGGCCGAACAAGCTGATCGAGTTTCCCTTACGCCACGCACCCCCGAGATTAATTCCCCTTGTTATAACCCACCAACGCCTACATTTACCCAAGAATTGCACTCTGAATCGTCTTTGGAGTACTTGCCCACCAGCCAGGTTGACGCGGACTCAGAGCCTAGCAGTGTATCTGAATTTCTGTCGATTCGGCCTTTGGATCGACTGATCAGCGACTAGAAAGTATTTCACCACCCCCAGAAAATCCTCTTTGTGAACCTGCTTCAGCCGTGGAGCCACTCATCCCGCACGACAGAGGCTCGACGCATTCCATAGCGGCTCTGGAACTTCCATTCAATCCCCAGAAACCAACCAACGCTTCCCCCGGAAGCACAACACCTGCTGATCCAAACAGCATGCCACCTATCGAAGCAACGTCTTCCCCCACTCGCAAGCGAACCAAACAACGCCTGGTCATCGACGACTCAGACGATGAAAGCAGACCTGTGTCTCCAGTTGCAGATGTATCACTCGCCGGAACCGCAGTTCCTGGCGCCAATGCATCCCCCCCCGTGGCTACATCGTTCACTATCAACATAGCAGCTGATCCCGAAGATGAAGAAGGGGCTGCCAATGGCAGTGAAATCCGTGATTGGCCTGGTAAGCTGTGGTAACTGTCTTTGGTCCGCAAATGTATTGCTGACTACTCGTCCTTTTGATAGACCCGGATGGCAAGATAACCGCAGCCCAGATCAGACCTATACTCAAGGCTAACAAAGTCCATTACAAGTCTGCCGACTCCAAGGTGATATTGCTCGCGAAGTATAGACTGCTCTTCTCCGACAAGAAAGGAAATTCTCCTCGATATTCTTTGAGGCAGTGTCCTGACCGAGCAAACCAACAAACTACAGAAGCGCCGCCTAGTGTAGATCGCAATGCTTCTGTTCCGCCGAACAATCCTGCTCAGCCCAACTTGCCTCGTCCTGAGACTCAACCCGCCGCAAATACCCCCGCAATCCCCTTGCTAGACATAGACATAAATGGCTCTCCAGCAATGTCCATCCAACCACTGCTCCCTACCATAACTCAATCTGACGAGGCACCTCGATTAACAATCCCCTCGATAGACATGAATGGCTTTCCCGCAATCTCCATCCAACCACTGCTCCCTACCATAGCTCAACCGAATGAGGTACCTCCATCAGCTTCAGCAATTCTATCCGCTCGTCGTGAAGCCTCCCATGAACCAGTTTCCAACTGGGCCTCGGATGTTTTCATGGCCAATGCGGATAACGTGCACTCTGCTGACGCTAATAGGGATAATGTGAATGTTCTCAGCTCTCCGGCCATCGAAGCGCTCGCATCTTCTATCCACTCCTTGGCTCAGGCTTCCAACCAAGCATCGATCGGCACGTTGAAAGTGATTGCCGAAGCTTTCACCACCTTCAACAGGACCATTGCCAGTTTGCCTCTTGGCAATCTGGCTAACATGAACCCTTCACCCTCGCCAATAAACTCCAGGCGTCATCGCCCCCAACCTTCATCTAATCATGATATGGAGGTTGATCCTCCCACAACTCGACAGCAAGGAAAGCGGAATTGTGAAATACAAGTGAGTTCTGTCAAACAATTTAGCTAAAGCATCCCAGATATCTAACTCAAGCTCATCTGCAATATCTCACCACTATCTCAGTCTTTTGTGCGACAGCATTGCGCTACAATGTTTGGACGCTGCGCGCGGGATGAGTCATATGCTCCTCCCGCCACTGAAGAGGAGCAGCGTGGTTGGATCAAACGAAGCGCGGGAGATTCATCCGACGATGAATCAGACAATGAGCCTGCCAGCTACAATGTTGGCTCGGATATGGAATTGGACGAAGATTATGATCCCGACTTCCCTTACCCCAACGGGCCCGGACATTCAGCTGCGTCCCCCCAAGCTCTGAAGATTATCTGGCGCACGATGCGCAAAGCGGGTGTCAAATCGTTCAGGCCAGATTTGTCAAAACATATGAGTGCTCATCCTAATCGTTTCCTTTGGGACTTAGCTAGGCAAGCTTTCATGCGAGTGGTCAGAAGTGGGGAATATTACCCCTTGACCATTGAGATGTGCGAACAAGTGGACATTCAAAAGTGCTTTGCGACACACGTTCAGGGACACATCATGAGAAAGTTAGTACCTTTTTTCCATCCTTTGTCCTGATGTTAAACCTGGATTTGACACCACCGAAACCAGATACGCAGACAACAAGAAATTCACACCTGAGCAATTGGCTGCACGCCAAAAAAGCAAACGAAAAAACACTCGGCTTGCAACTGTAAGTTGAAGCTTGATTCCAAACATTGATCTTGAGCATCCAGCTAACTATTCTTTTGACAGCTAAAACGATGGCGTCTTGAAGAGGTAGTGCTCCACCCAAATCTAATTAATCTAATTCCAATCGTCGAACAGTGTTGCAGTGATGACGAGACGGATGACGAGGCCGATCCATCTCTGTTGCGCCCCGGTGCACCAATGCGAGCATCTGTTCTCAAACTTCCTTGGCGAAGTGAAAAAGTAGAGCGCATTATGATTGCCCTGGATCAGTTGAAGGCTCGGCGGCGCAATTATTCTGTTCAACAACCCAATACTCCTCCACCACGAGTGCGACGACGTTCCCAGAACCCCAAGATTAGCAAAATGCCTCATAAAGAAGGCCTCCCGGTTGTCTTTTACGACGAATCCTGGCTAAACAATTTACCAACGTACAAACTACAAGCACTGAACACCAAGGTAGACGGACCCCCCCTTGACTTCTATGTCGGACTAGTCGAACAAATTATTTGATGATCGTATTATAATCAAGCCGGCTTGATTTTTGTATATTGTTGCGCTAGAATATAACATGTCCATTTGCCATTACATGCTTAACACGCCAATGAGAGATGTAATGAGAATCAGAAACTAGCCGTTGTTATAATTCAATGAGCAACGGCTGGCTGCTTAGCGCCTGGAAATCCACTTTTTGAAGCGGGCTGTGAGTTTGAACCTGGCTCTTCTTGAATGCGCCCGTGACAACCGATGCTCGCGGCATATGGTTTAAGACTCCATTTGACTCAATTAGTTAGAAAGTTGTCCAGTGAGTCTGGAATTATGAGGAACACGGGCTATGAATACATTTTACTTGTTTGTCTTGTACTACGTAGTATGTTTTTTTGATACCATTGGCATTTCCTATGTGATGCAGTAATGAAACAAAATGATTGAACAGATTTCAGAACATCATTGAAAATAAAAATCAGAAAAGCAAATGTAAAGAATAACAAAAAGAAGAATAAACAAAAAGAAGAAAAAAAAAATAACAATGACATCCACACAAACACACAGACCCCCCCCCCCCCCAAAAAAAAAAAAAAAAAAAAAAAAAAAAAAGTGGGATTTACTCAATATCCTGGATATCCGAAATTTTTTACTCAATATCCTGATTTGGATATTGAGTCCTGGGTGAAGTGTCCCCATTCTGGTTCCTTAATTGGAAAAGCACTTTGGTACCACCTTCTGTTACGCAGAAACCCATTGTTTGCTTAATCAGATACCACCCTGCTTAGCAGATTTCTGATTTAGAGGGCACCTACAAACACCCCTGCGCCAGCAGGCCCCTCTATAAAAAAGAATTATATTCTTTTTATTTCTTTCTTTACTACTTTTCTACGTGAAATTACCCCACTTTACCCTTATTTTGAACCCTTATCACCTTGTGTAGCTAAAAGGTACTAGCCCTTGGCATCACAGAGGCTGACAAAGGGCGTGCAGCCTCTGCACGCCTTTCCAAAGCGGCGTGCAGCGGCTGCACGCCATTTTTTTTTTGGGCGTGCGCACGCCCGAAGGGCGTGCTGCTATCAAGCCCCCTTTATAAATACTATACAACTTGCACGGAATCCCAAAATCAATATAAAGAAAAGGTGTGGCTGATTTCAAGACTAGGTTACCATGTATAGTAATCTCAATCAGACTTAGACCACTACAACAATACCCTTGTGGATCTGTTACAACTAATTTGATGATGGATAAACAACCCAGTGGGGTTACTTATGTGAAATTACAAATGTATGGCGCTAGTCCTTATGATCTACTAACTAGTGAAGAGTTTTGTGATGATCTTTTCCTTGACAATCTCTTGATAAGTCACTTCAATCAATACTATCCCTTATAATGTTGTTACTACTACTACTACTACTACTTTGTTATAATGGTGTTAATAAGCTGCTGAAGGCAAACCTATTGGTGGTTGGATGTTGGTTGTGCCTCTAATATTGTTACTAATATACTGGTTTGTTGATTGACTCTACTATAAGCTGCTAATGGCAAGCTTGTTGTTGGGTTGATGGTTGTAATACTACTACTAATGTCAGCCTTAGAGACAACACTGTTGCCCAAAAGGCTTCAACAGTTCCTTACTCATAATCCAAGACATTACAGCTTCAATTTAATATATTACATGTGCCATAGTTGTGTTGTGTTATTCCGCAGAAATGAGGAATAATAATTTAAGATTAAATCACTTCTAAGTTATTTCCCCTGTGAATATAATCCCTTTTAATCTTCAAGGTTTTGCACATGGTTTTGCACCTTGCATATATTCAATTTGATCTTCTGAGTTCATCTTCCACATGGCTGAAGGATGAACAACCTCAGATCATCCAACCAGAACCATATTTTTCAAGAGCATTAATTCAGAGTCTTCATCATTACTCAACAACCTAAAGGTCCTCCCATTTCCCCACTTCTTAGTGGTCATTTGGGGTCACCTGTTGTTGATTATTCATCACTACTCTCTACTATTGCTCTTTAAAGTATCCTTCTGATCAGTTGATCACACATTTTCCTCTTCTTCTTCATCAATCATCAGAGGCACTTCTTCTTAGAAGTTAACATCATTATTATTGCTTTTCTGTGGGCTTTTCAGCTATCAAACCCACATAGGTTTTCCTTTAAAAAGCCTTGGCTAGTTTCCTTTAGCCTAAAAAATAGGACAGCTGAAGAGCTGCTTCACCCTCTTGTTACTTAACAGAGGAGGCGTAGAGCTTACTCCGCTACTCCTCTCCTTTCTAGGATTGAGCTCTTTTCCTCCCCTTTCTGGGTCAGAGAAGCAAGGTTTAACCTTGATCATCAACCTTATTTACCTCATCAGCTACTAAGCTAGATTATCCTTCATTCAAAGCCCTCTTCTTTAATTGTCTAGTCTATCCTTCCCTTGAAATATATTGAGTTGCCCCCCATATCCTTGTGTCCTGTTGCCACCGTAGAGGCCCAGGCCCACAACTAATTTAACTGTTCCACTTGACTAACTCTATCACTAATAACGTACTAATACTGACACTTCAATTATCCTATTGATAGCTCAGGATTGATCTTACTGCCTATGGGTAAAATGCAATGCGGAAAGAGGAGTTCTGGGTGGGAGAGGCCCTCCTTTTATATTAAAGAGTGAGGGATTTTTGCCCCAAGGGAGCCTCTTTTCTGCAGTGTGTTCTGCAGGGGATCTACAAACAGACTGAGCCATGAATTCTGATTGGTCAAAACCAGACCGGTCTTAAGCCACGTTTTCAAGTAGCTGAACCCTGACCTCTGATTGGTCAGGTTTGGACTAGTGGCAAACTGAATCCTGCACTCTGATCGGTCAGGGAAGTAGAGCAAAACTTAAATCCTTCCTGTTGGTCAGAGCATTTCTAGACGCTGCTCCCGCTTGCTTCAACATCTGTCGGGGTCTATGCCTCTCCTCCCACCTCTTCTTTTCCTTCCTTTTCATTCCTCTCAACAATTATTTCTTCCCGCCAACTTACTAAAATACTTATCTCCACCCTTACTCATCCTTATAACCCAATTATAACACCCTGTCCTCCGTTCTTCCCTGGTTGAGACCAAGTCTCCCATCCTCTTTCCTCCCCCCCCCTGTCCTCCGTTCCATCCCTGGTTGAGACCAAATCTCCAAACCTCTCTCCTCCTCACCCTGTCCTCTGTTCCATCCCTGTTTGAGACCAAATCTCCAAACCTCTTGCATCCTCTCCCTACAACACCCTGTCCTTCTTTCCATTCCCTGTTGTTTCCATGTTTGTGTCCCCTTCCATTACACTCCAAACCTTACCTTGCAAACAGATCATCTGCCATACAATGCCTCCACAAATGTCCATTTGGCATTGTAACGCAAACAGATCACCACAACGGAGGGACCAGGCTATGAGCCTCTGATGGGTTCTAGTACCAACGTTTGGGGATTTATTACGTGACTAGACAGGATAGAAGGATCTATCATTAGTATCTACAAATGAAGAGAAGTGGGAAAAGGGAAATGAGAAGAGAAGGATCTCTGCTGTCTAGGTAAGGAAAAGGGTGAGACTAAATACTACGTGGGCTTAATGATCTGGAAGGGCCCTTGTGAGGCCCATGAGGAAAAAGGGGCCTCACGGTCTCCCCTCCTATAAAAAGAAATGGAGAAAACAGGATGGAGAATCCAAAGATGATGATAGAAGGAAAAATGGGAAGGGGGATGAAAAGATGGAATTAGAGTGGGGGGAGTGATGATGTCAAACATAAAATAAAACCGGGTTGTCGGGAGTTGCAGTTGGATTAGAGGCCTTCTTCTTCTTCTTCTTCTTCTTATTTTTCTTCCCTGTGGTGTTCTCTGTTCAGTAGACTCTCATATTCTAGAATGTCATTGTAATAAGCTTGACAGTATTTGTCAAATTGTAGGGCCTCATCAGCGTCCTCCGGGGCTAGTTGAGCTTTGGGGGATTCAATTGTGGCGTCAACAACGGTGATTGACCCTATTGCAGCAATGTCAAAATTGGAACAAACAGGAAGAGAGGTGTCTGCAAGATGTTGAGCTAGGTGGTCTTGTATTGGTGAAAGCTGGGGCTAAAACCTGCAAGAAGAAGGTGAGGATGTGGTGGTGGTGGTGGTGATTATGTCGCTGACTTCCATTCTGTTTGCAGAGCAATCTGGAGCAGCAGCCACAGTAGCCAAAGGATTGACAGAAGAGGTGGTGGGAGGAGCGACAGGAAATGTAGTTGGGGTGGTCGAACGAGCGCAAGCGGAATCCAACTCTGAAACGGCTCGAGAGATGAGTTTGGTTGGGGTGACCCCGAGCTTGCTGCTTACAAGAGCGTTGGCGGGTTGCTTGTGGGAATCAGACAGAGCAGGTTCCGGTGTCGAGGGCCTGGTTGTTGAAAGCCTTTCGTGCAAGGAAGGGGGGGGGGGGAAAGAGGACCGTGGGCACCATGGGTGCTGAGGAGCGGGCAGATGACTGGAAGACGGTGGTGAAGAAGGGGATGGGTGTGCAGGTTCAGGTGTTGAAGTCCTGATTGTGGAGTCTGGAAGACACAAGCTGGGATTGAAGTCGGCGGCCTGGTGAGGTAGCAAGTGTGCAGAGCCGAGCGCAACCACCGGCAATGATTATGAGAGCTGCTGCTGGTGCTGTGTGCCCGCATCTGCAGTTGAGTCGGTCGGCACTGAATCACTGGCAGTCACTGCTGGTGTGGATAGCGTGTGTCTAGTATGCTTAGAAGATGGTGGTGGGAGTCTTGCTGGCAACAATACTGATAATGACAGCAAGTCCGGAAGTATGCTGCGATTGTCAAGCAAGGTTTGCCGCTTTGGGGAAGGTTGCAAGGAGTCCCTGAGCGAGATGAAGGTGGTGGGCTTGGCGGAGGCAAAAGATGATGATCTTCTTGGAAGCAATGCCCGTGATGGAGGTCCTGGCGAGTATGTAGATGAGCCACAAGTGACAATTGGCAGAGTTTGCGGGTTGCGGGGCTTGAAGGTTGAACCTAAGGCG
Source organism: Puccinia coronata f. sp. avenae (assembly GCA_002873125.1). Classification (NCBI taxonomy): domain Eukaryota; kingdom Fungi; phylum Basidiomycota; class Pucciniomycetes; order Pucciniales; family Pucciniaceae; genus Puccinia; species Puccinia coronata. Next base: position 809,740 of record PGCI01000003.1, read on the forward strand.
TGCCGACAAGTAGAGGAACTGGAACGTTGCTTCTGTATGGACCATCCAATCTGCCAATCAGTATTCATTGACATTGCCATTTTTGATAAAAATGGCTCAAGGCCCCGCTTGATTGAATATCGGAATGAGCCAGTCACGGGAGCTGTTGAAAACAACGGCGACCAAGCCTCTGTTCTAACCAGAAGAAGCTGGACAATCTCTTCTAGGTGTCTGATGTGATCTTCATAAATGTTAGCTGAGTGGTTGGGGGGGCTTCGGTGCCACATGCCAGGAAAGGAAAGCAAGGGGCGGAAACAGGGAACGTAGATTAGGCAGCCGTTAGTTGTCCAACTGTTGCAAGAGAAGAAGACCGATAGGAAGCAGTGGTTGAGGCGGAAAACAGTGATGGATGGGATTGTCCAGAAAAGAATTGATGTCGGAAGGGGTTTTCAAAAGGTCAGAAGTTGGATAAGGCACAATAATGAATTTTTTGAGAAAAATTCTGCCGGTTGAGTTGGTGGAACAAGAAAAAAAAAGTGTAAGAGCTGGATATGCTCTTCACTGAACGTCGTGAAAAGGGCACAGAGGGACAAGGCTAAGAGCCTAAGAGCAGTTCTAGTACCAACGTGCGGGGATGTATTACGTGAACTAGACAGGAGAGAAAGATCTCTCTATTAGTATCTACAAGTGAGGAGAAGTGGGAAAAGGAAAATGAGAAGAGAAAGGGTACTTACCTAGACAGGAGAGAAAGATCTCTGCCGTCTAGGTAAAGGGAAAGAGTGAGATTAAATACCCATTGGGCTTAACTAATTGGACAGGCCCTTGTGAGGCCCATGAGACAGAAGGGGCCTCACAAGAGTATAATGGAATAGTAGAAAATACATGGAAAAAGGGCTGAGTTGTGGTTGATGGAATAAAATGGAAAATTGTGGAAAATCAGAGAGGAAAAGAGGGGCTTAAACAAGAGAAAATATTCAAAGGGGGGATTGCAGAACTACAGGTTGAGTTGTGGTTGGATTGTTGTGTGTGACAGGTGTGTGATTGTGTTGTGTTTGATTGATCCTGATTTGGGGGCCTAGGTACTTGATGTATTCCTGCAACCCCCTTGGGTCTTGGCCACCTCTGCTTTTGACCACATAATTAACCCCTCAAAACTTTTATTTATTCAGGGTTGGCTGACCACACCGGTGGGTCAATTATAATTTGTTTGTACGGCGCGTAGGGGCACCAGCGGCAATATAGACAATTGTGGAGGGATCCGTGATCCTAGGAGTCAAGACCAATACAAAGAAATTGTTGAGGTTAAAACTGCTAACATGATGTATCACCACAGTTGGGAAAGATGTGCCGTTGGACCTAGACCAGTAACACCCAACACCTTGGCATCCACAAGCGTCTGTAGCCTAGTTGGTGAAGGCAGCACTCTAGCATGTGTCTCAGCTCTTAGCTGAGGTCATGGGTTTGACTCCCATCAGACACATCTTCATTTTCACAGTCTCTACAGAAATATTCCCCGTTCTAAAAGAGCCAGAAATTTCATCTGGGACGGCCAGGCAATAAAAGAATTCACCCTCCATGACACCCAAGTAATAACAGGACGGAGAGCTGTACCGCCGGCAGATGGAGTGGGTCCACCCAAGGGCCACCAGACCAGTCCCACAGGAGGTAAGGGAAGACCTACTCTGGTGGAAGAAGACCCTAGTTTCTTTTGAATTGGCAAAACTCATCCCCAAACCGGATCCAACGGATATAGGTTGGGTTGGAAACGCCTCCACATCCTTTGTTGTAGGTGTACTCATTGGGAGGAAGTGGGCACACTTCCAAGCCGTGGAACCTCTGAAGTCAGATATTGCATGGATGGAGACTATTGCAGTACGGGTAGGCCTTCTGATGCTATTACAGATTGGCGCAACACCAGGGAGGTGCTTCATTTCCTGGACAGACAACACCACAACCCAAGGCGTGGTGCACCACTGGAAGTCCAATCACCAAACCATTCATGGTGAATGATATGGAAGCTAATCCAGCAGACGCTCCTTGAGGAGCAGATAGACCTACTAGCTAAACGGGTTACCTCCGCGGAGAACCGTGCAGATAGATTATCCAGAGGGCATGTGGTAGACCACAAACTCAAAGACTGCATCCACCTTGTACTACCATGCAACCTTTCTTGCTTACTAGTGCAAATCACACCAGAGATGTAATGAAAAACAACAACGTTTACGCAAAGTGAGCACATGAGAGAGATGAGGGGTGCAGTGGCAAGCCGGCTAACAGGACCAGGGGCCCAAGAAGCCCAGGCGCGCGTGAGAAGTAAATAAAAAAAAAGAGTAACCAAGACAAAAAAGACAAGACAATACATGTCACTCAGTTAACACCGCTTGAAGATTATAGAATTTTTGTGATGCAGCTCAAGGCACAGAACTCTTGATGTTGAAGAAATACGCGTACTTGACAGTTAGAAACCATCTACGCTTATCAGCTATAATGCAGCAGTGAAAAAGTTTCTCAAATTCAAAGTGTTGATTTCCCAGGAACACTTCAGCCTACCAATCTCCGCCACTGGCGTGTATAAATTCATAGCAAGGATGCACAGACAATGATAAAGAAAAGATTATGGCAAACTCAATCTTGAAGTACTTACATGGACTCAGAGCGTGGCACACCTTCCACAATGTGCTGTTTCCCCATCAAACAGACATGCAGGCTAAGTTGATGATTAAATCTTCAGGACAACAGGACGCCACACTCCATCTGAAGCCAGGGAAACAGCCGGTGCAAATTTCTGACCTCAGAAACCTGCACAACTTCCTCACGGGACAAAGCCCTGAAGAAGAAGAAATCTGTGACCTTGCCATAGTAGCATTTTGGGGCATGGCCCGCATTGCCAAACTCACATACCCGTCAGCTTTGGGCACACTCCCCCCCAGGAGGTTCCTCACCCCAATGATGTGAAGATCCAGCAAGGTACCTTAATCCTGGTTATACGCAAATCTAAGACCGCAAAGCCAGAAGAGTTACAACAAATGCAACTAAAACCACCGACGAACGACCTATGCCCCGCTAAAGCTATCCAACACAGACTAGTATCATCAACCACCGTAGAAGACTCCCTCTTTGGCTGCAAAGGCCCAAAAGGACGGGTCCACTTGAAAAAACGCAGAGTGAACAAAGTCCTCAAGGCAGCGTGGACAACCCTGCAGACACCAGGCCTCTCCAGACACTCCTTCTGGGTAGGGGGAGCATCCTTGCAGGGCGCCATTGGCTTCAAGATACCAAGTATTATGAACCTCAGCCAGTGGAAAACTGATTGCTACAAACAATATATCAAACCCCTAACCCCAGAAGAGATTGCAGAGGCTGTCACGATCCTTAGATCCCCTCTGCATTTGCAATGTCACAAAACTTTCTGTGAAATCCAAGAGATTTGGGTTGGTGCTGTGGAACTAATCTTGGTGGAGAATAGAGCTTGAGAGGGATGTGTGCTTGAAGGGCTGCCTCTTGTAATAGCTGGGAGAGTTTGTTGAACAAAAATAAGAGTAAGGACTCTTAAAGAATAGTGTGGCTTGTTGAGGATTCTTATATATGTCTAAGATGATGGTTTATATACTGATCTTCTAGCAGAGCCAGGTACCCAATTGCACCCAGGGAGGCTGATAGTAAGACTTATTTATTAAATAATATATGAGTGACTGATCTTCTAGCAGAGCCAGGTAACCAATTATACCCAGGGAGGCTGATAGTAAGACTGTGTCTTAGGTGGCAAGTAAATAACTCCTCTAGCAGAGCCAGGTGATATACCCAGGGAGGCTGATAGTAAGAATTAATAATATTACTTGGATTTAGAGTGGTGACCAGGGATGAGTACTGATGTATACAATCTGATGGTGAGAGGAATGAGGAGGGAGGAAACAGGCTCTTTATATATCCTTTGGGAGGGAAATAGAGGGATGGCCAAAATGTGGTTGAGGAAATGAGAAGGTGAGAGTATAAATCAACTAGAAGAGCCAAAAGTGGCTGACTTGTGGTTGGTGGAAGGAAATGGAACAATGGAATGAGTAGAAAATGAGTAAAACTGGCTGAGTTGTTGTTGGTGGAATATGATGACATCATAGAATTAATATAATAGTGGAAAATACATGAGAGAAGGGGCTGAGTTGTGGTTGATGGAATACAATGGAAAATGTGGAAAATTATAGAGGAAAAGAGGGGCTTAAACCAAAGAAAATATTCAAAGGGGGCTTTCGGGACTTGAGGTTAACTTGTGGTTGGATTGTTGTGTGTGACATGTACGTGATTGTTTTGTGAATGCCTGATCCTGGGTTGGGGCCTGGGTACTTGATGTATTCCTGTAACCCCCTTGAGTCTTGGCCACCTGTGCTTTTGACCACATAATTAACCCCTCAAAACTTTTATTTATCCAGGGTTGGCTTACCACAGTGCCTAGACTCAGGTCAGGCTCTCAAGAGCTACAAGTTTTGGGTTGGGTGCCTCCCCATTTGGGGGCCAGAGGAGACTCAGGCTCCGGACCCAACACGCGCTTCACTGGTGGAGACCAGGCACATCAGGCAGATGAGCAATGCCCTGGCAATCCCAGGGGGTGTGGATAGGGTCCTACACCCATACCCAGACAGCTTGAGACCATCCCAACAAGGAAAGTCTGGGCTGCCCAGATACAGAGCCCAAGGGACTTGGGTTACCCAATGTCCACCCTTGATGGGCATTACATGCTCCTCCCCTGCGGCAAGCGGATGGATTGCTAGTCCATCTCCCACATCAGGAGGTTGTAGTGTACTTTGAGGGGTTCTGGGGGAGGGGCTCCTTCTTTGGAGCCCCTCCCTGTACTCTTGTGTCATGTGTTAGCCCGGCCTCCTCTCTTTGAGGGTGGCCCAAGCTTAACCTGGTTTGGGTTTAGGACCCTCACCCTTTCCCCCCTCCTTGTCACCTTCTTTTAGGCTGGTAGGTTATGGGGTTGGTGAGGATCCGGAGTACAAAAACCTCCTCCTTGGGATGGAGAAGGGTAGGCGCCCCACCCAAATCTCGGAGGCTCCGCTGAGCCTGAGCCTTGTGCCAACCCTTCTCTCAGGGGGGCCTTCATTAAGAATCTTTTGTCAAGCCTGGTTCATTACTAATCATCAGGGGGACGGATCTTGTAGGATACAAAGGGAGTCAATGATTGCTTCCTCCGTCAAGGGTTTGATGTAGAGTTTGTAGCAGTCAGATGTCCAACGTCCAAGGGCTTTAATTTTGTCCACTTTTACCCCAATTGCGCTGCAGAGGGTCGCTCCTCTGACCCAGAAGGAGTGGCCGGAGAGGGCTGGTCTTCCTAAGGCGTTCCAAGTTGCGCAAAAGATTTTGTTGGTACGGCACTTGGTCAGGTGGACCTGGTGTGTGCCGGCGTCATACCTAAAGAGGGAGTTGGTTTCCTTTCTGGCTACACCAGGGGAGCCAAGGGGGCACTCTACAGGAAGTGCCATAGCTTAACTCGACCTTCGTTTTGGTCATATGTCTGTCGTAAGTTCATCCCATCTTGTTCATGAACTATTCCTTTCCACAAGGATAACTAGAGTTGAACTCATGATAAAGTGATACACTACACAGTGTGAAAGTATCCATAACTTTTGTTGAATTCATTTTGAATTCTAGCTGAACTCAATCATGGTTATAAATTTCAATTTCTCAGTACACAAATTGTACCAAGTTTAAATAATTGGTTTTTGGCTATGAAATCCAAATATCAATTGAAGGGAGAAAGAATTATCCCCCCCCCCCCCCACCCAGGGAACTAGCTTGTAATCAATAATGGTCATGGGTCCATGAATGCCATCCTGTCTCAATGACCATTTTGACCTTTCATTGGGATGTGAGCTTCACAACTCAACTCCCAGTACGTACTGTTTGTAGAGCTTTGAAGTCACTCTTTTAATTTCTGTCATAGGTTGGTCAATGAGTTGAATTTCTCAAAGACTGATAATCAATTCAGGCCCAGCCATAAAAGGCCCATCAGAACTGACCATAGATAATGGTCATTGGAAAGGGCCTTGATGGACTCCATGACTGGAACATGGTTATGAAGCAGAAAATACCTCCTCAATGAGCAACACATATTGTTCATTGAGCTGGGCCATGGAGGGCTTTATGACTGATATCTACCAGTCATTTTGCTGTGAAAAACTTGCTGGATGATTTGTAAGTACTGGCCATGGAGGTAGATTTTTCACCCCTCTCAATTTCCAGTGAATGTTTTTCATTGAGATGGGAGTCCTAGAGGTGGCCTCGGGGCGTATTTTCATGTAGCCAGTACTTGTTGGTGGGTAACCTTCGGCTTAAAAAAGGTACCTGTCTGCAGGGAGCCAGGTACAGGTGCGGGTGTCCAGATTCTGGGGGGGAAAAAGGTGGATACCCGCTGCGGGTACCCGCCAAATCCACTCCCTAGAAACGGGCCTGCTCATTGAGCTGGTCACGGTCTGCTCACTGAGCAGGCATTGACTGGCTTGGTGAGCAGGCCATAACCTGCTTGGTGAGCAAGTCATGCCCTGCTCACTGAGCAGGTTGTGACCTGCTCACCAAGCAGGTCACAGCCTACTCAGTGAGGCTGTGGCCTGCTCACTGAGCAGGCCAGGGCCTACTGGGTGAGGTCGCGGCCTGCTCACCGAGCAGGTCACAGCCTAATCGGTGAGCAGGCTGTGCCAGCAGGTCACGGCCTGCTTGGCGAGAAGGTCTCGGCCTGCTCACCGAGTAGGCCGTGATCTGCTTGGTGAGCAGGTTGCCTGCTCACCAAGTCGGCCGTGGCCTGCTTGGTGTGCAGGCACCTGCTCGCCGATCAGGGTGTGAGCTGCTCGGTGAACAGGCCGCAGCCTCCTCACCAAGTAGGTTGTGGCCTACTCGGTGAGCAGGCTGCAACCTGCTCGCCGAGTAAGGAGTGACTTGCTCGGTGAGCAGGTCACGGCCTACTTGTTGAGCAGGTCGCGACCCGGTGAGCAGGCCGCAACCTTCTCACCGAGTAGGGCAAGACCTGCTTGGTGAGCAGCCCGCGACCTGATCATCAAGTAGGGCGGGACCTTCTTGGTGAGCAGGTCGCGGCCTGATCACCGCTGTCACGCCCGACTAGGTGATCAGGTTGCGGCCTGCTCACCGAGCAGGTGAGGCCCTACTTGGGTAGGCCGTGACCTGCTTGGTGAGCAGGTCACAGCCTGCTCACCAAGCAGGTCATTGCCTGCTCACCAAGCAGGCAATGACCTGCAAATTTCTGTGAGGTACCCGTGGGTACCTGCCGCAGGTACCCGGGAGCCAGTCCTGGGTGCCACGGCGGGTGCAGGTGCAGCTGCATGTGTGCACAAGAATTTTTGTATTCTTGAGCAGGTACCCACACCCTTTGCACCTGATCAGGTGCAAGGAACCATCTCAATGAAAGGCCCAGCAAACAACGGGACGTGTTGGTCAAGGAGCTGAACCTTTCACAGCTTCTGACAAGTATGTACAGTGCCTCGCCATATAAATCTGGCGCATTTTGTTCAAGTCTAGTAGACCAACCAACGTACTTGAATTCACAAGTCTTGGTCCAGGGGTGCAAAAAGGGTTCAAAAGAATGAATCTGAAAAAATAAATCATATTGAAAACTATTTGTAATTTATAAAATTGATTTTGCTTATTGCAGATTTTCAAAAATCTTTAATAGTGCTTGGAAAAATCCAAAAAAATTTGGAGAGTATAGCCTGAGATGTGAGGGAAATGATAATAAATGAAAATTTTTTGACCGAATGAAATATTGGATCACAGTGGTCAGCAAAACAGAGACAAAATTGGAAATTTGGTGCCTTAACCCCTTTTGGGACTCCCAAATGCCTCACTCCACAGTATCAAAAAAACCTAGCGGTAATTTTTTTGATTTTTTTTTCATTTTTTTTCATCTTTTTCACATGTCCAGCTGTGGCCTCCAATTTTTTTCAGATTTTTTCAAGCACTATTAAAGATTTTTGAAAATCTGCAATAAGCAAAATCAATTTTATAAATTACAAATAGTTTTCAATATGATTTATTTTTTCAGATTCATTCTTTTGAACCCATTTTGCACCCCTGAACCAAGACTTGTGACTTGAAGTATCTTGGTTGGCCTTCTAGACTTCAACAAATTGCGCCAGATCTTTCTGGTGAGGCACTGTACTGCTCATGAGGCGCAAGTCCCAGCCTCAAGTTGTCACCCTATTGTACGCGCGTACAATAGGGTGAATTTGTCTAAAATGCTGCTCAAAAAGAGGCAATGGAAGATGAATCATGATTTTTTTAAAAACAAAACAAAACAAATCTCTCCACAAAATGTATGGGAATTTTACACAATGTCCAGCTGAACTTCAACACCCTCATAGGCATTACTTCAGTCATACTTTGAACTCATTGGGGTACATTTTTGTGAAATTTTCCAGTAACATTCCGGTGAATTTTGGTCATTTTAAAAGCTGAGTGTGATGCAGCTTTGGATGGAACAGCTAAAAATGCAGTAATATCATAAAATTATTAACAAACTATTTTCAAGCTCTATTTGGAACATGATGATCTGTGATCCTTGAAGGATCCCAGTTAATTGGCACACTCTTTCATATACATCAATGGCATCCTTTGACTTTTTATTTTTTCAAGGACGGCTTATAATTTGAAATTTTCCTTGTGGTATGGATACAAAATATTTGAGAAAAAAATGGGCTTATTGGTTATTCATTGTTATCAAAAAGAATTGAAAAAGTGATTACCATTTCAACATAGGATTTTTCTCTCTAAGCTTCATTCTATGGCTGATAGATAAGATAAATTTAACAAAGAAACTTCCAGTTTTATCCAATTATAAATTATAATTATGCTTTACATGTGAAAGTTTGACAAAGATTGACTGTAGAACAGAGGTATATATTTCATAGTTTTAAAGGGCAAAGGGAAATCTGGCTGGATTACCAAAAAGCTTCATTGCTCTTTGCCTTTTCCATCTAGTGGCAGTTGTACACTTTCTACCAAGCTGACAGGTCCCTCAAACTGTGTCCATTTCTTTTCCTATTTTGGTTTTTATTTCATTCCATTCCCTTTTTCTTCCCCTTTCTCACCATATTTTACATATCTAATTATAATCCAATTTCTACCTCCTTTTTTATTTTTTATTTTTTATTTTCTTTGACCACTTATACTTTTTTCCTCTCTTTTTTACCCTTCCTTTACCCTTTCTTTTTCCTCCTTTTTTGAATATTATCCCTCTCTCTGTAACCTTCATTTTGAAATTCAAAAATCTTGTTGTATGATATTGGTGTGCCCACATTTACATTGATGTTTTTCCATTTTGAATTTAACTTTCATTAAAGTTTCAAAACATGAATTCAGTATAGAGGAACTGGTAGCAATATAAACATTCCACTGATCAAGTTTTCTGAATTTTTCATGTACATCTTCTACAAAAATTTAACAAAATAAATTCAGGAGGTTCCTCAGTCCATTAAAATTCTAAAAGATGCCAAAATAAATTTTAATTGAGTTTTTATCTTGCTTATATCAATCTATTTTTCTAAGAGCAAATCATGATAAGAACTTTCTTGAATTTAAAAAATGCCCAATTTTTTTACAGGGTATCCCAGATATCTTTCCAGGCTGGCCCCCACGCTCTTTTTCTGAAGTCACAAATTTATAAAACCTCAGGCCTCTATGAGCCTGCATATATCAGGGTTGAACAAGTCAATTTCTGTTTTTCTGTGTTTGATTTTTTTCTTTTCTTACACACATCTTTCCAGTGGTTTTTACTCTTATTTCACGTGAGCTTTACCTTACCTAGGAGCAGGAGTTGTGGAAGGCATCTTTCCTCATCCTTCCACAAACTCTTCATCTTGCCTCCCAGGTATGTCTCTTGTTTTCTTTCTTCTTTTCTGATCTTTCTGTCTCCTCTTCTCTCTTGTTTTATTCCTTTTATCCTTGATTTTTCAAAAATGTCAAATACACACTCATACTTTCATGCAACTGTCATCTTGGCTCCCAGTTGCCTGAAAAAACCAGAAGATAAGCTAACGGAACCTTTCTTTATGACCTGAATATTTGAATATCTTCAATTTAAATTCAAAAAGAGACATGTGGTGTAATAATTTTGGCTTTAAAACTGTCTTTGGAGGGCTCACAAACAGGATTAACGTTTGGGATTTCCTGTGAGTAAACAGAATGAAAAGCAAATAGACATAAATTGAATTTCATCACAATTTTGAATTCCAATTGAGATATTTATTTACTGCCATCAAATGTCAATTTGGGATCAAGGTTTGCTTGTTATAAATTTTGTGAGAAAAATGAAAAATTATTGTCCTTTCCAAATACCTATTTTGTATATTACTCCCATTTTGATCCATTGGTGTAGATGTTTTCTGTGAAATTCTTTGAATTGAAGAAAAGTTCAACTCAAGTTACAGATATTTTGTGGATCATTTTCTATGCAGATCCACATGAATTCCAGTTGAGTTCCGGGTGAGTTCATGATGGCTTCAGAAACACTTCATCAAGTTTCAAGCAAGATATAGGGGAGGTCTCTGCTAGAGTTCCAGAAAGAAGTTAAGGTATGGCACTTCACGTGAAGTGCCCCCTTGGCTCCCCTGGTGCTAGCACCAGCCAACGCTCTACCGCTTTCACTGGGAAAAGAAGTCCCTTCATGGGGCGGAGTTTGAGAAGTTGGGTTTCACCCGGCTTGGCCATTTTTGCTTTGTGAAGGGTGAGGATAGTGACTGAGTCATAGAGTTGCACATTGTGCTATGCCATCCCTTCTCTAGGCCATATATACACAGGTGTTGAATGGTAAATAACCCATGGATCAACAACAAATCACAGAGGAATCACAAGGTTACCTCCAAGCTTCAATACTCAGAGTTCTGATACACAATCACAACAATGTCCCAGGGATTTCACCCATATTCAAATACCACAAATTGGCCCTCAGCCAAAATAGACCTCCTCTGAGGATTTTCACTTACACCTTAGGACCTCCTTCTCAGAATATTCCATGACTCAATTGTAATATTAGTTTTCCACACTATTCAGAAGTTCCTCTTTTGCTGTCTGGCTGATCTGTTTCTTTTTCTCACGCATCTGTTGATGAGCTGCATTGATCTGTCTTCCACACCTTTCCATTTTGCTCCTCTCCCACGGATCCTTACTGATCCTTTGTTGATCCTCCCACAAGCTGGCCATCTCCCCATTCTTCATGTTTGCCTATATAAAGAGCCTGTTTTCCCCTCTCATTTTCCCTTCCTCATCAGATTGTCTACTTACATCATTTGCCAGTGCTCATCCCTGGTCTCAAGTAAAATTCATAAGTATATCATCAGCTTCTATGAGTAGTCATAAGAGTGCTACTTGGCTCTGGTCAATACTTACCACCATACACACCTTACTGTCAGCTTCCCTGGGTACACAAAAGGGTGTTACCTGGCTCTGGCAGAAGAGTAGTCAGCTTTATAAATCATTACCACAGAACCACCACCCACCAAAGATATCTAAAAATCCTCATGAGCCACCATTATTCTTCAAGAGTCCACACTCTTGTTCTTGTTTTACTCAACTCTCCCAGCTATACAGAGAGGCAGCCCTTCAAGCACACATCCCTCTCAAGCTCTATTCTCCACCAAGAGTCACTACCAGAAAATTTGCTTCAACTGCCACCAGTTGACATGCAGTTACTTTGATTTAACTTGTGTGATACTTGAATCTTACTCAAAGAATAATTCAACCTAACTTCAATGCACAGTCACTGTGCTTTGTGCACAGTGACTGTGCCTGAAAAGTTGTTTTGGATTAACTTTGAAGTAAAGGGGGTAGTAAGATGGGATTAGCCTGCATGTCAACTGGTGGCAGTTGAAGCAGATTTTCTGGTAGTGTAGTTCCACAACGTCTGCTTTTTTCAACTTCAAGTTGCGTGGGATTGGCCCTGTCTTGGCTTGGTAAGTCACCTCTGCAAGTCTGGCCATTCCCCAGAATGCCACAATAGCAAGGTCTTTTACGGTTTCCGCTTTGGGGCCCTTCCCGGATAGAAAATGGTAAAGCTGCAGCAAGTCTGCAATTAGGACTGGCGCTTTCCCAGGTTTGGGTGGGAGGCGGGCGTCTTCCTGTCCGGATGCCTTAAGCATGAGTTTCACCCTTGTTTCCGTGCTTGGCGGATATGGAGTGTTGTGGAAGGTGTTCCAGGCCTTCAGATCATGGAGGTATTCCGTCAGCAAGGTGTATTTTATCTTCCCTTGTCTGTTGTTGCTCTCCCCTTGGCCTTCCCACGCTACAAACAGGTAAATGTCTCTGGGGGGGATTGGAAGTCAAAAGGTTTTTTCGCCAGTACTCTTCTTGAATTGTTTGAACTTCTTCACAGCGGCATTGTAGCTCACCAAGGTTGACTCACGCCAACCTTGTAAAACCCGTCGGTCGTCTATCGCGAGTGTTGTTTCTTCCAATCTGTTCATCAAGAAGTCCGCAATCTTCCTGTGGTCCATGGTTGGCTTGCGGGCTGGCTTCCCTTCTTGGGATGGCGGCCGCTTGTATCTGTCATTCCTACCTCTCCACGGGGGGGGGCTCCCCCGGTATCTCTCTCCTCTCACTTCTAGCTATGTCAATCCTCTCAAGTGGGGGCCATTTGTCCATTGTAATGTTAATTTATATTCTGTGTTGGTACAAGAATGGGGCTAGTTCAAGGGGCAATGTTATGGCTAGGTTGTCCTGTTCCCTGCAGCCGTCCTGCTCCCCCCTGGAGAGAGCGTCAGCATTGTTCTCTCCCAAGGCTATCCATAAGAGGTGGACATCAACTTCTGAGTCTAAAAGGGTACATTGGATGGACTTCCATTCTTTGTTAACCCAGTGGTCCCTTGATTTCCGTTGGTACATCACACTGTAGGTGGTGGTGTTTTCAGTCCGTACCAAGAAGCATTTCCCTGGTGTTGCTCCTAGTTCTAGGAGCATGAGGAGTCCAAGTATTACGGCTACTTTCTCAAGCCACGCAATGTTAGAGCATCTGGGGTCTTTGTGTGGGCTTCCTCTTTGATTCCAAATTGCCCCCACCTCCTCCCAATCAGCACCCCAATCCTGTAAGAGGTAGATGCGTCGCCAAACCATCCAACGTGATTGGGTCTTGGTTGGGTATCAGTTTTGCGGTTGTGAAGTCAAGCAGTGTGCTTTCCCACCACTTGAGGTTGTCTAGGACACGGTCTGGCATGGGTCTTGTAGCTGCGTGGTTAACCCACTCCATTTGCCAGCAGTATATGCCACGGAGGTAGCATTTCAGTTGGGGGAGGATGTACAACACATGTGTCAGTCTGCCGGCTAGGACCACCGCCTCCTTGTACATGAATGTTGCCGCGGGAACCAGGAAGTGTCGGATTTGTTCAATCCTTTCTTCTATCTTCCCTGGTGGGAGTGTCACCGTTTTATTGATACCGTCCCACAGAAACCCAATGAATTTCTGCTTCTCCGCAAAGTTGGAGTATTTCTTTTTGTTTGTTTTAACGCCTAGTTCCTTTGATCTTGCCACAATTGTTGCCATGTCCGTATGGCTGTCTACTTGTCTTACATCTAGGTTGTCATCAACACAAAAAAATATATGGATTAGATCAAATTTGTGCACCATTATTTCCTTCCAAGAATCCGCTGGTTGTCCAAACAACCCGCAGTCTGCTACTCCTCCAAAGGTGATCCTGGTGTCTAGGAGCTAGTTGTCTCCTTTGGAGGGGTGCCTTTCTTCTATCTGGGGAGGTAGTTGTCATCTTGCATGGGAGGCATCTTGTCGAGGGGGGGGGGGTTCATCTTGAGTGGGAGGAATGCCCTTTGGTTGTTGTCCTCTGGTTGTGCTTGCTTACCTGGAATGTCTCCCATCCCGCCCAAGATATTGCCTAGGGGTATCAGGCTCTGGTCGTTCTTCCCTATTGTGTTCCCAAAGTTCCCCGCGGTCTCTCCCTGGTTGTCACTTTGTCCGGTGTTTTGGCGCCGTTTCTACTCCAACATGGAAATCGTTGCCTGTTTCTTCTGCGCCAAGAGGGCCGCTGCGGCTTTGAGTTCCTGTCTCGCCAGGTTTTGTTGTTCTCTGTTGTTGTCCATCTTTGGGGTAAACTAGATGCAAAAATCTTACGTCTTGCTGCGTGTTGCCGTCTTCCTCCGGGTAGGTGGTTCCGTCTAGTCGTACTGGGCGGTGAGTCTCCTATCCGGCCTTCCCTGGCTAGCCGGTCTCTACCACACACCGCGCTCCGCAGGCTCTCCCTGCTGCGGGCTCTTGGACTTCTGCCCCCTCTCCGCTACGCCCCTCCGGGAACAATGCAATTCCTGGAGGGGCGCAGCGGAGAGGGGAAATTTGTCCATAGAGCGCACAGAGCAGGGATTACTGCGGAGCTCAGCGTGTGTGGGTGCGCCCGGGACTCTACACCGCTGGGCCATCCCCGCTTGCGATCACCTGTGGATCTCACGGGTGATCAGCTTTTGAGGAACCCACGTGTCCATCCGCTTGCCGCAGGGGAGGAGCATGTAATGCTCATCAAGGGTGGACATTGGGTAACCCAAGTCCCTTGGGCTCTGTATCTAGGCAGCCCAGACCTTCCTTGTTGGGATGGTCTTGTTAGAGTTCCAGGTAACCAAGGGAACAAACCTAACATCTTAGTAGGGAAGATCGTAGTAAACCTAATCTAAATCTTTTATTGGCACTGCTGCGGCGCATATCTTGTACTTAGTCTAGCTCACCCGGCCCGGCTCCAATCTTTCCTCATTGAGATTGGTGACCAGACCCGGAGCAAATGTGTGCTTACCGTGACGCACTTCTTATTGTCAGGTGAGCAGCAATAAGAACGAGATTGGTGACCGGACCCGGAGCAAACGTGTGCTTACCGTGACACACTTCTTATTGTCAGATTTGCACCTTACAGGCTCAAAGCCGGCACTACCGTTACGCCGTCTGGGATTGCGACGCCATACAAGGAGACTGCGGGAGTGGATGAAAGACCACAAGAAAAACTTCAGAGAGATACAAGATATATCTACAACCGCATCCCGAATTCCAAAGTAAAAACATGCCCTCTCCAAAAGCTCTACGGTGTAGAACCCGACCCGAATGCCCTTTATCCGTTTGGCGCCAAAGCACTAGTCCAAATCCCCGCAGAAAGGAGAACCAAACTTGATGAGCGTGCAGAGCACGGGAGGCTGATTGGTTATCCAGAAGAAGGGGGAGGATTGCTTGTATACTTGTCACACAAAAGAAGAATCATGGGGCTTGATAGCGGCACGCCCATCCGCACGCCTAATAAACACGGCGTGCAGCCGCTGCACGCCCCTTTGGAAAGGCGTGCAGGGGCTGCACGCCATTCCCAGCATGCTGCACGCCTACAATAGGCGTGCACATGGCAAGCAGGCGTGCAGGCGTGCAGAGCCTGCACGCCTGTCTGGAGGGCGTGCAAAGCCTGCACGCCCTTTGGACAGGCGTGCAGGCCTTGCACGCCTGTAGGCTCACGTAAGCCTCTCGATTCAAGAGGCTTACGTGAGCCGTGGTACCCCTAAAAGGGTACAGGTACCCTTATAAGGGTACAGGTACCCTTATAAGGGTACTTTGGTACCCTTATAAGGGTACAGGTACCCTTATAAGGGTACTTGTACCCTTATAAGGGTACCTGTACCCTTATAAGGGTACTTGTACCCTTATAAGGGTACAGGTACCCTTATAAGGGTACAGGTACCCTTATAAGGGTACAGGTACCCTTATAAGGGTACAGGTACCCTTATAAGGGTACAGGTACCCTTATAAGGGTACTTGTACCCTTATAAGGGTACCTGTACCCTTATAAGGGTACAAGTACCCTTATAAGGGTACAGGTACCCTTATAAGGGTACCAAAGTACCCTTATAAGTACCCTTATAAGGGTACCAAACAAGTACCCTTATAAGGGTACAAGTACCCTTATAAGGGTACAAGTACCCTTATAAGGGTACAAGTACCCTTATAAGGGTACAAGTACCCTTATAATGGTACAAGTACCCTTATAAGGGTACAAGTACCCTTATAAGGGTACAGGTACCCTTATAAGGGTACAAGTACCCTTATAAGGGTACAAGTACCCTTATAAGGGTACAAGTACCCTTATAAGGGTACAAGTACCCTTATAAGGGTACAAGTACCCTTATAAGGGTACAGGTACCCTTATAAGGGTACAGGTACCCTTATAAGGGTACTTGTACCCTTATAAGGGTACAGGTACCCTTATAAGGGTACTTGTACCCTTATAAGGGTACAGGTACCCTTATAAGGGTACAGGTACCCTTATAAGGGTACAGGTACCCTTATAAGGGTACTTGTACCCTTATAAGGGTACAGGTACCCTTATAAGGGTACAGGTACCCTTATAAGGGTACTTGTACCCTTATAAGGGTACAGGTACCCTTATAAGGGTACAGGTACCCTTATAAGGGTACCAAAGTACCCTTATAAGGGTACAGGTACCCTTATAAGGGTACAGGTACCCTTATAAGGGTACCAAAGTACCCTTATAAGGGTACTTGTACCCTTATAAGGGTACCAAAGTACCCTTATAAGGGTACAGGTACCCTTATAAGGGTACTTGTACCCTTATAAGGGTACCTGTACCCTTATAAGGGTACAAGTACCCTTATAAGGGTACCTGTACCCTTATAAGGGTACCTGTACCCTTATAAGGGTACTTGTACCCTTATAAGGGTACCTGTACCCTTATAAGGGTACTTGTACCCTTATAAGGGTACTTGTACCCTTATAAGGGTACTTGTACCCTTATAAGGGTACTTGTACCCTTATAAGGGTACTTGTACCCTTATAAGGGTACTTGTACCCTTATAAGGGTACTTGTACCCTTATAAGGGTACAGGTACCCTTATAAGGGTACAAGTACCCTTATAAGGGTACCTGTACCCTTATAAGGGTACTTTGGTACCCTTATAAGGGTACCTGTACCCTTATAAGGGTACAAGTACCCTTATAAGGGTACCTGTACCCTTATAAGGGTACAAGTACCCTTATAAGGGTACCTGTACCCTTATAAGGGTACCTGTACCCTTATAAGGGTACTTGTACCCTTATAAGGGTACTTGTACCCTTATAAGGGTACAAGTACCCTTATAAGGGTACCTGTACCCTTATAAGGGTACAAGTACCCTTATAAGGGTACCTGTACCCTTATAAGGGTACCTGTACCCTTATAAGGGTACTTGTACCCTTATAAGGGTACTTGTACCCTTATAAGGGTACTTGTACCCTTATAAGGGTACTTGTACCCTTATAAGGGTACCTGTACCCTTATAAGGGTACTTGTACCCTTATAAGGGTACTTGTACCCTTATAAGGGTACTTGTACCCTTATAAGGGTACTTGTACCCTTATAAGGGTACTTGTACCCTTATAAGGGTACTTGTACCCTTATAAGGGTACTTGTACCCTTATAAGGGTACTTGTACCCTTATAAGGGTACTTGTACCCTTATAAGGGTACTTGTACCCTTATAAGGGTACTTGTACCCTTATAAGGGTACTTGTACCCTTATAAGGGTACTTGTACCCTTATAAGGGTACAAGTACCCTTATAAGGGTACTTGTACCCTTATAAGGGTACAAGTACCCTTATAAGGGTACATGTACCCTTATAAGGGTACAGGTACCCTTATAAGGGTACAGGTACCCTTATAAGGGTACTTGTACCCTTATAAGGGTACAGGTACCCTTATAAGGGTACTTGTACCCTTATAAGGGTACAGGTACCCTTATAAGGGTACCAAAGTACCCTTATAAGGGTACAGGTACCCTTATAAGGGTACTTGTACCCTTATAAGGGTACCTGTACCCTTATAAGGGTACCTGTACCCTTATAAGGGTACCTGTACCCTTATAAGGGTACTTTGGTACCCTTATAAGGGTACCTGTACCCTTATAAGGGTACCTGTACCCTTATAAGGGTACAAGTACCCTTATAAGGGTACCTGTACCCTTATAAGGGTACCTGTACCCTTACAAATGATGTAACTTCTGTTTGGCTTGTCCAAATGGGCTCAAAAGTGGATCAGAAATTAAGTGATGGATATAATTGTTTACTGTTATGAAAATTTTCCATAGCGCGTGAGCGGTTTGCGCACAGCAGCCGTTTGAAGATTGGGCCAGAAGCTTGTGCTGCTCAAGTGATGTAACTTCTGTTTGGCTTGTGCTAATGGGCTCAAAAGTGGATCAGAAATTAATTCATGGATATAATTTTTTACTGTTATGAAAATTTTCCATAGCGCGTGAGCGGTTAGCGCACAGCAGCCGTTTGAAGATTGGGCCAGAAGCTCGTGCTGCTCAAATGATGTAACTTCTGTTTGGCTTGTCCAAATGGGCTCAAAAGTGGATCAGAAATTAAGTCATGGATATAATTGTTTACTGTTATGAAAATTTTCCATAGCGCATGAGCGGTTTGCGCACAGCAGCCGTTTGAAGATTGGGCCAGAAGCTCGTGCTGCTCAAATGATGTAACTTCTGTTTGGCTTGTCCAAATGGGCTCAAAAGTGGATCAGAAATTAAATGATGGATATAATTTTTTACTGTTATGAAAATTTTCCATAGCGCGTGAGCGGTTTGCGCACAGCAGCCGTTTGAAGATTGGGCCAGAAGCTTGTGCTGCTCAAATGATGTAACTTCTGTTTGGCTTGTGCTAATGGGCTCAAAATTGGATCAGAAATTAAGTCAAGGAGGTAATTGTTTACTGTTATGAAAATTTCCCATAGCGCGTGAGCGGTTTGTGCACAGCATCCGTTTGAAGATTGGGCCAGAAGCTTGTGCTGCTCAAATGATGTATCTTCTGTTTGGCTTGTGCTAATGGGCTCAAAATTGGATCAGAAATTAAGTCAAGGAGGTAATGTTTTACTGTTATGAAAATTTTCCATAGCGCGTGAGCGGTTTGCGCACAGAATCTGTTTGAAGATTGGGCCAGAAGCTCGTGCTGCTCAAATGATGTAACTTCTGTTTGACTTGTGCTAATGGGCTCAAAATTGGATCAGAAATTAATTCAAGGAGGTAATTTTTTACTGTTATGAAAATTTTCCATAGCGCGTGAGCGATTTGCGCACAGGAGCTCTTTTGCGCGCAAACTGTTCAGGCGCTATTGAAAATTTTCATAACTGTAAAACATGATATCCATGACTTGATTTCTGATCCACTTGAAAATATTAATAGATTAAACCACAGGGGGGTCATAAAGCTCAAAGAGTGCAATTAAACTGAATCAACCTGGGTGTCTGCATGGAATACCAGATTATTTTACTAATGCCCTTTCAAAATGATTTTTACACATGAAAAAAGCAGAATATAAGATTCATAAACAACTTAAATGAATTAATCAAAGTAGATCAGACCACAGGCAACCATGGAAGATATGATAAGTGATAGATTGAGCAAGATAGACAATGAAAAACCAGAGCCCCAAAAAGGAGGCTACCTAATCACCTGAGATAATTACATGTCACATCTACCCCTGATGTGTGGCAAGATCACAAAAAAGGGCCACGGAGCTCTCTATCTGAACAAGCCAATCCCCTGCAGGCGAACTAGAATATAAGCGAGGGACGACTGGAGGGGGGAAAGGTGTGATTCCACGTTTGACATTCACAAGGACCCAGTGCTCGGGGTCAGAGTATAATAAGTAGATTGGATCCTTGGGCCGCTCACCAGGAGGTTTGGTGACTGGGAGAAAGGTGACATTGTTTTTGTTTTGAAGGCATACAATTGGCCTATTGTATGCATTTGCTGCCAGGGCGCCTTCGTCCAGTCTGGAAAGCCAATGATTTTTGGAAACCCTGTCATCACCAGGCTTTGGTTTGTTGACATGGATCCTTTTGTAAACGTTGTCGTATGCCTGGGACCCCCCAAATTTTCTGGTCCAGACGGGTTTGTTGGTTTCCATCTCTTTGAGCAGATCACAGCGGACTTTGTACCACCCCTGAACTTGATAGGCATCATACACTGCAAAAGGGGTTGTATCGGTTACAACCCCCCGCGGTAACGTCGGCCAGAGGCGACCGATGTTACATCGGTCGCCCAGACCAATTTTATGTCGGCCGGGCCCACTGATACATTAGAACAAAGGCATAATGTATCGGTGGGAGCCGCCGATGTAACATCGGTCTGGTAGACCGATGTTACATCGGTTGCCGCCACCGATCTAGCCGCGGGGGTGTCAGCTTGCTACTAAGTCAGAGACAACCTGACAAAGTAACACTAGCAATGTAGAAATTAAAGAAAATAAATGAAAAATAAAAACAACATCATTACCATATGTACAAACCCTGAAAATAGTACATATGCTAATAATTGATAACAAATAGACATGAAGTAACTATAATAATAAGGAATAATCATAAGGTAACCATAGTGACACATAAAAGTAAGAGTAATAACTAGTAACCTTATTTTTAACCAAAAACATTAACAAAGTTCTGGACCCTTAAAAATAAGTCAGAACTAAAATAAATAACTGTTTTTTACAGAAATTATGAATAACTTCTAAAACTCGAGGATAACTTAGAATATTATGTCATATTCTGAATCCTCATGTAAAATAATGTAGGGTCCCTCACTGGAAGTACCCCTAATTTCCTACTCCTTCACCTTGAACCAATTACTTGTAACAATTGGCCACACCCACGTGTCACAGATGCACATTACACACGTATGTACTTGATATATATGCATACTGTATGTGAAAGGACCAATTATGGACTTATAATTGAGGTGTTGTGTATAGTTTGGGAGTTAAGCCCAATTGGGGTTTAAACCTCCAACCCCGCGCGTGGATTATATAATCCAATTGGAAATTGGCCAAATGCGTGGGAATAGGCAATTACCTAGTTACCAGGTATGTACAAGCATAACCAGTGTACAGGTAGATTCTACATGACGGATTTGCAAGGTTTAATTAATAAAAACCTTGAATACCTAAGATTAACATAGCCAGCGTGGCCTTTAATGATTGGCCATAGCCATTTGTGGCCCATTTCCGTCATTTGTGGCCCATTTCAGATACAATCACACGTCAGTGTTGCTATGTACCTTAGTTACAATGACCAAATAGGTTATTAAGGTCATGAAGAGCACTTGTGACGCTGAAATAATGACCAGCAGTGCCATTGGGATGAGCCTTGTTAGTGCCAATCTCCCAAATTGGCCACATTGCGCTGAAATTCAGCAAATACAAGCACACAGGCAGGAAAGGTCCTCTACTATGAGTGAAATTAGTATATATAGAGCCCTCTTTCCACGCCAAATGTTGTTAATCATCATCAATTATTATTACAGTCAATCAGTTACGCCGTGTCCTGTCCTTATTTCAGTTACTCTGCCCTGTTTGCCTGTTTTATCTTTGGTGTTCTTATTAAATCAACCATCCTACGTGACCAGCTCCTGCGCAGAAACCATCCAATCTACCCAGCAGCTCTACTTCACCCCCCTACGTGGCTTTTTGGCTTAAAAGAAGCAATAGTGAGTACTTCTTTTATCCTTCTGTCCCCATTCTGGTTCCTTAATTGGAAAAGCACTTTGGTACCACCTTCTGTTACGCAGAAACCCATTGTTTGCTTAATCAGATACCACCCTGCTTAGCAGATCTCTGATTTAGAGGGCACCTACAAACACCCCTGCGCCAGCAGGCCCCTCTATAAAAAGGAATTATATTCTTTTTATTTCTTTCTTTACTACTTTTCTACGTGAAAATACCCCACTCTACCCATCCTTTGCACTCTTATCACCTTGTGTAGCTAAAAGGTACTAGCCCTTGGCATCACAGAGGCTGACAATTGGGGGTCTGGCCGGGAAATTATCAATACTATCCATGATAATTAACTCCTGGCACCTACTCTTTTCTACATTTGCTCCTCACTCCCGCAAATATAACCAAACCCTTTAAATAATTATTTTAAATTGTTTCAACATCATTATTTATTCTTCTGAAACCTATTAACCTTAACAACTTTTCTCTTTACATTAGAGAAATACCCAAACCTTCATCTATAGCTTACTCCCACCGTAAAATTCTCCTGCCTAAAGAATAAAGGATACAGTAAGTTTAAACCCATCATTATTTCTTTCAAAAAGGCGTAAATTAATACTGAATTCTTTAAAAAACAGAATATGCCTGAATACACTTCATTATTTTCTACGAGGAACCTTTCAACAACATTAAACAAGGTCCATATTCCTTATGAATGGTTAAGTTGCAGGGATCAACTTATAAAAGAAACAACCAGGCATACTGAAGGATTCATCAATGTTCAACAGCCTTTGTATATGGTTGTAGAAACAGAACACGAAAATGCCTTTTGGAATTGTAGAAAGAAAACCATCCACCACATTCTATCCACTACTACTTATACGCCTGATGGAGAATTTTACTATTTTTCAGTAGATAAAAAAATATGTGTTAAATCAGAAACAGCCTGGACTCGAATAAATCAGTTCTTAGATGTAGAACCCACTCTCCTCCTCTTATCTGCAGACACGTGCTTAATTGATAAAGTAGAATATTTCTCTGCTAAAAATTTCTATGTAAATGAACACCCTAGCATTGTTCTATGATCATATCTTTCATTGTACTAAATTTTCATTTCTTACCTCTTCCATGAATGCATTTTGTTGCGCAAAAAATATAAACATTAGACTTTTTCTCACAAATTTGTTTTGTTGCGCAAAAATACTGAAACTTTCTTCATAATTCTTGTTTTGTGGTGCAAGAAATAAGACCATTCAGAACATACTGAATGATTAGGAGGCCTTATTTTACGCTCTGTATGAAAATGATCAAAAACTTACCTCTCCTGCTCAAATTCAGGAGTCACTCCAGATTCCATCCAAAAGGGAGAGTCTACGCCAAGCAACAGCTAAATAGTTTGGTGGGCACACCTCACCGACCTGCTCCACCACTTTTAGAATCAGTGGACCACAATTGATATATATACCCTCCAGTTGAGGTTGCGGGTTCAATTCACCATAGCGCTCTCTCTCTTTTTTACACACAGACCCGCTTCAAATCTCAACAACACGTACCCTCTACCACAACCATCTACCTGAACAAAAGTAAGTACACTCCCCAGCCACACTAACCACCATTCCTACTTACTTATCAAAAAACCACTTTATATCAGTTCAGGCCGAACAATACCCTCCACCCAATCAAACACGTTTCCCCAAAGCAATACCACCACGCCTTCCAAAGCGGATCAAACCATGCGCGAGGCAGCAAGGCGCCTAAACAAGAACGGACACTGCCATGCGACATGGCCCTCAACAAGCAAGTTATCCTAGTTTGTGGTCATCTTAAACCACCATTGCCGTTGTTGGGACTTAGCAAGAAGGACATGAATCCTTGCTCTCAGTCATCCATCCTCCACAGGCTTCGCTCTCCTGTTCTAAGACTCGGAGTAAACTTGTTGTCTCACATCCGGACGTTTTAATATCAACTCAATCTCGGAATCATCCAAATTGCCAAGTAAGAGGATACCACTGTCCTCTTCTTCCTCCATTCCAATATCTATAGCTCACAACTCAATCTGCGCGCAAGAATTAATGATCTTCAATACGCTGCCTCACACCCATCAGTCACAAATCCTGAATTGACATCCTCTAGCCGAATAAACCTTCTTTATCAGCCGAACGCACGTGAAATGAAAGATATTCGATACACCCTTTTCAGATCCCAACATCACGATTACCAATTTATTCCGGCCTAGCTCAACAGCCAAGTTGACCACTTACAACCTTTTTCAAAGGAGCCAATCACCTTGCGGAGATATCAGTACTTTTTGATCAATTACTGCCTCTGGACCAGAAATGTGTATTCAATCCCCCGAGGACCTTTTTTACAGAATCTTGAACTCGCAATCAATAGTTGTTTCGTCTCATCTAATCCATCACCCCCTTCTATCCCTTCTAAACACCAGTTTTCTGATCCAGCCAGCCAGTTACCCATCAGTTCTACTATTGGCTATCAATGAAATCTTAGCTCAATAACTAAAATATCATTCATGATCCTAATGCTTGGCAATTACTGAATCAAAATAAGAAGTATCATTTCCAAATCCTCCATTCACCTCAAGTAAAGAGACTAACTTGATTTATAGGTATCAGCGCTGAATATTTTTTAGAGGAAATGCACTGCATAATAACCTTCAAAGACAATACTACCGTCTTGCTCAATTTATAGGACATCTTTGCAATTTACAGTAATAAATAATTTTTGTCTATGAACTGAATGTGATAACAAGGAAGAGAAACTGTTGCCTTGATACACAATGAAAAGATACAAGTCTGAATTTCCTGATCAATCTTGCCCTTGGTACTTTGTCAAGAACAAAATGTTATTTCTTCATGATTCAAATTAAATTACTAAAAGAAACCTAAGATGGCTGTGTCAATTTAAAATAGTCCTCATCCTCATAAATTATTCACTGGCTTCCACAATCATAGGAGTAGCTTTATCTGCCACTTTTGATTAATCCATATACCTCTTAGGATTTATGATGTAATGAAAGCACTATATACTTTAAATTCAAGTGAACAGATAGAAGTGGTGTAACACGGAATCAATACACATAGATAAAAGGTGATCCCTTGATATAGAATAACCCTATCATGAGCATCTTCACTTTTACAAACATGATTACTGATAAAGAGCTATAACATGAGAAACTGAAAAAATAGTTAATGCAATAAAGTGCCAATACAATTCATACTATTATTTAACAAGTATCTGCAATAACATTTGAGTAGTTGTGAATTTTGAACTGATTGTAAGATTCCCATCAGTACATTCTAGAGCCCATTCTTGATGCAACTACAACTGTTATTCTAACTGGCTTTAACCATATTCTTATCCAGAAGAAATTGAGTTACATTGCAATAAGTGAACCATATCCCCCAAGATCTCTTGCTAGAATGATGTGTCCACAATTAACAAAGGCAAGATATAAGGAAAGAATATGAGAAACTCACTCATAATTAGTGCAAGTGACTTCTATAACAAACAAACAGACTGTAGTCAAAGCTTGAGAAAGTTACCTTTAAGAGGGAGATCTAAGTCCTGTCCTAAATACACCAGACGACATAAAGAAGAACTTGACTACTTAAATCTCAACCAAGAAAATAAACTATAAGAATTAAACAAGCACAATGTTAACTGAATCCAGCTATAATATAATTTCTTCTATGCTTTT
This sequence comes from Puccinia coronata f. sp. avenae, assembly GCA_002873125.1. Classification (NCBI taxonomy): domain Eukaryota; kingdom Fungi; phylum Basidiomycota; class Pucciniomycetes; order Pucciniales; family Pucciniaceae; genus Puccinia; species Puccinia coronata. Next base: position 834,939 of record PGCI01000003.1, read on the forward strand.
TTTGGCTTATTTTGCTAGAAGATATTCTGAAAACTTTAAAAGGTTGCCTTATATAATTCATTTAACATGTTAAGCTCTCAGCACCGCAAAATACTCTGAGACTCTCTATTCACCCAAAAGTACACATATCATAAAAACACTAGCAACATTAATCAATAATTAAAAGAAGTAAACTGATCTAACAAATTAATGGGAACACACCAAGTTAACATTAAATTGGATATAACTGGTTTAACAATAAGAAAAAACTGTTACCTGGATACCAGATGCAAATATACAAGTCCAAATTTCCAGAAAGATCACATGAATTCACCATTTTTCCTTGTTACTTAGTCAAGAAACTATATGTTCTTTCATTTCAGTAAAAATATCAGAAGCCAAATCTACCAGGATGATCAATACATTTACCTCCTAAGGAACCATGATTCCATGTATACACTATAGACTCTGAGGCAATTTAAGTACACAGTGGAATTGGAATCTTTCTATCATACATTCTCTGGAGGTAATGAACATATTACTAGGATCTGGAATTATCTGAAAATATTTACTAAAGAGTGATACCTGCGAAGATAGTTTATGAAATCATTTTTTTTAGCAACTAAAGTAGTAAATACTGTTTTACAAGTATCTGATATACACCTTTGGTATTTAGACATTTTGATCTAAGTATAAATTAATTCCTTTCAGAGCCCATATGTTGCAACTACAACTTTAGTCTACCTGGCTCTTACAATTTTCTTCTCTAGGAAGCATTAAGTGAAATTCAAATAAGTGAACTATAACTATCTCTCAATATTAGCCATCCTGCATAACAAATTGTATCTAAGATTTCATGAAGAAGGTTCAACGCCCTGATTAAATAAAACAAGCAATGAACTCCCTGTGCAAACTACTTGAGTAAAACTCTATAGGTAATTGGAATTAGTTTTGATCTAAACAACCAAAAAGAATGAATAAATTGATTCCTGAATTGGAAATTAATCATAATGTTTAGAATACTAATCCATCAATATTGTAGTTCTATTTACCTCAATAAGAAAAAGATACATTCAATTGTTGGAACCTTCACACTTGATAAAACTATTTTAGCTACAGATTGAATCTTGTACTAGTGTCCTTCCAACTGGCAATCAACCTTGAAATCCTAGATATACTAATAACACTATTGTACCACATGAAGCTATACCTCATTGAATGAGATATAAAGGAAAAAATCATTTAAACAAGATAAATAGATTCCTAAGGATGATATACCTGATAAACCAAACATCTGAAGAACAACAAAGCCTTTAAGAGAACTTAGAATGTTTTTTCACTACAGACATTAGGGTGAATTTTGTTTTCTAAAGTCTCATTTTAAAGGGAGGGAATGTCAGCTTGCTACTAAGTCAGAGACAACCTGACAAAGTAACACTAGTAATGTAGAAATTAAAGAAAATAAATGAAAAATAAAAACAACATCATTACCATATGTACAAACCCTGAAAATAGTACATATGCTAATAATTGATAACAAATAGACATGAAGTAACTATAATAATAAGGAATAATCATAAGGTAACCATAGTGACACATAAAAGTAAGAGTAATAACTAGTAACCTTATTTTTAACCAAAAACATTAACAAAGTTCTGGACCCTTAAAAATAAGTCAGAACTAAAATAAATAACTGTTTTTTACAGAAATTATGAATAACTTCTAAAACTCGAGGATAACTTAGAATATTATGTCATATTCTGAATCCTCATGTAAAATAATGTAGGGTCCCTCACTGGAAGTACCCCTAATTTCCTACTCCTTCACCTTGAACCAATTACTTGTAACAATTGGCCACACCCACGTGTCACAGATGCACATTACACACGTATGTACTTGATATATATGCATACTGTATGTGAAAGGACCAATTATGGACTTATAATTGAGGTGTTGTGTATAGTTTGGGAGTTAAGCCCAATTGGGGTTTAAACCTCCAACCCCGCGCGTGGATTATATAATCCAATTGGAAATTGGCCAAATGCGTGGGAATAGGCAATTACCTAGTTACCAGGTATGTACAAGCATAACCAGTGTACAGGTAGATTCTACATGACGGATTTGCAAGGTTTAATTAATAAAAACCTTGAATACCTAAGATTAACATAGCCAGCGTGGCCTTTAATGATTGGCCATAGCCATTTGTGGCCCATTTCCGTCATTTGTGGCCCATTTCAGATACAATCACACGTCAGTGTTGCTATGTACCTTAGTTACAATGACCAAATAGGTTATTAAGGTCATGAAGAGCACTTGTGACGCTGAAATAATGACCAGCAGTGCCATTGGGATGAGCCTTGTTAGTGCCAATCTCCCAAATTGGCCACATTGCGCTGAAATTCAGCAAATACAAGCACACAGGCAGGAAAGGTCCTCTACTATGAGTGAAATTAGTATATATAGAGCCCTCTTTCCACGCCAAATGTTGTTAATCATCATCAATTATTATTACAGTCAATCAGTTACGCCGTGTCCTGTCCTTATTTCAGTTACTCTGCCCTGTTTGCCTGTTTTATCTTTGGTGTTCTTATTAAATCAACCATCCTACGTGACCAGCTCCTGCGCAGAAACCATCCAATCTACCCAGCAGCTCTACTTCACCCCCCTACGTGGCTTTTTGGCTTAAAAGAAGCAATAGTGAGTACTTCTTTTATCCTTCTGTCCCCATTCTGGTTCCTTAATTGGAAAAGCACTTTGGTACCACCTTCTGTTACGCAGAAACCCATTGTTTGCTTAATCAGATACCACCCTGCTTAGCAGATCTCTGATTTAGAGGGCACCTACAAACACCCCTGCGCCAGCAGGCCCCTCTATAAAAAGGAATTATATTCTTTTTATTTCTTTCTTTACTACTTTTCTACGTGAAAATACCCCACTCTACCCATCCTTTGCACTCTTATCACCTTGTGTAGCTAAAAGGTACTAGCCCTTGGCATCACAGAGGCTGACAGGGGGGTTGTAACCAATACAACCCCTTTGGCGGTGATATTGAGGCTCCTGGGCCAAGGCATGAGCAAGGCAATGGTAGCCACAGTTGCCATCTGCAGGTGGGTCATAGATTGATTGTACATGCGCAAACATCCAAAGTGGTAGTTGCTGTTGGTGTTTTTCCTGAATTGCCATGTCAGCAGAAGCTACTATCTTTGGAGGGAACAGAAAAGATGAAGATATAAACTCACTGAGATCCCTCGGCTCCCCAATGCCTGTTGCGGAAATTTTGATGTCAAAAACATGATCAGATAAACTCCAACACTAACAGAGAGTCAATGGAACATGATTTCCCCAAGAAACTAACACTTTGGTCATTTCTTGTTACTGCAACATTTGCTACACTTTGAGGAGGTAGATGGTGGGATTCCTGCATCGATAGAAACAATATAGTCAATTACATTGCTTATGGGATTCACAACAGCACGTCCTTAAAGAAGCAATCACTTACCAAGGGGGGATCATTTCTCATTTGCCCTGCTTGATCTTCCAATTCTTCCCGTTGAAAAACAAATTCCACTTCATCATCATCAAGTTCCAGATCCTGCATGGATAGAATGCATGGTTTCAATCACATTGGTTATAGGATCAAGAGCAGTGCATCCTCAAAGAATCAAATACATACCAATGGGGCATCATCTGCAGGTTGATCATGGGATCCCGCTGCTTCATTGTCCAAATCCGCAGCTTGATCATTGGTTTCTTGGCCTTGATGAACAAATACCTCTCCTTGCTCGTTTGTTTCCTACAAATGGATGTGTTTTAAGCTGACTGATCTGACTTGAACCAATGATCCATTGTAAGAAACAAGGAGCTCACTGTATCAAGGTATTCCAAAGAGGATTCAGACGCTGCCTCTTTTGGGGCCAATTCTAATGATGATTCTGTCCCAGCCTCTTCAGCGTCTGTTTCCAAAGATGAATCTGACGCAGCCTCTTCATATTCAGCGTCTGGTTCCAATGATGCTTCTGAGCCAGCCTCCTCAGCCTCTGGAGCATAATCCATATCATTGTCAACAGTGAACGATGCAGGAAGGCTTTTCAGGGTACTCTTGCCACTGGAAATCCTTGTCTTCTTAGAACAGGAACGCCTGGACCTCCTTTTCACCTTGGCCAAAGACGTTTTTATCTCCTCCTCCGCAATTTCAGCCGCAATGGGATCCCTCGTCCGTTTCCGTTTGCCCGCCGTTGCTGCCTTCTTTGCCATCGACAATTTCTTGCTCCTAGTGTGAATTATTGAAGTGGGGGCCATTTGGACAACCTCACCGGATGCTGAGTTGGGGACCACATGTGTATTGCGGGTAATCATGCGGCACCTTTTGACAACATCTTTTAAGGCCGACGGGTTGTGTGTCCTCAAAATCTCCTGCTTCAAATCCTCAAAATCGGCATCAAAGCTGTGTAGATCACCAGCATTGGGCTGCAGCCAAGGTAAAAATGTCAGTTGTCTCCTTGACAAATGCACGCAACAACACAAGCAAGAAATAATGACTTACATCCCCATCCGGGTTGTATGCCAGAACCCACTGTGAGTGGAAGTCCTCAGGCTCCAGGTTGCCCTTCTCGTCCAATATAGCGGCCATTTTGTGAGCACAGGGGATGCCCATTGAATTGGAGAAAGTGTCGGTGCACTGGTCGGTGGGGTCAGCTTGGCCCTTCCGTATTTTACACAATTTGGCATACTCGGTCACAGCCAATTTCAAGGCATGAGTGGAGACTGTAATATGGAGAGGCTGAAAGACTTTTGGCAGGCCAGACAGGCCCTTGACCGACTCGTGGTTTAGATGCTGGATGCAAGTGTCAATCTGGTGATCCACTGCCGCTGCTAGCGTATCAAACACGTGGGCCATTGACCCTCTGCTGTTCTTGACGTACAGCTTGAGGAAGCTGTGACCTGATTTGGCGCAAGAGGAAGAGATGTTGCCGAGGTGTGGAGTTTTTCCAGCCCAGCGAGCCATGAAGAGTTTGCGAGCAGGGATGATGTTTTTGGTGATGTAATCAAGAACCTGTGAGCGATCCGCAAGAGTTTTTTCCAGGTTTCTCCAATGGATGTCATAAGACACTGCCAAAGCGGTTGTGTCGGTTGACTGCATCCGCGGTTACATCGGACAGCTGAGACCGATGTTACATCGGTCCAAGCATCCGATGTAACCCTGTGTTGATATTACGTTGGCATTGTTGGATATTACATTGCCACTGTCCCACTTCAAAGGGGACATTAGCGATGTTATGCCGCTGGGAGTGCCACCGACGGAATGTCTTGGCAATGTTGTGTTGACAGGATGGCAACCGGTGCAACGTCCTGTCGATCCAACATCAGCCAAAGCCAATGTTATGACGGCCTCCGGCGACGCATTGGTCGACACAATGACAGACGCGGCGGTTTTGTATCAGCACTGGCGGACTTCAACCAGTGTTGCTCAATGCAACCTTGGGTGCGCGCGACACAACCTCGGCCTGGTTTGACTCAAACCCGGTGTGGGTCAATGTCACCTAGGTTGTTGTTGACACAACCTCGACAACCCCGGTGCAACCTCGGTCAAACAAACTGAGGCAACATCAGTTTGTATGTCCGATGTTGCATTGGTCATATAAACCGATGCAACATTGCGATTGGTTTCTGAGCAATGTAACATTGATTTTAATGACCAATGCAACATTGGTCATATAAACCGGGGCAAACTCAGTGAGGCCTTTTCTTTTTTTCTCTTCTCTTGCTATTTCTCTAACTTCTCTTGTTTTTATTTTTATTTTTATTTTATTTTTTCTCCCTTTTTGTTTTGTTTTGTTCTTCTCTTCTCTTATATTTCCTGTGTTTCCCTTTTTACTTGTATATAAACTCAATTTATTCCTTGACAATTGCGACTTTGGAATGTTCAGATCACCGCTGTGGTAAGCACAATCATCATCCACATCCACAGCAAAAAAAAAGTTGCCTCAGCTTGTCAGCTCGTCCAGTGTACTTCAGAAACCTCCAACTATCTCCATTGCTCAAGATCATTCCGGCCCTACAACGTTCGTACTTACACATGACTTTGTTCCAAGTTTTTGTTGGCCAACGCGGTCAAATACAGCCAACGGTGAAGAGCCAAAATGCTGAGGGCTCTCTACTCTGGGATGAGCCCAGAGGGAGAACGTGAGGAGTGAAGCTGGATTAGGGAGAGCAAAGGGATGAGCGACTACCGTATGCCTAGTCCCTACAGAGCTAGCATAAGAGGGTGGAGCTGTCAACAGCAGATGTCATGCGCAAGACGAAGCAGCGAGCTCGGGGCACTAGATCAGTCTAATGGAGCAGAGTGGGATAACCCCCAAACTAACTGCACCTCGCCTTTTCTCTTTGCTCTTATGTCCTGTGGCACTAGGCAGAGCATTGGGGAATACGCCCGAGGTGAGTTCAATAGCCTGAGACTCGGGCAGTACAATTTGATTAACTTTTCTCATCAAAATTGTATGTGGTGTCGTTCACGCTCCCGTTACTAGAGGGTTCTTGGCTTGACTATTCTCCTGGACTGAGAGGGCCAGGTCTTCTGGGATAGGATCTGGGATGGGAGCACATTGGAATTACCACTTCTGCTCCAGGATGGGCAGCAGCTTGGCGGGAAGCCATTCGAGCCAAGAGTTTTGATCAACGTGGACAAGCAGCAGTTTTCGACATCTCCACGTCCGGCAGTGGAAACAGGAAGGAGGAGTGCGCGTTAAATTGCCTTTGGCCATAGGACGGGCTCCAATCGAGCAGGATCTGATCTGAAGGGCTGAGTGGTGAGGACCAGCTGGTTGCCTGTCAAATGCCCAATGGCTGTGAAGCATTGGTGAGCAGCAAGGACGAGTACGCAATTGGACAACTGGGATAGTTGGTCCAGTTGCGAGACCAGCTTCCTCGACCAATCACTGTAGGCCTGCTGCCAATCACGGCAAGTCTCAGAGCGCTGTACGGGATGAACTGCAAGATGGATGTTTTGGCGTTGTGGATGCGTCAAGGGGGACCAGGCTGGTCAAGACGGACGAGGTTGTGTGAGGCAAGTCTTGAGAATTTCCAACAGCCCCAGGTGATAAGACGGAAGGGCGAGATGACGAGAATGGCGTAGGACACGATGGGGGGTCTGAGACACATACCCGGCTTCGGCAAAGTTCCCATGTGCAGCATGGAAGTTAACGAGTGTATGATCATAGTGAATGTAAATCCCACTGCGACCGATATTTCGAATAAACTATGGTTTTGTTTGTGAAGGGTTGTAAGCACTTGATAAGTGCCTTTTTGCAAACAACCTTGTCTTTTGACAATGGAAACCCGGAGGATAACTCGTCTCATACTTACCGACATCAATTTGAGAGGGCCAATCACTCGATCGTTGATGAACTAAGTATCCGGAGAAGAGGTGGGGTGTCAATAGATTTACAAGAGGATGAGGGGGAGGAGATAAGAACGGACCTCATTGCCAGGGGGCAAGTTTCTGATGGAGAGGAGGAGGTCCAAGAACTGGCTGAGGGAGTCTAAGAAGAGGTTGATCTGCGCCTTGAGCTCAGGCTCGATTCCGCGTTGCTGGTCCTCCGAGTTTCCCTCGACGATGGGCGACTGGTCGAACAGGATCCGGAGCTGCCCCACAAAGCTTGCCCGGCTCATCTCGTCCACTTGGTTATTCAGGTTCTCGTTCGGCGAACTCCCCAGCAGGTTGTCCAGCTTGTCGATGATCTCGTCCGCTATCACCGTACTATATCCATCATCATCATCATGCAATCGTTGACAAGTCAGTTTCGGCGCCCGCGGTCAAGGTAAAATTCAACCACTTACAAATCTCTATTAAGGTTAAATTCGCTGACTATAACACTGTACAGCTGAGATGAGATCATCGGGGGCAAAAAAAAGGGTTGTTCGATTCAGATGGCGTGGCCCAAGAAATACGAAAAAAAATAGATATCAAAATGAATTAGGAGATCGGGACCAACCACCATGACAGCGTTGCTTCTCAATTCGTCGTGATGAGACAGACATAGTTCCAGCAAAGGTTCGACGAATCCCGGCACGAACTGAACCTGATAGCCGCCTGCAATCACCAAACAACAGGACAAGCACGAACACAAGTTAATCTCATGAAGAAAAGGAGGGGAATGGTCACCAGTAAACAAACTGCGAGGGAGGGGGGGCTTACCACACCGTGTGACTTGGTTGACTTGAGGCTGCTGCTCGGGCTGTCTCTCTCCTCGTCCTCGGAATTGGGATCGGAATGAGATTGGGGATTCTGGCTGTCAGATTGGAGCGGATTATGGGTGCCAATAGAGATGATAAAGTCTCCAATAGATTCCCAAGCGGCCCTAAAGATCTTGGATCCCTGGTCACGGATATCGCCAGCGAGTTTCCAGATTACGCGGCGCTTCTGGGGCGGATACTCTTCAATGATGAGCAGTTTGGAGGACAGGAGGCCGTGGTTAAGGACAAAGAAATCGGACCATAAGTTCGAGTCAAAGCGCTCCTTGCCCGATCCTTCCTGATCTTCACTCAGCTGTCCCGCACGCTTCAGCTTGGTCAATCGCTTCGTCTGCTCGTGCTCCTGGAAGCTGGCTGGAATAAACTCTCGCTGAAGGATCTTGGAAACCACCTCGAGTAACTTCAAAATAGCCTTGTGTGAAATCACGTTCATGTTCAACCAATTGGAGGGGAACGAAACGTTCTTCAAGATTGAATAGAATGCTTTGAAAATCTTGGATAAGAATTTCCCAAAGTTCACCTTGCCTTCCACTTCTAGCATCAGTTCAAAGTGATTCTTCAACATCCGCGTCGGTGCCAACATGATCATCGTGATCATCACGACCGCGATTTCTCCCAAGGCGTTCTGGACGGTGGGTGGGCTGTTCTGCTGGCCGCCGTATGCATGGTTGTTGGGATCATTCGGATTCCCCATAGGGTGACTTGAATGGAGATTTGGCTTGGGAGGAAGTGAGTTTAAAAGCAAGAACGGGTAAGTGGCGGGGAAGACGATAGGGACGGAGCTGATGACTGAGGCCGTGGTTCCCAAACGCTGAACGATCTCTACATTCGCGGGACTTTCGAATTCTCTGAACGAATCGAGTAACTTGGGCAGTAAGCCAAGCAAGTATTCAATGTTGTCGTGCTCCTGTGCCAGGCTTCCTCCAGCGTTGCAGATCGTCGGATCAATCAGGACTTTGTGCAACTTGTCCAAAGCTACAGCGATCACTGCCACCGCAATACGGATTCCCTCCAGCCAGGTCACACGGGCTGAATGCTTGAAGACATCGTTATCCTGTGGCTTGAACATGAGATAGTCTTCAAACTCCCCTAGATGTGGCTTGACCCAACTGATTAATTTAGGTACCAGTTGGAGCCTGGCTTCAGCATGATCAAAGATGGGGCTCATGACGATATGTTCCTGGAGTAACAGTTTCCACATGACGATCTTGCCTTTGGTAACCTTGATAGACTCGCAAAATGCATTCGCCTTCTCTAGTAACTCGAGCGGAGTGAAGACTTTGGCTAGTTCGATCAAAAGGCTTGCGAAGTGTTGAACGGCCAGGGTTTGAGTACCGATGATTGAGCTGGAGTCTGTGGTCATGAGGTTGTTAATTCGAGCGAGCAATGTACTGAAATCGAGCTTGAACTTGGATTCAACCGCATCTAACATCAGGCCGCTCGACGGTCCACTCAACTCCGTTATCCTCTGCAAGTCCCTCGACCGCACGATGAACCTCATCAAGTATCCCCAAACCTTGATAGAGCACCTCAAAGGGTGAGCGTTTTTGGGGGAGGTGGGATTATTCAACAAATTCTGGAACGAGTGTAGCAGATGGGTCGAGGTGGCAGTGGATGAAAAGTGATGGTCGATGTAGAGATCCACCACGGGTTTGAAATTGGTAAAACGTCGATCGGAGACTATCCCAAGTAAAGTCACTAGCGCGTTGAAAACCAGTTCTTCGTACTCTCTAGTATCCGAATTTGCGCGAGAGACCAGAACGCCGAACAAGGCATCGAAGATGTTTCTTAGGAATTTACAGATTTCCACTTCGGATGCAAACTTGAGCTTGGTGAGTGTCTGTCTCAAAGCATCTGCATCATCTAGCAAAGTGTTTCACTTCATCAACCTGAGCAGAACCTCATCTTGAGTATGCAGAGTTGAACACAAGAAGGATCGCACGACGAAGCTGTCCTTGAGGGGAATCAAGAGTTTGGAGAGGGCGGGCGTGATTTCAGGGTTTGTCTGTCCAGGCGCAAGGGTTGCTCGGACTCGACAATACACTTCTGGCATGGCGCTTTGTTCGTCGTATTTGAAAAGAACCAGACTATGCTCCCATCCGGTATGAAAGTCCGGTTGATCGAAAAGAGAGGCAATAGGCGAATGCAAAGGGCCTGTCTGGTTGGGTTAGACCATTGTTGTTCTGGTTTGTTTTCTCTTGTCGGTTACGGAAGGTGAAGAACAAGTGGCAAATTTCGATAGTCTCCGAGCTAATATCCAATTTCATTAATTCACCCCAAGCTACGGAAAGCAAGCATGAGCGCGTTAATATAGAGATCCTTCCACATTATGTATGGTTCACAAAAAGAAAAAGAGAGGGAAAGAGACGTACTAGGTGTTTGGTTATTTCGGTAAACCATCGAGTTGTATCGGGTGACTTTAGGTTCGCCGGAGCCACGCGAAATGACGCGCTCAAGGACAAGGCCGGTGTTGGTTCTCAGTTCAGCCGAGACTTCAATGTTCTTACCCGAGCCGGATGAGGAGATCATTTTCGAAGCGCCGACACTGAAATTAGAAAAGTCGCCTGACCACAACTTGACGTAAATTTTGTTTCTTGCTGTGGGGGTGCGAATTGGGGATGGATGAGTTAGCTAATCTAAATAATCATGTCAAAAGTTCTTTGAATCAACGGCTTACAATCATCTGGATAGACAACGTGGGGAAAGCCTAATCAAGGCGTCACCGGAACATCACTGAGGGCCGAGCTGTTCTCCTTGAGGATGGTGTTGGTGTTGCCATAGTAAGTTTTCATTTGAATTTCTATCGACTCATTTTTGGGGCCCATGACTTGTGTGGGTGGGTGATTTTTGGTACCGCTCAAATGAGTGCCGGGACCGGCAGAAGTGAGATTGCCGCTTCCGAAGAATTCCTTGGTCCTAGAAGCAATGATATCCTTGTGCAAGGTCGGGAATCTGGCCTCACTGACGGGGGAAAAGATGTTCATCGTGTAGCGATTGGTCGGTGGTTCGAAGACGTTGGAGGATGTGTTTCCAGTCTGAGTAGATAGACGAGACATGCTAGAGGAATTGGTGCCGTTGTCCATGAGCATTTGGCCGCTTTGAGACGCAAATTGGGCAAGCTCCACAACGGCACATCCGTACGGCCGCCGTACCGATTGGGATCCCAATTTCGGACTGGTGAACGTCATGCCGTTAGACTCTCTAGGCGGGCCTTGTGGCTTCACGACCGGCGCTTCCGAGGTGGTCATATCGAAAGAATTCCTGAGCGAATTGAAATCGGGCTCAAATCCCGATGGACTGACGGTCAAGGTATGGGACGTCTCTTGCATACTAGGAATCGTGGACGTATGATTGGAGGACGACTGCCCGGCAACTGTCTTCATCGCACCATTCTTAACAAGACGACAGACTAGAAAGATCGAGTCCTGGACGTCATGTGGGCTGATGTCTTTGAACATCGTTCTGAGCGAGATGAGGTCATTGGCAAGGCCTTTTTGGTCTTGGCCGCCGCCTGAGTGACCTTCGCCGGAAGGGTTGTTGGAGTACAAAGCGGACACATGTTGAAGGTGTCGTGCTTGATGACGGGTGGCAGTGTGAGGTAGCCCAAATGGTTCAGAATGATACAGAACTCTTCGGTAAGGAACCGACTCTCGCTCTTGTTGTAGAATGAAAAGTAAAGCTCCATCACCTCGCCCTCCGCACACGGGCTCGCAAGGAAGGACCCGATTTCCAACATCATGTGATAGAACTTGGGTCTATAACCACTTCCGGAAGAGTTTTGAGCCCTGGTGCCATGTAGGCGAGTTGAGTACGTCTGCTGAAGTAGGGCCGCTCGCTCGGTTGTTGCGCAGACTAGGGAGATGAGCATTTAATGGGATCTGGTTGGGTTCGGAGAGCTTGAACTGATTGTTGGCACTGGTAGTGGAGAGCGCGTTTGCACCCGTTGGTTCGGCAAGGTGGAGGACGGCTTGGACACCGGTTGGAGAATTGAGGGCCGGGCTAAGGTAAGCGAGCTTAACCTGGTGGACATACATCCTGATGATCGACATCCATGACCTCGAATTGACTGCCTCGATCTCGACTTCGCTGTCGACGAGGGCGCCATAGTCGGGGTGGCGGACAATGATGTCAAGGTGCTGGGTATAGTTACCATAGACGAGCCGGTTGACGAGATCTCGTCGTCCGAGGAGAGGTGCAGATAAACGAGGTCAAGAAGGGTATCGATTAGCCCGAAAACCGTGAGAGACGGATGAGATTGGGCTTGCTGGCACACAGCAAGTCTTCCCTTCCAATTTCCAGTTTTTCTACCCGTTTGCGCATAGCGAGATGGTCTAGCCCCGATTCAGAAGCGCGAATAGGTTGAGGTGCTTTAAAAACGTGTTTCTCGTCCTCCTCCTTTCCGACCCGAAGCAATCCATTTTGTTTCTTTGGCAGAGATAGTCCCCCAGGAGCAACTGAAGACAAAGGCTCGAGCAAATCGCGGTCCTGAATCACCATTTTTGGTACAATTGGTTTGCCGTCCCCGGTGAGGTTGAGGCCATTGGTGAATCCCTGAGATAGATTGGCAGACAGGTCGATTGATTCTGAGAACAGGGACAGGTCATCTCTTGATGAAAGTTGGTTCCAGATGGCGCTGATGAAGGCATCGTCAAATCTTCCGAAGCTCTTGATGTTCTTGGCGAAAGTAGTGAGAGTATTGCCTGTTTTGGACTGGAAGAGTTAGGTGTGTGATTGCAGTTGATTCAGATTCCGCCTGTCCGACTAGCAACGGCATTGTCAAGCGGAATCTCTCGCGGAGAATACTGAGCGTCATGTGCCTGCGTCGCATCAGCATCCTCAACAGGGTAGACATCAGATTTGGGGCTTTGGCTCTTAGTCGATTCAGCGTCCTCCTAGCCGTCCTTCTTGGGCTCTGGTAGACTTGCAGCGGAATCGGCAAGCAGGACCTCTTCACGAGATGATTACGCTTTGGATGACTGTGTCACATCCGTATCATGAACGGGGGAGCGTCAGATTCGGACGTCTGTACAGCCGGAGTCGATTCCACTTCCTCGTGCGCTACAAAAATCGCAGCGGGATCAACAAGCGCCGAGGAGACACGTCAGCTCCAGATGCCCGTCTTTCATCGGAAGCATCACCGGGGGGAAGGCAATAATCCGATGTCTGCATGGTGGGAGTTGCTTTGGGCTCCTCCTGCCTGACCTTCTCGGGCTCTACTATCTGCTATACTTGCAACGCATTTGGAGAACGGAATGTGTGGAGGAGACACTTGAGAAGATTTGGCGTGAAACTCAGACTGACCTGAGTCGGCGTCCGAGATGGTCCTTGGATGCTTGCGTCGCATCGGCAAGATGAGCAGGGAGACCACTCGAATCCGTTATACTTAAGTTCGAGGCGGATTCAAGTTCTTCCGTACCGGAAGCCTGATGCAGCTGAGAGCTTGCAAGAGAATCCCCATTGTCCGACGTTCTCGGGATATAGCGAGCTCGCACTGTCCCCCAGGATGCGAACCTCTTGGTAAGAATGTTTTGATGCTGAGGCCAGATCCTGGGAAATTCAGCGCAAAGGACTTTTTTCGTTTTCGAATAGCTCCGAGCTTGCTTCCCGCGACCAACTCGAGTGATTCAACCAGGTGATAGAGTGTGGTTCATGTCTGCAATGAGGAAATGGCCAGCGAGAGAGCCTGATTCCACCGATTTACATCCCAGATGACCATGAGAGAACTGGGAGTCATCCTCATTTCTGACGATGACTGCGGCGGGGCCGGACACGTCCGATGGGTTGGGTCAGGTGACGCTGACATGGGACTTGATCGGCTCCACAATCTTGTGCACAGAAATTGCCTTCCGAGGACTCACTCAGCCTGGCAGCGTCGCCAGCTGGATCTCCAAAACCAGATATATTTTTTTGGTGCTCAGCTGGCTCCTTCAGGCTGGCCCATCCTTTTAGTTGTGTCCGGTAGATTTGCTGGCGTTGAAGAAAGAGACAAAGCGGTGATGTGACTTGCGAGTACTTTAGATGTAGCGGGGTTGACACTGGGATCAACTGAAATTCCTAGATCAATGGCGTAGCCCCAGTCTTTGACTGACTTGACGGCGCCAGTGAGGGTGATGCCGCACTGTGAATCAGATTTTTTGATTCCTCAGTTGACATGGACGGGATCGATTGTTAAGGTCACTTTGAATGCGGAGCGAACCATGGAGATACTCAAAGCTGGGTTTTAGAAATTTCGGTGATTTTGATCCTTTAGGAAAGTATAGTCAATGTTGGTATGCTGTGGATAGAGGTTTTAATGCATGTATTTGATCTGAGTAGTTTAAAGACTATGACTAACAAAGAGTAACAGATCCATTGCCCAAAGGTGAACATCTGATCTAATCACTTCAGAGAATTTTCTGCCCGGATGGCGTGCTACCCCTCTCATCAGATTGATCATCTTGCTCGCCATTTCAGTTAATCTATCAGTGAAGTGACAGGATATCTCTGTGATCGGCACGTGTCCAATGAGATGACTTGGGAGTGCAATGAATACAATGAGTTCAAGCGGTCCGACTTGGATGATCATGCCGGCAAGCTTCACACCGGGAATGAGCCGTTGGTGGTTGAGATGCTTGACGCAATGGGCACCTGCAAGAGGATGACTGAGCTTGTCATCCCGCGCCCGCCTTTTACCTTTGCCTTTGCCCGAGTCGGTAGTTTTTGATTCCAAAAAAGTCCGTTTGTTCGAGCGAGATTTTGGTTGAGTCAAAGAATGTAGTGAGCGGAGATGCATGCTGTTCAGCTTCCTGTGCGTCATCCACTGGTCAATGCTAACGTTGACAGAATCGTACAGACAACAATCTCCGGGAACGACATCGCCAATCTGTGGAGCAAGAACATAATAAGTCAAGTAAAAACGTGAATGCAGTGAGATAGTCACTTACCTTGAAAGTAACAATATCCCCTGGTACCAAGTCAGCCAAGTCGATTTCCGACCATTGGCCATTACGACACGCTTGGGCCTCGGAAGCGAGTGAGTCCATGAGCTTTCACCGCATTGCCGGCGGACCTCTCCGTATTAACCAAAATGCCGGAGTTCTGGGAACGGAAGACGAAGTATAAGAATTTC
>PGCI01000004.1:600000-839968 GCA_002873125.1 Puccinia coronata f. sp. avenae
CTCATTGCGTTCACGTAGTGAGTGGAGTCGAGGTTCATTGAATTGTTGACGTTCCGTGTGTAGCCTTCCTCGAACAAACCTCACCCCACGTGTGGGCTTTGCTTGGAATCGCCTTGAACATTGGTCTGAGCGTCATTGGAGCTGGGTGGTCCGTCTCGAACTCATCTCCAGTTTCTGGCTGGCTAATCATCGAGTCGAAAAGTCCTGATCTTGTTTCTTGATTCAACCATAGGGGAATCTTTACGACGGGCGTGTCAATTCTGGGAGGCGGTGTTCGCACACCAAGGATTCGGACCAAAAATCTAATCAGTATCATCTTTTGCGAGGTCGTCGGTATCTATGGAGTGATAGGTGGTCAGTCCTCTTCAGTTTTGAACATGACCTGGTTCTTCATACCCGTTGACCACATTTCTCATTTTCCCTATTCACATAGCCATTGTCTTTTCTTCAAAAATCGGGTCATTTGCCTCCGCTGAATCACTTTACACAAAGGAAAATTACTTTACTGGGTTTTCACTATTCTGGGGTGGATTGATCATGGGCTTCTGTAATCTGCTCTGTGGAATCGGTGTTGGAATTTCAGGCTCGAATGCCGCTCTAGCCGATGCTTCAGATCCGAGTCTATTCGTCAAAATATTGGTTATCGAAGTTTTCAGCAGTATCCTTGGTTTATTCGGACTGATCAGTGAGTACTTGATGACAGGTCACTTTGGCTATACGCCTAGCCTTGCTAACTCGATCATTTATATTTTCTCTTTAGTTGGTCTGCTAGTTTCTGGGAAAGCTGGTGAACTTCAGTAGCACATGCGTCGCACTCCCCATCTCACAACCCTTCGACATCTGACTTAATATCTCCCGACTCTCGTTGTTTGCATTTTACTGAAAACCAGTTCTCTCTTCACTAGATTAAATATTAAAATGCAGATTGTATTACTTCTTTTCTTCCAAGAAACCCAGATTATTTCATATATTTTTTAACACTAAGCCTCTCTTTGCTTTTCATTGTCTAGCTCTTGCTTCAAAGGGAGAACATCCCCCACTGGCTGATTTTGAAAGCTGACAATGGTCAGTTGTCTTTCCCGGTCAAACTACGCATATATCCAGGTTAGTTGTCGGTTGTACTGTAGACAGCGGTGGAAAAAACTCGTCCGAGCTTGATCCAGACTTGATTCCTTGGTACCAATTGTATTGGAATTCTTTGTTGCAGAATTAGCACCAGCCTTCACATAACGTATAGTCTATGGACAATCTTGCAGTTTTTGGTGTTGTCTGTCTCTAGAATTGCCTCAGTTGACAGATATTAGAGACTGATAAAATCTGTGTGCATCAATGATAAATGATTCCATATATCTTTCAAGGAATGACCACCCTCTTCCACTGCGCAAGATTGAGCTGAGGCAAAGCCAAGTTTGCTTTGGACCAAAATCTTAGCTCAGTTCTTATTACGTTGTCAAACTGTACACATTTAACTATCACCTGCACACTTCTCTCTAAATTGAAGTATCAGTTATGATGGTACCGTGTGGTTGAGCCAATTGCTAGACTACCTTGGAAATAAAACCAATCAATACCATCACACAATTTTGCAGACTGCTTCAGATGTTCTAAATATCCTTCTCAACGGTCAGTCCCATATGAACCAAATCAAAGTCACTAGGCCAGTTCACATTGGTGCTTGAGCGAGCAACGCTCCTTAAACAGCTTCCGATAAATATGGCACAATGTTTTGAACAAAATTGGCTGGTGCAATATTTTACGCTTGTCTGGGGAGTATGTATATACATGAAGTGATGATGGGTTCAAATGAAGAATAGATCCGATATTATGACAGGCAACTCCAGAAAAGTCTTGGTTGACTTGACAAACCTTCAGGACCCCAAAATCTTGTGTTATAACTAAGTCCGGACACCAAAATCTTACTATCATTTAAACAAGTGTGCATGCAAATACATATATTCATGATTAACACTATTTTACACCTCATAATTGGTCGTTTCAACTGGGTGACCGGAGTAAGAAAAAGTGTTATGATAGACATCACCTCCATCAGGCATCATTCAAACTAGCCTCCTACATCGCTGCAGGGCGGGTTAGACCGCCATCTGCAAGTAGTTGTGACCGGCACTGCCAGTTGTTTAAGCCCAACATTTTACTTCGGCCCGATTTCATGTAAAGACACAGGGTTGACAACTGTGCTGCTCCCTTACAGGGCCTTCAAAGGATAGTTTAAGCGAGATGATCAGCCATCCTCATTGAACATTGCAACAACGGTCTTCTGACGTGCGGTGGGTGCAAGTCCACTCCAGGCCCTTCCGAAGTCACGAGTGCAACCCATACATCAATGTGTGGTCCACTGATCTTGAACGGACTGGCCCGAGAGACGCCTTACCTGCCAATGCGCAATTTGCGTTCCAGTGACTCCTGACATGCGGCGTTGATTGCACAAACATTTTGTAACAATTAGTGCGGTGAAGTGTGAATATGAGTTGAACTTGACCATTCCAGCGCTGGAAGGTTTTTGGACCCTCCCCGTTTATAATCGACGGGGCAGATGGTGGTCAATTCAAGTCATTGTCTATGACTGACAGCTCATACGAGCGGTATGTTTTATGTACAAGAATGCGTTTTCCGTCATTCATGGATGCACCAATCACATCACTTCAGAAAGAAGCCACTGGGATCGAGTCAAGGTAACCCATTTCATCGCCGGTGAGCCTCATGCAAACTTTTCCACTCATCATCCACTCATCATTGGGTTGCTGATAATCGAGCCAAGCTGACTTGAAGTTGGCTCATTCAAATAACCCGTCTGCATGTGACCGTAACTATGCCAGATGAAGGCTGTGTAGGTCGTGCCATAGATTGATGTTGGTGCTTGTCGGTCACCGCACTTGATGAATTCAATTCGATAAGCTTTTTGAGAGTATACGTACAGAAGCCTGGGACCAATTCGCCAGAGGTTGATATACGCACACTGGCGAAGTTGGAATTTTCAAGAAGAGGCTCTTCCATTTTTCACGTACATACGCTCGAGAAAGAGTACATATGTACCACAATGACTTGATTTGCAGAGATGTGTATGTAGGAAGGGATTGAGAAATCAGGGCAATCTGGCAATTTTGACACACACAATTGAACACATTGGTTTCGAAAAGCTTCTCGAACGGCTAGAGGGTGCAGTTGATTTTGGGGTTACAGAGGGAAGCCATGAGATTGAATACGCTTTCTTCTGAGGATAGCCAGTGGTCCCGGTGAACAATTGGCTTGCACCCCAAAGCAGAGGATGGTTGACTCGGTGTCGAGATATCGACTATATAACCTCAGGACTTTGTGCCCTTTTGGGACTCATCCACCCACCATCGGATAACTTTTAGAATTCTATCAGTCAAACATCGCTATTTATTATTTATCCATCCCGTTTCCAAAAGGTTTTTGTTCCTCGCAACTTGAAGCAACTCAGAAATGAACTTCAACGTGTCAGCCGGTATTGCCCTGGCCTTTTTCCTGGGCCTTGGTGCGTGCTATGATCAATCTTCGATATCCTTCATGGGCTCCGTTCTGAATTTTACTCTTCAAATGTTTTTTCTAGCTATCGCGAGCCCCTTACCTCACCAACGACTTTCAGATGATCATAAATGTCACGGCATCCTCACCTGTAACAAAGTGGACTTGGGTCTGGAGCACCTAATCAAAGTTGGCGACTTAGGTCCAGTAACCGGCATCATCCCAATGTCAGTAAGATTTCAACTCTTTTCGCATGTCCGATGGTCGCTCAAAATTGCCTCTCGCTTATAACCTATTTCACATCTGTAGTGGAAACTAGCTACGGTTTTCGCCTGACTTCTCTGTTGAAGTCATAAGAATATGCCCCCCTATGCTTGTCTTTCTCTTTATCTCTCTGAATGCCGTGGCAATGGACAATCAACACCAATATTAGCGTTCTGCTTCTAACCAAACAAATCATAGTTTGATAGTCAGACTCGCCGAGTTACTTAGAACTTGAGAGCTTGGATTTGTCTCAGTTTGCTCAACACCGAGCCTAACAAGAGCTCTTCGTGAGAGGATCTTGAGGGTCTGTCGAATGAGGCACAGGAGGGAGGTCGAAGTTCGGACCAGCACCAATTATCTGAGAAGTTGACCAACCTAGCCCTGAAGCTCAAAAGAGAGTAAGAGTGAACCGATACGCTTATACGTATTGCTGAATTGTTCATGAATTTTATGTGTGAGAGATGCCCCTTATTTTCTGATCATGATCACGGTCAACATTGGTCATTTGGCTACTCGAGTGAAAAATTGAAGTGTCATGTTGTTCCGTGAATGACACGCACCAAATCATTGCTAGTTGTAAAAGCTTTTCTGGATGAGCCAACTCCCAGCCCGGTTCTTTTTCGAAACACATTGAGAGGAACTGAGTGGTCTGCATAGCAGCCTGTGAGCTGCGAGAGTCAACTCGCCCACTTCTGTGCTTATCTCGAAAAGTTTCCATGAATTGTAGAAAAAATTTCTGGGCTTGACTGTCGTCGACATTCGAATTGTCCTGAGGAAACCTGGCGCATCCGTGTTCGACACCGGACCCTTTGCTTCTGGGCGGAGATTGCCACCCGGGCTGACCTTTGCGTTGTACATAAATATCTCGTAGGAATAGTAACTTGCTCGATATGTGGGTCATTGATTAATATTGTTCAGGGTCTATAAGATAGGAGTATTTGTCGCCCTTTCCCCCCGATCCTAGTGGCACAACCATCATTAATGAGGCTGAAAATAATTAAAAATGTACCCTCGCGAAATAAAACTGCACCCCTGCCAACCTCGGCATACCCAACCGACCGGCTTGCCCGCCGTTCATCGACAGTTGCGTTGTAGTTTAATCGCGCATAGCAGTGAGCACTACCGGAGCCCGGTAACTACAATCTGGTGCACGAATGGAGGGATTTCCAGTTGAACTTCTGATGGCAACGAGCACCTTCACATGTATTATGTATCTTCAATCAATAACTGTGTTCTGGCAGCATCCTTCGAGTATCACGCCTCAATCCATCTGCTAGTAACGCATACAGATAGATGTATAACAATTGTCCGGCATTCAAGGCTCTCGAATCTGAGGGATAATGAAGCTCATTTAGTAGGCTTCAACGACTCACCTTCGTCAAGTTTTCCCGTTAAGCAGCAAGTCGGCGCGCAACTTTTCATCTATTTTTTTTTTTTTTTTTCATTATCCAGTCGCAAAATATCTTCTCTCAAAGTCAGCAACACGTTCCGCAAGTGCTGGGCAAATTCCACCTCACCCTAAATAGAGGCATTTTCTGCTTTTTTGCCTTTTCTTTCCTTCGACGCTCGTACTTCCTGTTTCATTCTTGGGCTCTTGAAGGTCAAACACTGATCAAGTCAATAGATTGCCAACGATCCCAAAGGAAAACCCAATCACCACAGTCTTTTGATTTCTCAGTGCTAGAATACTTGGTCGTCAAATGATGGCAACTGGATACGAAAATAGCTATGGAAGTGACTGGACTCGCCTCCACACCAGCAAGACTGATCTCGATACGTCAACCGAAGTTGGCACCACCGTGTCACTGTCATCAACTGCAGCGCCCGCACCAGCGCTGCAACGATTATCGTTTGCTCGCCACCCTTCCGTGATTGGCTCTTCACTCGGCCCGGCTCCTTTGATTGAAAAAAATGCACGACCAGCCAACCAAAATGTCGGAGGGATTGTATTCGGGGCCATGGCTCATATAATTTCACCTGAGAGGAACCCCTCTTCATACAACCCATCATCCATAGACGTGCAAGCGATACTGGACGGTTTGACATCAAAACCGGTGGGACTCAATGATTTTAAGCGATTCTTGAATCAAATTCGTCGAGGAGAATATCAAGTAGAACACAACAGTTGGATAAGCTGTGCTCCAATTCTGGTAGATTTCCTATTGGAATTCAAGAGGTTGGGTTTTCCGTATTCAGATCAAAACGTTTTACGAGCCAAACAAACATCGTGTACTGATCTCAAATTGCTGCTCGCTTGAATTCAAAAATATATTTTAGCTATGCAGACGGGTTTTCGCGCCTGTCTCTACGTGACCAATCTCAATGCCCCCACCCTTTTGAAATCATTTGCTACTTGAACTCCCAAAACCCTGATGGACCAACGGATACTAATGACAGCGCAAGTCATCTGAGTCAGGATGACAGTTTCTTCAACCTTGAAGCAGTAGCCCGTGAGCTGTCAAAGAAAATTTCTCAAGACGTTGATACTAGCCTCATGCGGGAGAATGACGATACTCGCACCCCTACATCGTCACCCAGGCCAATCAATCGAAAAGTCAATTGGGCGCCCTCAGTGCGGTCCAACAACCACCCGCACGACCCAGATTGGGATGGTACTGGATCTACTCTCTCTGCCACTTTGCATGAAGGTTCGATTCTGAAAGCCGCCAGGCACGATCCCAAAGCCAACTCACAGCTATCTTCAAGCATCGTAATGGATAAACTGAAAGGTGTCGAGCCCGCAAATCAGCCCCTGAGGTCTTCCTTCAACACTCTTGTAAGATCATACCTGGGCACCTCAATCTCGTTGAAAGAGCAGAATGGGTTGCTGTCAAGCTGTCAGTATATCAACTTCGAGACGATTCAGCGCGCAATGTTAGAAGCGAGATACACGAACCATCCGGCCGTGTTATCTGGAATCGTGGCCGAAATTCTCATCGGACTCAATTCACACGTCTTACCCTTATTTGTAACTTCATCAATGACAAAGGAAAGAGCCGCAAGTTATCCCAAAAGTAAAACACTTTGGGGTTCCTTCTGGATACTGATTGCTAGCATTTTCAATTTATTAATGATGATTGTCCCCTCTCCCCTGATGAGTCCATGGAAAATCGACAAACCAATACCGAAACCTTACCGTCTTCTTCTATTTCCTGTGATTTGGATGGGTCTTGCCTTAATCATTCAAGATAGAATGAAAAATTACTGTATTTTGTGCTGGAAAAAGAACTTCAGATCTTGCGAGTCCGGTTATTCACCAAATGAACAGAGAATTCAAGCCAAAGTCCACGCGCCAGAGAAGGATATCATAGGACTATCAGGAAGTAATGGAAGTGCGAACTTGGATTTGTAAGTGGACTATGTAGACTAGATTTGAGAGTTGAATTAACAGCGAATAGTAAAACTGATGAGTGTGTTGTTCTTCTTGCAAATAGCCCACTGGAAGGGAATGAAACAAAAATGACTTCGCACCAAATTATGACATACTTGATCACATCCTTTGTATTTGCTGTAATAATTCAATCATTTTTCCTAATTTTACCTCTCTTATCATGATGTATTTTTACCGCAATATCAATTCTTGAAACCCCTCTTAAGCATCACCATCTGTAAGGGCATCTATCAGAAGTATTTTATCAAATAAGTAAAGGCTTTGTTCTTGTATTCTTAGACATTTTGAAGTTTGTATTGTGTCGTCATTTTGGTCTGTTGTAAAAATATCCAATATTCAAGGGTGGCTGGTATCATCCAATTTTCTGTTACCATGTTACTTTTGTGGAATATTTGAGAAAACAGATGATGATGTTTGGGAACAAAACAGCTGGTGTGTAGTTGGGTCAAACAGAAAATGGCAATTGTTGATTTTCCTTCTGGTCAAGTGATGGAAAAGATGACATCTCTATCTTTCTGAGGAGAGAAAACTCAGCTTACACAAAAAATATCTAATCATCCTAGTGAAATGGTTACAGATTTCTACTACCAGATAATAAGCAATTTTAATTAGAATAATATAAAAAATCCAAACAAATTTTTTGGACTGTGATTCTGAGGCTAAAGTCCTAGACTTCCCACACAAGCAAACATCAATGATTGGTTAGTGTGACATACCCCATTAAAAAGGCATCTTTTGAGGGGGGGCAGAAGGCTGACAGAAAAGATCAAGAGGGCCCCCGCATACAAGGCTGATGGATGTAATCTGAAAAGATACATAGAGAGGATCCCTGGATACATTAAGGCTGATGTAAATGATAGAGTGGAACTTTTGGGTTCAAATTAATTAGCCTAATTGGATAATGACATGAATTGATCCATTCCTTATTTTTATGCATATTTTTTTCATCTTGATACACCACCAAAAAACAATTATCACTTGATGTCAAGTGACATGTGGCTAGGTGCAGAAAGTTATCTGGGATCTATCTGGTGCATCACTGTTTCAGCCCCCTTCCACCCACAAAGTCGCCATTGTAATTGGTATGGACTAGAATTAGAGCTACATCAGAGAAAGGATTGATTCTACATGATGTCACTTGTAATCAAGGGAAGATTGATTTTTCATGGTGATACGTACAAAATCTTTGCCTGAGAAGAAATGATTGGTTGACCAACTTTTTCCAATCCTTTTTAAAAAGTAAAAAAAAAACAAAATCAAGAGCAGAGGTTGAAGCTCCCCTGGTTTCTTCAAAGTGGCTTTGAGATGCTTCAAGGTATAAATGCATGTCTGTGAGCTTCTTGGTGAGGAGCTCAGTCTTTGTGAAGTTTGAAGCTCACTTTTTTGCTCGCGGATGTTGATTCTTTGTATATTGATACCCCCGAAATAACTTAACAAATAAATGCATCCTCAAAGACAAAAAGGTTCCAATGTATTTCTTCTTTTTCATCAAACGTCGCTCAAGTATCCATTATACAAGAGGAAGAGAAAAGAAAGTGAAGGAACGGAGGAACACAGTCCAGGGTAGAAGAAGAAAACAAGACGATATGTGACCAAGAGATAATGCACTCAAAAAAAAAAAAAAAGGCCGGGTATGTTGGATATCTGAGGGCAAGAAGCCTAAGTGATATTCTGTCTGGAATCAAGCCATGCTTCAGATTTTATCTTCTGTGATCCAAATAACCACAATTCTTGCCCAGAGGTTTAAGGGTCACGAGAAGATTGCTGATCAATTTGCATGGATAGACTCGAGCCAAGCTCCGTTCTGAGGTGCCTGGATTGAATTGGTGGTGCACAACGTTACCCGGATGGTAGTTGGAAAGGTGTCTCAGGTCGTGGGTCATCCCCATCTGCATAGATGCTACAGAGGTGGGTGGGCTTCATTATTGTTGGCGGTTGGCTTGATAGGAGGGGATTTCTGAGGTGGCGAGGCTTGTTTGGGGAGGAGGGCGTTAGGAGCTTTTGCTGGAGTTAGGAGTACTGGCTGCTGTTTTTTCGCTTTCATTAACTCGTCTTCCCATTCCTCTTGTTGGGTGCGATAGATGGCCATGGTGGCTTTGGCATCGTCGATCTTAGGAGTTGCAAAAGCAGTTTCGAGTTAGTACCCAAGACGCGCCAGATCATGAGCTGATTACAAAAAGTGTGTTCGGGACGAGGAGATGGATCTGCGGGACTCAACTGAACAGTGGGACGCCTTCTGGATCTTCAGGTCCAGCAGCACTTTGGCCAAGTTTTTGAGACTCGGGGAGCACGTTGTATTGACTAAGACCCACAATGGCTGGTACGTTGACGTGTCTCGTATCAGCTCGGGAGGATGGTGTAATTTCAGGGCCTATTGTGAGTCCGCGTGCGTGCGTGTTTTTTTTTTTTTTTTGGTGGTGGGGGGAGGGAAGAAAAGAATCAGCTCCGCAAGTACCATGCGATTGTGTAAAAAAAAAAAAAACCATCCTGGGATGATCGATGAGGTGAGATTCGTTTGGAAGTAAGCCAAGGGACAGCTTACCCGCAAATCGTGATGGATGGCATGTCCAACCAACACTTTTTTGTCTATCAGCTTGGCGACGTTGCTTTTGACGGCTCTAAACCCGCTCGCTGTGATAATGTTTATTCGCTGGTGAGTGATCTAGATAGGATGGCAAGGAATATATTTATGTATTTTTTTCTCACAATATGAGAGCTTACATACCATCTTTGAGGTGTCTTGGTCTGATGCCGCTGACCCAGGTGCGGTACTGGGTGACTGGCTGGTTTGGCTTCACGTACGAGTCGAGCAGCACATTTCCGTCGAAGTCCACCACGCTTACTCGCGCCAGTGCACTCGTGGTCCCTCCTGGCCCGACCCCGACCATCTCGCAATCGATGGCCACATAGTTCCTGTTCCCGAATATCCCAATATCAGTTTCTCTCTTCCTCTTGATCTATATGAGAGTGAGTTGGAGCGTACTTCTGCTGGTCCTTGGTGAGTTTCATCTGTGGCTTTGCCTTAATGAGCCTAGCTGCGAGTATCCCTTTGCTGGGTGCTGCTGGTGGTGATGATTTGAAAAGATGCTGCTTGAGTTTAGTGAAGAGCGAGCGTAGGCTCATCATAGATCACTATCTATTTATGTAGAGAGTGGGGGATGCTGAAGAGCGAGTGTCGGCGATTCCTACGCGCAACCACACCAGCATGAGCGCAACAGCCACTCCCTTCTTCCGCTCGCTCGCCCGCTGGTCCGACCAGCAGCCACCACACCACCTCCACCCGTCCCTCCATGGCCTCACTTCACCCTCCCTTAGCCTCCTCCAGAAACTGCTCCTCCTACCCGTCCAGCCGGACCCTTTCCCGAGGAAGCGCCGAGCAGCCGTCATGGTACGTCCATCTCCACATGAGGGCCTCGATTCTCTCTTTCCAGCCACTTGATGCACTCAGCTCTGTCACTTTTGTCTGGTCAGGTCGGCTTGTTCGCCAGTCGTCATGGCCATCTGAACGTCTTGCTGACTCGCAGGAGCAAGACTATGAGGACATACGTAAGTCCATCCCTCCCATGAATCCCCATTGATGTGTGTAGTATTCTCGTCTGGCTGACACACATGTGCGCCATTTTTCTGGGGGAGAAATAAGGCCGGCGAGACGGCCCTGCCAGGAGGAAAGATGGAGCCCCAAGACTTGACGCTCGAGCACACGGCACGGCGAGAGGCGCACGAGGAATGCGGCATCACTCTCAACCGACACAAGGTCCGCAAATTGGCCACCTTGTCGCCCTTCCTCAGCCGGGGAAACCTCATCGTCACCCCCGTCGTCTTCTTCATCACCGACCAAACTCTGATGGTGCGTGTCTCCCCCCACTGCTTCGGTCCTTATATTCAAATCATCGTTAATCGTTCCCTTTTTTTCTCTTAGTCATCTTTCTGGAGTTTCGATGAAAGTAACGAGATCTCATACCATTCTCTTTCTTTCGATCCTGCTTAGCCTCGACTCAATGCCAAGGAGGTGGATGTACTCTTCTCCCACCCCTTGGAGAATTTCCTCACAGGTAAATCGCCGTTTCCAGTCTCCAGATGAAGAAAGTGCGAGTTTTTTGGTTGGTAATGAGCTGACTGAATTGTCACCCTCTGCTTCCCTTCTGAAGGGCCCATCTCGCGTTCGTATGAAATCCCGTGGTTTTCAACCAAGGTGCCCTATCGATTGTTTGAGTTTCCTAGCAAACATTCTCCGATCATTGGATTTACTGCGTGAGTTGTAACTGCCAACATCCATTCCTCTGGAAGTTAAGGAGGGGAAAGGATGAGTCTTGGACAAAAAAAAACCCCCATCAAGATTGTGGATATCTGTGGCATTTGTGACTGACGGCGTTGAATGGTCTTCCTCAAACAGGGACATTTTGATTGAAGTGGCAGTCATAGGGTACGGGCGGGAGCCGGATTTCGAGAGGAAAGCAGCGGGGCAGCTGGCGATGAGCGAGATCATTACGATAGCTCTGCAGGAAGCGCCCGAGTTCCAATCGGACGACCAAGCCCTGGGAGTCGCCAAACATGACCTCTTGGAAGATGGCAGCCCCAGAGGTACTCTTTGTAGTCGATTCGTAGATGCTTTGCAGCCGCCCCAGATGTCCATCTCTCAGACTCTCTCTTCCCTTGGAAAACGTTTCCTTGGTAAACTTTAGTTAGTATTGTCTATGCTTGTCAGATCTCGCATGCTCTCATGTGGGCTTGTGTTATTAACTTTTTTTTTCACCACATATCGAGATGACCATGTTTGTATACTTGTGAAGAATGTATGATTTGTCATGTTTGGCTGTAGGGAAGAGAGAACTCGTCCATCTTGACCTACGCGCCCACTCCAAGTTCAATCCGGCTCTCCCACTCGGTGACCTCGTGGTGCCGGGTGCCTAGTGGCACGTCCATTTTGATCCCAACCTCTATCCCTGGTCCGTACCTTGTAGCATTCTAATATGACATGGCCCAGTCCATATTCAAACGAAAAATACTTGGGCATGACCCTGCTGCCTTTCCCTTGAAGTGTTTCTACTTCTCTTCCATCGTCACCTTATCTTGTAATACTCTCATCATTAGAATTCCTTTCGTCCCCCAAAGTCTGTGTCTATCCTATTATCAAACCATTCTCACCTTTCCTCACCATCTCTTCTTGATTCTTGTTCCAACGTCCTTCACTGGATATCTATCCGGTCATACCCCCCTCTCTTCTCATCCAGTGGTCAATCATCTCCCTAATTACCCTCACTCCCTCCCCGTTGGTTGTTCAGAATGAACATCATGGCCTGCAATAACGGAAACGATGGATACCCCTGTCAGGCTGAGTTCAACCGCCGAATGGAAAACTACATCGTCAGAAAAAAACGCTCAGAGAGAACGGTGGTTGTGAGTGATGGTGATCAACCTGCTTCAACTTAATATTGTGCTGGACTAATCAATGCTGCTTTCACTCCTCTCTCTGGGATGCGATAGAGTGAAGGCGAGTTGGCAATAATCTATAATCTTCTCTCGGACGCTGCGGCGATGCGAGCCGAGACGGATGTGAGCCACCGGACGTGGGTCAAGAAGACATTCATGCTCAAGTCATTCACGCACGGGACGTTCGTCTGTCATAAGGACAAGGGCCAATCCAGCGTGCAGCCGGTGGCATCGAAGGAGAAGATGTACTACATCCTCAAGCAAGCACACGCGTCTGAAGGCCATGGGGGCCGAGACAAGACGGCGAAAGCGGTCAAGAAGACGCACTCGTTCATCCGCAAAGGCTTGATCTGTCTCTTCTTGGAAGTATGTCCCACCTGCCGCGCCCGCAATGAAGCCGTCAAGAAAGACAAATTCACTAGCTCCCACAACACCAGCGAAGCCAATAGCCCTTTCAGCCACTTGGACTCGGCCTCCAACGTCGACCCTTGGGACCAGTCTGCTTCTTACGCGCTTCGCTCGGCCAACCCGTACCAGAGCAGCACTACCCCCACCACCTTGCATTCCACATCCCCACTCTATCCACCTGAGGACTACCAAAGGTTAACCATCCCCACGTTGAGCACGGCTCTGAAAAGAGCGCCTTCACATGGCGTCGTTGGCACGTTGTTCCCGGAGCCGGCCTCAAGCCATGTTCGTAGTCACACCTTCCCGCTTCTTGACAGCAGCTACCCGGCTCAGCCAGACCACCAATACGAACAGCCTTCTTTGGGATATACGGCTTCCCCATCTCCCCTCCTAAGCGCTGGGTCTGCCTCCCAAATGGGCTCGGTGTATGAGTCCTATAATCCCGACCATCTGTCCGAACTCACTGCCGCCCTCCAGCAGCAAAGTTTCTGCGCTCCCATCTTCGCAGTCCAAGTGGATGCCCCAGGCCATCAACAAGGTGCCTCTGCTCATGAGTACTTCCAAGGTGATCAACCCTACTTCCACCACCAACAACCAGCTTCCTCTTCATCCTCTCCTTCCTCCTCTGAGGCCCACAACTTATCTTTATCTAACAATTTATACGATCCGGTCAACATGCCCTATCTCTTGGGCTCTCAACCTGAAAACCCCTACCCATCCTCCTCTGTTCCCGCCCAATTGGACTCGTTTCCTGCCCATGATGACTTTACTCTGGAGCACGCTCGCTCTCCCTCCAACTCGTCCTTACAAGCCCACTACGATACCAAACCGCAGCTGATGAGCAATCTTGACGGGGCGTCGGCCTCGCTTGAGTTCACGACGAACTACGGGCACCTGTCGACCTACCAGCCTACCGACGCGGGGATCCCTGAGCCGTATCCTGCGATCCAGGCGCAGGCGCAGCCGGCTGGCCCACATCGTCGCTCGTTCGCAGACAAGAACCACAAGAACCTCTCCCTACAATGCGGACCGGGTGGCCCGGACGGGTTCCGGAACAACAACACGTCGGCGGACTCCTTCTCCGGCCCCTCCACCGCCGGCTCCAACTGGACCATCGCCGAGGACATGAGCCTCCCCATGTCCGACGGCGACTTCCACCACCTCCTGTCTAGCCTCTCTTCCACCACCCCCGACAACACTCACGAAGACCAGCTTCTGCATCTGCACTGCTGATCTTTTCTTTCTTTCTTTCTTGCTCTCGCGCTTGTGCCTCTGCTCATCCCGATCACCTCTCTCTCTCTCTCTCTCTCGATAGGTACTACAACCCTGTCACGATCAGTCCAATCAGGCGCTGTTCCCCTTGTGCCGTTTTCTCTCTCCATCCTTGTTCTTCTGGAGCGGTATTCTTCTCCTCATCAGTATCTTGCTTTTGACCACTCTGTTTGAGAATGCGGGTGTTGACCCCCTTGATGTAGCCATCTTCTATCTAATATCTTATCATCACGACATATCACAATTTGTATCCCACTCATCTATAATGTACATTCTTGTCCTTTTCTTTCTCATTCTTGCTCCTTGTCCTTCCCCAAAAAACAACCAAACCAATAAAAAAACATTTCTCCCGTCTGTGTGAACATGCATCCAATGTGAGAGAGAGAGAGGAAATGCAACAGGATTCTGGGCTGGCTACCTGCTGGATTGTAACAAGCTTCAAGACCCAAACCTCTTCGGGGGAGAGGTGTTGCATGATTTGAGCTTGGCGGTCTTGTCTTTTCTTCGTGCAATTGAGACATCCTGGTGTCAAGTCACTGGGGGGATTCAAGGTACAGATAGTATTTGTTTTTTTTGTAGGAATGGGTGGCTCATCCTTCATCCTGTTATATGTTCGGTCATCACTTCCAAAACGTTGCGTAGGGCTTGCTTGATCTGAGGAAATATGTATGTATCTCTCGAGTTGCTTGGGTAACCGACAAGCTTATCACAAGCCTCTGGTCCTGCGCTTCAGCGGGGCCCGCGGGGCGCGGGGCCTCTCCGCAGGAGAGGCTTGCACATAAATTAGTGAGCAAGCTGGCGGTATCAGTTCTGCCATTTTGGTGGAGCGTTTTTTCAAAATTGAATAGCTCATACACCTCCAGTCTATTTAACCTGCCCCAGAGCCATCCAGTAGAACTCGGTCCCCTCTTTTCAATGGTAAAATTTCTACGGTCTCATTCCAAATGATTCACCCTCTATAATTTTTTGAAATTATTAAAAATCTGTTTTTCAAATCCCTGGATACACACCATCCGGCTCTTGTAGATCCAGGATCTTCTGGAATTTCATCTCGATTCACAAGGACACAGGCCAGTTATCTTCATGCGGCTATAATTCCTCTATGTAAGGTTTTTTTGAACAATTCCTCTTTGTAAGGTTTTTTTTGATGTACTATGGACACTTTCATTCATTGACCCGTGCACCTTCAACTAACAAATATTTCAATTCACAGATAAATCAAACATGCGATCTCAACGCCCACCCCAACATCTGAAGATACTCCAAATCTGCAATCTACAGTTGCGCGCGGCATTGCGCTGTACGGAGGTTTTGGTGAGGTCCCAAATGTTGGCTCAAGAAAACGCAAAAAACCCGAAATTTTTATGGCTTTTGAGGGGCTGAGACATCATTTAAGGCGGCAATTATAAACCAATATTTGAAAAATATTCAGGAATTATTTAGATAGTTTTGAAATAGGCCCCCTATCTAAATTTTATTAAAAAATTCAATTAAATATTTTTTCAAAAAAGTTTCAAATAACTTACAGTTATAAAGCCCGCGCGTCAAGGCTGAAAAAAAAGGATAGCAACCCCACCAGGAGCCAAGACGTGTGGTTTTACTCAATGAACCCGCCTCACAACTCGTTGTCCGCATTTGCCGCTGTCTGGTATTGGCACCAGTCTCAACAGCAAGGGGCTTGTATCCAGGATCAGGGAGGATGTTTGGGTTGTCGGGGTGCGAAGACCAAGGAATGCCGGTGTTGTAGCTGTGGCCGGGGTAATTGTGGTCAACGGGGTATCCCCCATAGTCTGGGGGGCCAGACATTTGACAGGTCAATATCTCGCTGAGGTGGGCAACCGGATGGCTGATCAGGGAGCTGACAAGCGGTGATTCTGGGTGAGCCCACCCATTTATTCAGTTGCAAAGATACAGCTCCCAAAGGGGTAGAGCTGTATAACTATTTGTGTACATGTGGGCTGTAGACGTAGTGACGGTTTCATTGCCGCGCTATGCTATTTTTTTTTTTAGGTCTTTCAAATCTACCCTTGAGGTGATTTGAGATGCTTTTCGCAGAAAAAAATAACAAATAATACTTAAGGAATTGAGTGGAAAAGTTTTCAAAAAAAAAACTCAAATAATTTTCAAATAACGTTTATAATTGCCGCCTAAATTTTTTCTAAGCCCATATGGAAGCATTTAGCATT
Source organism: Puccinia coronata f. sp. avenae (assembly GCA_002873125.1). Taxonomy (NCBI): domain Eukaryota; kingdom Fungi; phylum Basidiomycota; class Pucciniomycetes; order Pucciniales; family Pucciniaceae; genus Puccinia; species Puccinia coronata. Next base: position 616,456 of record PGCI01000004.1, read on the forward strand.
CTGTTTGAGGCTTTGGTATGTATTTAGGGCAATATATTGACCTAATTTTATGTACTCAAGCCTTGATTTAGGCTCTGGGTCCCAATAGTCAAGTGTAAAAATAAAAAAATGGCTGGACCAAACAGGTCGCCCCTCATATTTTTAGAATCTACAGACTCTCAAAGCTCTCAAAATGTGGTCAGCTTGAGTGCTGGACCCCCGATGACAACGGGGCTTTCCCCCGCGTACCCAGAACAAGTTTTGCAGGCGGCTCCGTACAGCGGAATGCCGCGCGCAACTGTAATCCAATCATTTGGCTGGACCCCAAAAAAATTCCTTGTGTATTTCTTGCAGCAACGACACAGTAAACTCAACTTGTCGCCGGTTTTGGGGCCATCGATTCGGCAATGTATTGACAATGAACCTTGTCCGCCTCCTAAAAAAAGAAATCATGAAGACAGAAGACGGAGCCAAGTTGTGGGAGGCCTACATCCAGCAGGAAGTGAAGTATCGATCTGAAGAGGTTTGCAGACTTGATCGTACTTTGCAACGCTGTATTTTTCAATAAACTGCCTCAAATTAGTGTCATTGAGGTCCAATGTCTTCTTAGTTGCAGCCGAATGGGATTTCTGGGGGGGGGGGGATTTTCTTCTTTGCCGGAGTGCGTCCCATTTTGAAGTGCAAAGTGGAGCAACAGGAGCAAGCAAAAAACTGCCTTGGTCCTGGTCAGCTTGCAAGGACCACATTTATCATGAATGCGTTCTTGTGAATCCCAGTCTCAAGGTTGGGAAATTAGGAAAATTGTGCAGATCAATTCATGCAGTATTTTCAGGGTAGGAGTAAAATTGTGATAGTTTTTGAATCAAGGACTTTTTTATAAAATACATTTCAACAAGTTCAGTGGAGGACTTCCCGTCGGTTCTGTAGCCCCCTACAGAACTAGATTTAATATTTGAAAGACTAAAAGTACAGCCCCCTGTAGAACTGTGTTCCCGTCGTTTCCAACCTACCAGATTTACCCAGATGATTTTTACAGCCACATCACCCGCCAGATTTGACTCAAAAAACCATGATGCTCACCTCAATGATTGTGGACGAAGAAGAAGATTGTCAGGACGAAGAAGACGAAGAAATTCTCATTTCTATTGTTGCCTTAGCTGTGTTAGGAACACCAGTACCTTTCCAATCATTACGAACTTACCTCACTCGACCAGACCTTCCCGGAAACCCTTGTACAAACAGCGCCTGGACTCATATGCGTTCCGTTGGCAACAATCGGGCTTTTGTGACTGTTATGGGGATTGATGTCCGAACGTTTGAAGCTATTCTGGTACCTTTTGATCTCGCATGGAATGGAACACCAATCCCCAGGGGTGACGTGAACCCAAGCGGAGCTCCACAGCCTCATCGCCGATCCCTCAATTCCGCCGGAGGTCTCGCTCTGTTGCTGCACTGGATCAGCTCAACTATGGCCGCGTACACATTACAGCAAATCTTCTCAATTACTGCGGCGGTTTGCTCTCGTGATCTGGTCCACGCTTGAGAATGCCTAATTTCAGTTCTGCAAGACCTGAATATATCACAAATTACTTGGCCTTCGACCGAACAAAAGTGCAGGCGCTACAGTGACATGATTGAGGCCAAGTACCCGCTACTCACCAATTGTTTTGGCTTCATTGATGGTTTGAACCTTCCAGTCAATGTTGCCGATGATGAAGAGTGAGTGGAAGTGGTATCTTTTTTTCTCTGTATGTTGCTAACAAAACCCTGGCTGTAGGTTACAAAACGCATATTACAACGGGTGGACATGTTCTCATTACTGCAGCAATGTTCTAACATTTGCGCCTGATGGGACTATCATCCATGCTATCTTGAACGCCCCAGGCTCCTGGCACGACTCTCATGTGGCCGAAAAACTCTACATGACACTCCGCCTGGGTTCCGCTGCCTGGCCGACACTGCTTTTCCGCGCTGCACTAATTGACTCAATTATTGGATTCTGGCCCCAAAAAAGAAGGGGGACAGGCTTCCAACAGACCCAACTGAATTTGCTCAGCTGAAGGTTCTTAACGAACAGGTGGTTTCAGCCCGCCAAGCAGCTGAATGGGGGATGAGATCTTTGCAGGGCTCCTTCAGCCGCCTGAAGTTACCCCTCCCTGCCTCCGACCACAAGTCCCGAGCCGATATTATCCACCTGGCTGTCCGTTTACATCAGCTTCGTTGTAGATCGGTTGGTATCAATCAAACAGCAACAGTCTATCAGGAGATCGAAGACAAATTCCAACTACTTGGGAGGAGTTTTCACAAGATGTTGTTCCCTGAAATCCAGAGACGCTGTTGCATTAGCCGCTATTACAATGGCTGGCTCTAAGCTCCCTTTCTTCATCTTGACCTTGTTCCCTCTCATTTCATGCAAGAAATACTATTTGTAAGAAACTCAACTTTCATTCAACGAGGGACAAGTGTAAACAGGAGATTGAGAGAAAAACAAGTGTAGAGAGTAGATCAAGTGATAAAAACAAGCATAGACAGGCAATGAAGTGATAAAATGAGTGTAACCAGGAGATCGAGTGAAGTGAGAAACAAGCGAGTTCTGTTTACAAACCAATAGAGAAAAAAGGAGAAGAGATAACGCGCAAACAAAAACAGCTGAATGATTATAAATCATTCAACATGGGATCAAAATCCCCCACAGAGGTTCCATGAGGGATGTGTGAGTGCGAAGAAGTTGAGGTAGCGCCAAAGGTTGATCCCATTGGTCGCGTTTGAAATGGCGGAGGTTGGGACTGGAATGGGTACATACGTGGTGGCATCTGCATGAATTCGAATCGGCTCTTCAGCGCCTGGTTTTCGATCCTGAGATTCGTCACTTTCTCTTGAAGCTTTTCTACCTTCTCTTGAAGATCGGTAACCTTCTTTTGGTTGCCAGACTGCAGTCGAATTATTTTGTCTCGTAGCTTTTCAATCATCTTGTTGGCATCACGCAGTTGCATTGAATAGAATCTGACCAAGCTGTTTTGGTTGTCCCTTTCCTCGCGGCTGGCAGGATCGAGAGCCCTTGAAAGCTGATCTTGAAGGCCGCTGCCAGATGCCGAACGGCTCCCCACACGGCTCGGGGCATTCCACCGGCTCTTAGCTGAGCTAGATCTCCGAGAAGAAGGGTTCCGGTGGGGTCCAACTTCGGAGCGACGTGAGTTTGGTGCAAAAGCACTGAAGTGGCAAGGCACAGAAGAGTTGGGGGATAAGTCCTGAGATGCGCCATTGGGGGAGAAAGAGATTGGTTCTGGAAGTTGGAGGCCGTCTTCTTTGCCATTGTCGTCATCTTCATCCGAGCTGGTGCTTTCATGATCATTGGCAACCCTTTGGGTATTGGTTTGGCCAGACCGCTGCGAACCGTTCACATTACTGTCTTGCTCTTCTTCACTATCGCCTATGGACATTGGCACTGCAGCTCCAACTCCATTGCTAAAAAAACAAAAGTCAGATAAATACAAAGTAAGATGAGAGAAACAACTCACTCTTCATCTCCACTCCCTGGATCATTCAGCGCTAAAACACTTGCGCGATGGTCGATCAACTTCTGAACATCCTTGGCATCACGGATGTGGCGTTCACAATTGGGATTGCCTGTTGGCTTGTATTGGTTGACTAGCGCGCGGAACTTGTTTCGGATTGACTCAGGCTCTCGTATTGCTCGGTTATTCTCGGACGCATACACGTAGTAGATTTCTTGAACTTTCGACCATTCCTGAGAGCCTAGAGGCAGAATTTCTTTTACCGCTGCAACTAATGCCTCGCTATCCGGGGTAGAATACCCTTGAGAACCTTTGGCTCGACCTGGTCGTCTCTGAGTACTGGAAGCTGTTTGATTCGTAGCGGCAGGAGTTTTATTTTTAGACTTGTTTTGAGTGGCGAGTGCCATGGTGGTGCGGATGGTTGTGCCGATGCCGATGGTTGTGGTTGTGGGTGGATTTCTGTAGGTCTGTTAAAAACCTCGTGTAAATCAAATTTGATTTTTGAAATATCAAATTTGGTTCTGTAGGGGGCTACAGAACCGACGGGAAGTCCTCCAGTGAGGACAGTACATTCATTTTGTGCGCTAGGATCTTGGCTAGAATCCTATCGAGACAGATGTTTCATTAGGAGGTTTGTTTGTTTTATAAAAAAGAATAACCAAAAAAGACCATAAAAATGCTGAACCGATACCGCCAAAAGTAGGACTTAATGTGTAAGCCTCTCCTGCAGAGAGCGTCCCGCGGGGACGCCGGGCCCTCCGGGCCCGTCCGCCTGAGAGGCTCAGTTAAGCTTGGGTAACCGAGATGCTTCTCCAATCAGGAGGTGATGTCGCCGAACTTAACACAAGTCCCTCGGCCTGCCGCAGGCAGGCGCCTCCCGTCAGGGAGGGACTTGCATGTAAAGTTGGGTTATTGGCCTGAGAGCATCCACCAAAATAATCAAAATTCCACAAAATCCGCCAAAACCACACCTCAATCTTTGACCTTTGGGATGCCGTTGGTACCACAGAATAAGCTGATTTTTCTTCAAATTATCATATAATTTTTATGACAAAATGTTGCATTGTACACAAGTTATGGTCCTTGAACACTTGAGTAAAAAATCAATATCCGGTACATCTTTTGCCGGATCTCTGCCACTCAATGTCCAATCTCACGTCCCGCTGACAGCTCACGACACCTATTAAGTTGTCCACTCCTCGAGGCTTGACAGCATGAACATTTACATTGTACACACTTCTGCGGGTGGGATCCGGGATCCGGCAAACCAAAGAAAGTAGAACAAAAATGCCAATGGAAGAGACCTTCTCAAAATCAAGGTCAAGCTTGCAGTTTTGATCAAAACAAATTTCTTTTTTTTATAAATATAGTGAGGATACTAGGCTAGAACTCTGCCAACTCACAATTGCAAAAAACTTGTTTCTTTTTGAGTTACAAATTTTTGAAGGCAAAAAATGCGAAAAATCCTCCTCAAACCTTAAACTCTCAGGCCATAAGTACGACTTAGCACATAAGCCTCTCCTTCGGAGAGCGTCGCTTCGCGACGCGGGGTCCCCCCGGGACCCCTCCGATCGAGAGGCTTAGTTAAGCTCGCATGTCGCATCGTCTGAGCAACTGCCCCGGGAGCACGCGCGGGGGTTTGCTGTACGCTGTATCGGCGGCGTCGGGGGCAACCAGTTGAAGTAGGGAGGAAACGCTGCAGCCACACCTGAAACTTGGAACTGGTATTTACATACCGTCTCTGCAACCTCTCAGTGCTCACACAAATTCCGAATACTCCTTCATCGTCATCACATCCCATTTCCACTCACACCCTGCTCTCGTCATCTCTTGGGCGGTCAAATTTAACCCGACGCACTCCAAACATACCAAGAAAGCATGGTACGTCATTGAGCACCTCTGTATCTTGCTGATATACCTGACTAAGCATAAGCACTGCAAAGAAAGCTGATATTATGAATGCTTGGGCTTTTTCTGCTCCCTCAACGCTCCGTTTCGGTCTGCTTTAGGCAGCTCAAAAATCGAGGTACGCATTTTTTTCCCACCTGGACATTCAGCAGCTTTTTTTTTTCTATGCAAGTTGAACTGACAAAGATTGTGGGCACCTCGAAATGTCTAGAATCCAGCAACGAAGGGAGGCCAAGTTTGCGGAGGCATTGAAGACGGGCGTGGCCAAGAAGCCGGCGTCTGATGACCTCAAAGTGCGTGCAGACCTCCTCCTCTTTCCGCCTCCTCTTTTGCTTTTTACCGTTATCACTTACACTCATGCTCAATGCCATTTTTTTTTGGTTGATCCTGTTCGTGCGCTTCTCGAATCTCGATTCTCTGACGGAAATTTCCCCACGTAGAAGGCTTCCAAGCCCAGGTTCCCGCTTGCTATCTACGGATTTTTGGCGCTGTTTTTGGGAGGGCGTAAGCATCTCCACCTCCTTCTCTTCAAGAATTTGAGCACGCACTTGTGTGACGCGCTCTCTCCCTCTGGGAGACAGGTCAAGTGAGGACAAGCATAGCTAACTACTTTCCTTTTCTTTTCTGCGCGCTTGTTGCTCCACGGCGGATGTCTGAACAATACGCAAAAGTGGTCTTCGAGTGTCTCCGCCTGATCATCTAGTCCCTTTCGCCCTGCTTCCAAGTGATGTCCAGTTTGGTCGACTGCATTGGCCACTCGACCTCTTCGTATTCTCGCCTTGGATTGCTGCAGCATTGTTTTCACCCCTCCTGCATTTCTCTTAGCAAAAGTTCGTCGCTTCCTGGTCGTCAAGCTGTGGGTCGTGTTTATACCTGTTTTGTGTTACGGTCGGTTGAGAAAGGTAGCAGACTCGTTTTTTTTTCTCTCTTCTTCTTGCAAGATAGCAAACTACGGCGAGCCCTATACTTTTGTTTTTCTCTTTTTTGGGCGTCAATGAATTTTTTTTTTTCTGGAAAGAGGTCAAGGAAACGTAAGCGGTGGGTGATGGAAATGAATACCATTTTTTAACCGCTTATAAAGAGTTTTCACGGCACGTTTGAGGGTCAATTGGACCATTGGTGGGGAGAACAAAATCAGAGTCATAAAACTGCGTGCCAAATCTAGATGGCATAGTAAAACAAAGAGTCTCCACAGAACAATCATGGAACTTGTAGAGAAGCATTGACATGAAGAGCCATCAAAACAGTGTCAATTTGCAAAGGAAGAAAAAAACTAAAGAGGGGAATTCTATAGGGAAACCAAGAGAAGAGTGGATGACTTATATACACAGGATTCTTTGGTTGAAAGTTGTGAGAAGCGGCACATCTGTTTGACTTTTGTGGCCCTTTTATTCAGGATAATATTGTATTTTGCATTCATGTTGGTAGTCCATAAAAGATTTTGGTACAAGCACCAATTTTTGATGGGACTTGGAAAACCGACTCCCCATTCCTAGGAAAACGACTCCCAAATGGGGAGTGACGTCGACTGGACCGTTCGCGGACCCAGCTTTTACGTCTTGGGAGTCGTTTTCCCAATTTCCTCAGGGAAATGGGAGTCGGGCAGAACAGGGCAGAACATTAGCCCACGCAAAAATAATAATAATGCAAGCGACCCCCGTGGGAGTCGCTAGCCCAAACCTGCGCGTAAAAGTGGGAGTCGATCCCCCAGAAACACGACGCATGGGAGTGGCCCCTCAACCCCAAACCCGCGTCAGAGTTTAGTCAAGGTCAAAATCAATTCCCCAGCATCCAAGAAGAACTCTATCAACACATTGTGGACAGCAGAAGATTCTACAAAGTCAATACCTTTTTCCAAAATATCGACGCCATGTTAAGAAGAATCAAATTTCTGGATCTTACGGTGAGATGTGATATACCCAACTGGATGTGCATCTTGAGGCAATCAGACTGGAGCAGCGTAACACGAGGTAGAGTGTCAGTGGAAGATTTGATTGCATAAACAGAAAGAGGTGAAAGAGAATAAAACAGAGAGAAAGAAAGAAAAAGGAAAATGATAATGGACATACCTGGAGCAGTGTAACACAAGGTAGAGTGTCAGTGGAAGGATGAGGAAACAGCCTTCCACGTACGCTTCTCCAGTCACTAAATACACAGGTGAATGTGTGACATGTGAACTAAGGTCACTGCCGGCATTAACCGGTCGAACACGGCTGCTCGAGCGGTGCTCGAACAGCCGTGTTCGACCGGTGGTCGGACGGACACTGTCCGACCGAAGCGAGAGCCAACTGGTCGGACAGATTTGTCCGACCGGTCCCGGCTGGTCCTGTGCAACCGGTCCCAGGAACTGATCGGACAGGCCTGTCCGACCCGCCGGCAGATGCTTCGGTCGGACAGTGCCTGTCCGACCACCGGTCGAACACGGCTGTTCGAGCACCGCTCGAACTGCCGTGTTCGACCGGTTAATGCCGGCAGTGGGTGTGACAGCAGACTGAGAAAAAGAAACACAACGGAGACTACTCCAACAGTGCATGCCAAGCATGGGTGATCCATTGGCCAAAGCCTTTGAGTGCCCAGTTTTCTTCTTCTCCAAAAACTGTTCCCAATCCTTTTTTCCTGCCATGTGCCCCCCAAACAACAATCCCCCCATCTTCATTGCTTTTTCCTGTTCACATTTTGTGGTTGTTCAGCTGAAAACCCCCTTCTCTTTCCTGCCCCTACTTTACAGATGGACTGGGAGGTTGCAGCTGAGAATGTGGCCTTGGGTTGGAAGAAAAGATATGCCAAATGTTTTGAGTTAACTGAAACTCTCAAGGATGCATCCTCCCCAGATAAATATAAACATTATTAGTTGTTTTTTCCTCCTATTTGTTCTTTCTGTTTTTTTTTTTTTTCTTTTGTTTTTTTCTTCTTGATTTTTTCTTTTCCTTTTCCTTTTCATTATGATTGATAGTTGTTTATTCTCAGCGTTGGATATGTAGTGCTCAGCTTCCATGCCAATTTATTCCATTTTTTTGCGCTCATTGTCACTTTCTGCTTATGTGTCAAATGTTAAGAGCTTTTAACTGGGTGAATGAAATGCACTAATGCCATGGCCTTGAAAGCCAAAAAAATTGGAGCCAATGAAGCTGATTTTCAATTTGAGGGGCTTGGGAGGTACTCATTCAAAGTATAATGAGTGTTTTGTGGTTTTGTCATAGAAGCAATACACCCAATTTTGGGTGGCTCTCATTTGAGTGCACCCTGAAAATATAAAGCTCTGAATCCTTCTTCATAATTAATAACAAGGTCCTTCCTTAATTATGTGGGACTTTGGGGTATTTTCTTGCTGTTATAACACAGTGACGGTAGATTTTTGCTTTACATAAAGTAGAAAATTGTACAAAATGAGCAAAACTCCTTGATAATCACCTACACATGAAATTTGGATTTGAGATGATACAAGAATACATTTCATGATATCTGGTAACTATTTTGAAAGTTTGAGGCACTGGGTGCCACTCATCTCCACAATATATTTTTTTTTGAATATTTTTCAAATTATCCCGCCGACTCCCAAATTTCCTTGCAGAATTGGGAAAAAGACTCCCAAAACTTCGCCGCAGCTTTTTTACGTCTGCCGCCAGTCCCTGACTGGTCAAAAACTAGTAGTCGCGACGTCGACTGGTCCTGGGAGTTGTTTTCCTAGGAATTGGTAGTCGTTTTTCCAAGTCCCTTTTTGATTACCTTTGGAGAATGGAAAGACAAGCATTCCATCTTGTGTCAACAGAACCATGGGAAGATGCTTTCCAATCACACCATTAGGTGGTGATTTCTAGAAAGAGTGGCACTTTCTGGGGGGGGGGGGGGCAGATGATTTCAGAAAGTTGTGACGCCAGTGATGTGAGAGACAACCCAGGAAAAACTCACTCTGATTGGCTTTTCAAACTTATGATGTGCGGGATAAATTACTAGGCCAGTCTCAAAATGGCGGCTATCTGGTGAAAGCTTGGATTATTACTGGGGTGGAATTGCAAGATAAATCATACGTCTCATAAAGCGGCCAAGAACGCAGCTTGCGGGTTCAATTAAAATAAGATTGGGAAAGTGATGTCACATTCTCTTGTTGGCTGATGCATTATCAGCATGGATACATACAAAAGAATTGATCCTGTATCTCATGTTGTGTATAAAGGACTGAAGATAGATGATTTGCTAGAGAAACACTAGTGGTTCGACTTCCTATAAGAGGAGTTCAGCGGGGACATTTTGACGCCGAAAACTTTGACTTATTTAGACGCCTTCTTTTGTGAAGTTGGTTTTGAGCTAGAACCTTCGTTAAGGAAGCCTCCCATATTGACGCTAACTCGACCATTTTTGGGCGATGGTGTATGATCGTTTGCGTAAAGGATTTTGAATTTATTATCGGCTTTGGTTGGGTTATTGGTTGACCCTTCAGGTTGGCTTTTCGCATTCGGGCTATGATGAATGAAACATAGTAACTTTAGATGGTCAGTTTATAGCACTTCTTCAAACTTGTTTCGTTCATTTTGCATCATGGAGTACTCAACAAATCATCTGGCATTTCTCTGAGTCGTTTGGATTGATTAAATTCTTCTGTCGATATAACCGAGGCAATGAAAAGGTGTAGAATGAAGAAACTGCTCAAATTTCTTAGACTCAAAATCATCATGACTATGTGTGAGGAATGCGGAATATATGTATATGTAAACCAATGGAGACTCAATGATTAAATGAAGATTCAAGTGTTTGTCAACAAGAGTTAATGACGGACGACGTGAACTGTGTATTCAGCTAATACTTGAACCGACTAATTTTTTAAAGGGATGGGGGGGCAGGATCCTGGGCCAGTGAAAGAGAGAGAATTTATATCTGAGAGCCCCGGGCCGGGCTGTGGTTGACAGATTTCAGAACGCGATTGTACATTTGATTGCCGGTAGCTTGCAAAGCGCAAGCCGGTTTCCAAACTTCGCCTGATGAAAAGATATGAAACAACGACTAACTCAATGGGACTAGTAGCTTCCGCGATTGCTCATAACCATGATTGATGTTTTAGACTAATATATCACGGACCATATCAAGCTTGCGACGAGTGGGAGCACTACTACACCCATGGCCGGTCTATTGAAGGGCCTGATCATAAGGCTGGCGTGAAACAGCCGATGATGAAGGGAGCCTCCGATTACGACCCAGCTGGCACGACACGGTCGTATCACACGAGCTGAGGGGCAATTCCGCCGTTTTCAAATTCAGAAGCCGAACGCCGGAAGTCCGGGAGTCCAGTAGCTTTAGGGGAGTGAATAAAATTACACGGCCTGTCTCGGCCGGGCCCAACTTGCCTCAGATTCAGAACATTTTGGTTGACAAGTTGTACAACTTCGATAGCCGAGCTGGTCATGGAGTTGTGTATACAACTTCAATATGTAGTCGAGCTAGCCAATGCTTCAATAGGCATCAAGTTTGTATGTGTAACAGTCTAGCTTGGTTGTACAATGCTGCTTGTTATAGGAGCTTGTAGGGGATATCCAGGTGTTGCATGCAAGGCTGAATATTTTGGATTGTATTTCAGAAAACTGATTGCAGAGGACTGGTTGATCACCCTGCTGGGAAGCTGTCCAGGAGAAGCAAGCCAGAGGGGCTTCTCTCTCATATGGAAGAGGCTTGGTGGGTGGGTGGGTTGAACTCGTAGAATCCATTCCACCGCTTGGGGAGGTTGCAGTGTGCCCTGGTAGGACGGAGGGGGGCATGACATTGGACCCCCTAGCTTCCTATCATGTGAGTTATGTACGGCTCCTTCCTTGGAAAAGGCCTAAGCTAACCCTTATCGCCCTCCTTGTAGCTGTCTGGGTTGTAGGGCTGGTGGGGATCTGGAGCACGAAAATTCCTCCTCTCAACAGAGAAGGGGAGGCGCCCCGCTGGTTGGGAGATTCCAGGGATGGTGAGTGGGCCGAAAGTATTTAGCCTGCCTGCTGGTGGTATCGCCGTGCGTCGTAATCTCCTTCTATGTCGGCGGTTCTGTCCACTCGTGCCTGGAGCTGTCTCTCCTCGGCTTCGTCGGATGGAGCGGCTTCTACCACACGCTGCGCTCCGCAGGGTCTCCCCTGCTGAGGGTTCTCTGGACTTCTGGCGCTCCCTCTCCGCTGCGCCCCTCCGGGAACAAAATGCAATCCAAAGTACTCAAGCCAAGGAGTCAGGATCATTTTATTTATTATCTCTTTTTTCAGTCTGTGTGGACTTGCTTCATCGTGCCTGTCATCATTCGTCTGTCTTCATAAATATGTGTGCTCTGTGGTGACCATATTGGTTGGTTGCTGGTGTCAGCCAGAGTCTTTTTGAGCTCGCGAATGTAAATACAATATATTTAGTATGAGAAACATGCTGGATATTGTGCCGTTGTCTTCAAGCAGCCTTATATGTAGCTTGTTGCTAGCATCTTGAACTCATGGAATGGCTCGGCGGTGTTTTTTTTTTTCAATCCTTCTCAGAACTGGAGCCACACTTCTTCATTAATGGTGTTTATACACCACCGGCGCACTCGGTTGTCCCTGGGACGGTCCAGAGTGGATGTCCATGGGACGCAGCGGCTCAGCCACTGTTTACGGCGAAACCCTCGTCCAAAGTCACTTTTCGCCAGGCAGCAAAAAGACATCCGGCAAAAGCGTCTCAATGGCAGCCAAGCCGGACAGTCTATGGGCCGCAAACCTGAAACATGCCATCCATGTGCCCTCCTCAAACTAAATCATGCTGCCTGAGTTGAGCCCATGCACGCATCCATGGGCCGTCCCAAACTCCATCCATGGGTGAGCCAAACCATTCCACGCAGCTGCACCCCAGCAGGATGCAGGCCTGCCTGTTGCGCATCCAGATGCTCAATTCTGCTCACATTCCAGTTGTCATGTATAACTTAAAAATGTCATTTTATTCCAAGAGGTTCAAACTTGGTTGCATTGAGCACCGCGGCAAAAGAAAACAAAATACAAAACGTTCATTCTAAGGAGCAGCTTGCTGCCAAGCGACACCGCTTAAATGAAAAAAAGAAAAAATCTTCTGAAAGCAAGACCGGCAGATCAATGAGAATCAATGCGGGCGCCAGACATCATTGGGTTCATGGGCGGGCAGGCTGGAATATGCCAGAAGGTTGAGCAGTCACAAAGCACGTTTGTCAATCTGTATGAACATAAACCTTTGACATCAACAAGCCAAACCATCTGCTCCGGCCAGGTGACCGGCAGGTGAGGAAAGACAGAGAGATTAGTTCTGCTGGAAAAAGTGTTAGTTTTCAGGTTTCTTGCGACCTTGTGCTTTTCAAATCATGAAAAATGACAGAAACCTACGGATGGACTGTCAAAGTAAGCGAGAAGATCTTTTTCTCGGCGGCCAATGTTTCACGGCTGAGAAGCGCAGAGGAGAGGTCATGTTTGCTGAGGACGGTGCCTTTTGTCTTGCAAGGGGAAGAACAACAATGTTGCGGCGGATGCGCTCTTGGGTCTTCTCATTCGTGGGTGAGTAGTGCATGCTCGGCTGGGTGGGGTTAGATGAACTTTGATGCTTGTGAGCCCATCTTGATGGTGTCGGTGGTGGCTTCTTTTTGATAAAAATAAAAATGGGTGTGGATGGTGGCAAACTCCATGAACGGAAGACGCTGAGCAAGATTGCCGGGGATCCTCAATCCTGTTTAAATACTCACGCAGCCTCCTTGGAAGGAGAAGCTATCCTGAAAAACTTTCCCACGTGCTCATCTCATCTGATCCATTCCTGGACAACGTTCATAGACAGTTGTCAGCTCATCACAGAAGGATCACCACTCAAGAAATCAAGGCAGCTCGGCAGAAACCCGCAGCCCTTGCTAGACCCAGGACGCCTGAAGCATCTGAGGGAGCAAGAAGACATCCCAGATTCTTCTGTTGTCCCACTGATGACATTGTCTCTGGCGAGTCCCCAATACAGCCAGGTGGTGTGCCCATGGGACGCATAGGGCCAGACTGCTGTCAGTGGTGGAGCGAGGGGACGCACTAGCTCGCAGCTGTCTGCAGGACACCACCCTGCCATCCAGGACAGCATTTGGACCAGGCTGTCCTGGGGGATGTAGCTGATTCTGAGATCAGCGCCCGCGGTGTAATTAGCGGCTCAGTGGAGTATATCCGCTCCGATGTTGAGTCCGGATATGTCGGATCGGTGTGTCTGGCAAGCGATATCCGAGGCGTGCGGCCCAGATCGCAAGTTTATATTGAATGATCAGCCACAATCTAATATTTATGTATCGGCCAAATTTAGAGGGAAATTACAGAAAAAACAGTTAATAACATAAATATTAAATAAATAAATATATTCTTCAGTGGGATGGATAACTCAGTCTCAGTCTCAGTCTCAGTCTCAGTCTCAGAGGAGGAGGAGGAGGAAAAGCAGCACTCGCCCATAAATATGCAGGGAAGTACCACACCACCACTGATCACGGACTCAGAACACTCTGACTCAAGCCAGACATACAATTATAACCAATACGAGAAGCGCCCACACAGCCACGTATCATCCGACTCAGAGCCGAGCACACCACTGCTTGCCCACCCAGCCTCGTCAATTCTGGACTCAGAGGAAGCCACTCAGCACGCCCCACTCCAGTTCCACCCGGCGCTACAACAGAAGGCCCAGAACACTACCACTACCACTATTACTACCACTACCACTACCCCTACCACTACCACTAGCGTGCTCGGCGTGGTGCCCTTCGCGGGCGTCGGATGGCGCATCGGCACCAGACAGACGAACCCCAACATCTTCAAAGACTCGCGCTCGCTCTCCGCCCACCCGCCCAACTCGCAGAAGCTCTCCCTCCAACTGCCCGCAAAGTCATTCGACCACGACCCCGACTTCATCCCCTGCCCGGATGACCCACACTGTCTGCGACACTCGGAATTCGGATTCGATCCCAACGAGCAAGACTTCATGTGGATCAGTCAGCACAACCCTTCCTCCCCCCAAAACAATATACATCAGGACACCCCCGCCGAGGATGCTGGCTACTTCACCTATCTCACCACCTACTGGTCCTATCTCCTCGTCTTCTTGATTGGGTATGTACAAAACATCCTCATCCCCCTCATCTTGTTGACAGATAAAATTCTGATGGTTGACCATCTGCATCAGTCATCTCCGCGATGCATTTGGTAAACGATTCTCAACTCAATCTTACACTCATTTGAAACTGCACGACGGCTATGCCGCCTTAAACTCGGACTTCGATTCCTTCTTCACAAGGAGAGTGAAATCCAGACTGGATGACTGTTTCGGCAGACCAGTCACTGGTACCCCCGCGCGAACGATCACGCTGTTGGATCGGACCTCATCGGACAACTGTATCTCATTCAAGTACCCTCATACCACCACCCAGGCCCTCAACATATCCTCCTACAACTATCTTGGCTTCGCGCAATCTCGTGGATCGTGTGCGGATGCGACCGAGGCCACTATTGCACAACTGGGTGTCAGCTCATCGGGATCCAGGCACGACGTAGGACTGAACCCACTGCTTTTAGAGACGGAGAAACTATTGGCGCAGTTTGTGGGGGCGGAAGATGCGATGCTCGTGTCGCAAGGTTTCGCCACTAACTCGACCACCCTCCCTGCGCTGGTGGGTAAGGGCGCACTCGTCATCTCAGACGAGTACAACCACAACTCGATCCGCTTCGGAACCCGCCTCAGCGGCGCTATGGTCCGCACTTACAAGCATAACGATATCGCTGACCTCGAACGCATCTTGAGGGAATCCATTAGCCAGGGCCAGCCCCGTCGCCTCAGGGCCTGGACCAAGATCGTCGTCGTGGTCGAGGGCATTTACAGCATGGAAGGCTCTATTGTAGACTTGCCCAATATCTTGCGCTTGAAGGATAAGTACAAGGTGCGCTAACAATTTGACCTATATTCGGCCTGCAAAACAAGAAACTACTGCTTTTGCTGACCTTCAAATTTTTTTTTTTCTTCTTCAACCACAGTTTTATCTCTATCTGGATGAAGCGCACTCCATTGGTGCCCTTGGCCCCAACGGCCGAGGGACATGTGATTATTACGGGATTGATCCTTCCCGGGTGGACCTGTTGATGGGGACCCTGACGAAGTCATGTGGGTGAAATTCTTTTATGAGAGAGGATATGATAATAAAATAATCTGATGGGTTTGTGTGGATCGATCACCAGTTGGTGCCAGTGGGGGATACATAGCGGGAAGCAAGTCGCTGATTGAGTACATGCGCAAGACGTGCCATTCGTCCGTCTACGCCGAAACGCTCTCGCCCCCGGTCATCTCGCAGATCATGAGCGCCGTCAAGTCTATCATGGACCATGATGGACCATCACCCGCAACGGCGCTCTCTTCTTCCCCATGCCTCGACGCTCCCATGCCTGAGGGGAAACGGCGACTGCGACGCCTCGCTTTCAATGCCAGGTACTTGCGCGCGGGGTTGAGTAAGCTGGGCTTCATCGTCATCGGCGATCAGGATTCTCCTGTGGTCCCATTACTGGTCTATCAACCTGGAAAAGTGAGAGCATCTCTCTGTACTCTCTCATGTCATAGGAAACTTCCATGCTGATTCTGCTCATTCTGGCAAAAAAAAAAAAAACATTACATTAAGATGTTGTTATTCTCGAGGCTCATGTTACAACGATACTCGATAGTGGTAGTGATAGTGGGATATCCCGCTACGCCGCTTGTTTCCGGACGGGTACGGTTCTGTGTCTCGGCGGCGCACACGAAGCAAGACATGGACCAGATCCTGATTGCGACGAACGAGATTGGCGAGGCGCTGGGCATGAAGCTGAACTGGCACCGCACCAAATCGTCCGGCTGGACTATCGACAAAGTGATCCACAGCGCCACTGAATTGGTCGCCGGCAACGCGTGACTGAGGTGCCC
Organism: Puccinia coronata f. sp. avenae; assembly: GCA_002873125.1. NCBI lineage: Eukaryota > Fungi > Basidiomycota > Pucciniomycetes > Pucciniales > Pucciniaceae > Puccinia > Puccinia coronata. Next base: position 632,763 of record PGCI01000004.1, read on the forward strand.
TCTCCTCTTTCCCGCTCTTCTTCCACATACACCCACGCCCATATACGCTCTTTTCTTCTCTCTCCCCAGATCCTCCTGATCCACGTGTACTAGTCATATATCAGATATTAATCCTAGTCACTTTTTTTAGCACTTCCTCCATCTCCCGCAACTATCATTCCCTATTTATTTTATTTCATTTTTGTTAGTTTTGTATGTGCGTGTGTGTGTGTGTGTGTTCTTGTGGTAACTAGGGAACATTTCTTGAGAAGGCCCCTCCCCGGCTCCCTTTCTTTGTATCAGATGAATTCTTAGGTCTTTTCTGGACGTGATCCTCTTCATTGGTACACTTTTTTTGTTTGATTGCTTTTGCAAGCCTTACTTACTATACCCCTCTGATCTAGTTATTATATATCTCCAGATATGAAGGGTGAGTCATGATTGATGGTGGAAATGATACCCTCAGATCAAAGAGCCAAGGTGAAAGAGATCAAGGCCTTTTTTTGGATCTAATCCATGCATCTTCAATGGATCTCATTTGTAAAGGCAACCTTCATTTTCTCTGGACATACTTGACAAAAAAACCCACTGAGAGAGAAGAAAAAAAAATGGGGTAAGAATTCAAGTGAAAACAGAGTGTGGTTTGTGTGGTACAGTGCCTGGCAATATGTTTTCATTACAGTTTACTTGGAAATAGACATCACAACACACCAATGTGAAATCCTGAGCTTTTGCACAAAGGTAGAAAAAGTTCCCAAAAGAATGAATATAAATGAAAATTAAAAAAAATTTCAATGCATGATGGCTTAAAAAAACATTTGAGGTATTTGAACTTTGACAACTGCTTGATTAATTTTTTCATCAAAAAATTGAACAAGGGGTCAGAAAGAAGGGCATCTGAAAGATGTAATGAAAATTTGAAAATCCAAAATTTGTTATGTATTTGATCTTTTTTTTCAACAATTTCCTGGTCGTGCAAACTGGAAAGATCAAAAACACCACTGAGATTCTGAAGAATCACAATTTCAACCGGTTTTTGGATATGTCCTGCAAGTTTACTCTTCAATATTTTGATCAATTTCAAAATCTCATCAAATTATTCAGATGCCCTGCTTCCTGACCCACTGTTCACTTTTTTGATGAAAAAGTTAATCAAGCAGTTGTCAAAGTTCAAATACCTCAAATGTTTTTTTAAGCCAAGTTGCATTGAAATTTTTGTTAATTTTCACTTATATTCATTCTTTTGGGAACTTTTTCTACCTTTGTGCAAAAGCTCAGGATTTCACATTGGTGTGTTGTGATGTCTATTTCCAAGTAAACTGTAATGAAAACATATTGCCAGGCACTGTACTTACACTACAAACATTTGTAATTTCACCTAAAGAAAAAACGTCTGTTTGGGTTAAGCAAAATGTTAACTTTTTTCAACAAAATGGCTCAGTAATAAAAATTGAGCAAAACTGAGCATGCTCAGCAAAATCCCCCAAAGTTGCCATAATGAATAAAAATCATTTCTGCTCAGTTTCTAAAAAAAAAAAAATTGCTGAGCATGCTCAGTAAAGCTTATTTTTCACTTCTGACCATTTTCTGTAAAATTGGGTATATGTTTTGCCCATCCCAATTTTACATTTTCTTTCTGGGCAGAGTTGCAAATGTTTGTAGTGTTATGATATTAACAAGCTGCATTTCCATTTCATAAGAACAGACAATATCCCACCTCAGACACATTTATTGTTTACACCTGTCAAACTACAGCAATATATCCCACATACCTTGCGGAGTTGGGGCCCCCCTGACCCAAAGTTTTATTTATTTTTCTTTTTGTGCCACCAGACCTGTACGGCGCGGTACAGGTCCTGTATTGGAAGAACCTCAAGTTGCTGCTGGCAGCCGGACCGCTCACCCCTCCCGACCTCCCGCAACCCATCCAACCAGGCCAAAAAAAAAAAAAAAAAACTGGCCGCCACAAAAAAACACCAAAACATTCCGATCAATCAAACCCAGGAAGGTATTTACGCTTTCTTATGGAGGGATGTCAACCCAGTTGTTTGAGTCTGATTCAGCTTTTCATCACATTATCAGTACAACAGGAACACAAAAGCGCACGCCGAGGAAAGAAATCTCCATATCCAATCATTCAAACGTGGGTTATGATCAATGTTTGATTTTCTTCTCATTATTTATTCTGACAGGCTTTCTCTTGCCATGTGATTCAGGATGGAATACCTAAACAAAGCCGCATTTGACAAGAACGGTGGATCTCAGGAGTCTTGGCTGACTCCATTGCCTGGCGCCACCAAGTATATCCCTTTCTTCGATTCACAGACGCAGGGATGCCCAGTTCAGGGATTGCAAGTCATTGCCAGGAGCGCCGCGACATTGTTGGGAGCTTTCACCCTGATCATCCCGGCTAGACCTTTGGCTGAACCCAGGCAAAATGCGCCCCCCCCACCCTTTGCAACTGGAAATAGGGCCAATCCTGTGAGCCTGAGTCTCTACGGTGACAGCAGGACACAAGGTTGGGGGGACACTAGTTGAATTCCAAAGGATAAGGAAGAACAACCAGGAGGAAGGAAAGGAAGGAAAAGGGAAAGAAGAAAGAAAGAAGATAAGATAGAAGTCTTTTTAGACTGATTTAAGCTTTTCAATCCTTTAAAGGAGATGGGTTTAAGCAGAGCAAACTCTACACCTCCTCTCTTGAAGAAACAGAGAGGGTACAGTCAGAGACTGCCTTGATTTTTAATGCCAACAGAAACTGGCAAAGGTTATTTATCAGGAAACCTATGTGGATTTAAGCTGCAGTCCACAGAAGCAATAAAGAAGAATGTTTATGAAGCTTTTATTGATTATTTGATGTCTTTATTGGTTTGATTCTTTATGGGAGAAGAGTCGAAGAAGGTAAAGGTTAAGAGGAATGAGGAATGATAAGATCAAAGCTCAAGAAGAACTTTGAAGAAGGAGAAGTTGGAAAACCTGCTTACTATTCAATCAGATGGCACCAAATGACCACGACGACATAGGGAAATGATGGGACCTGTGTCATTGAGTAGTGAGGAGTGTTGATCCAAGTGTTCTGTGCTTCTTCTAAGTTGGTTGATGAGTGATGATGAAAATTTTCATCCAACCGGTGGAGAAGTGGTTAACCTTGTTGATTGAAATGCATATATGCAATATAGTTTGAACTTAGAAAATGATTAGATGTTATGTGAACTTCCTGGTTAATTACTTCACTCTTATATTCCTTCACACTTATACACAACAAAGTATGGATATTATAATATGGAAATATTCATATTGAAGAGAGGAATAAGAAGATAACATTGTTGAAGCCTTTTGGGAAACTGTGTTGTCTCTAAGGCTGACAAATCCCAAGCAACAAGCACCCCCTTTCCCTTTGCGACTAGAAATGGGGCCTCTCCCAAGCAAAATGTGCCCCCCCAGCCATCTGGAGCAGCCACACCTAACCCTGAAGGTCACACACTGTTTTCTGGAATCCCTACGCCGCCATTGTCATCAACTCCCGCTTCTTTGGCTGCGGCGGGGATCCCTGATTCCCAGCAATCCCGCACCTATACCCAACCTGGCGTTGAGCGCGACATTCACCTTGACTACATACTATACTCACAATTGATGATAGGCGATCTCATGAGAACTACGCCGCCTTCCAGCTTGATTTCCAAGAAGGACACTAAGAAGGAATGGGACAAACACTCCCCCTTGGGTCGCTTGCAAGTGTGGGTAGTAGACCTCTCAACATACAACTTTGAGAAGTTCAAAATTGAGGTTGTGGTAAATCTAGGGAAGGATCAAACTCACTTCCGCAAGTTACTGGACAGTCTGATCACCCGTGGCAACATCAAATGGCAAGGGATAATTTCTAACAGCCGGATATACGGGCCGAAGAAATTTGCATTCCTCAACTCCAATCAAGACTTCTTTGAGTTTGTTGAGGCGGTCTATGAGGCCCTCAACAGTAAGGTCACAATTAAACTGGGGATGGAAAATCCTCTGCAAAAAGAAAAGCAGCTCAAGCATGTAAGCACCTTCCTGAGTAATAGAATCATATGTGGCACTGACATTGGTGATGTTCCCAGGAGCGTAGCTTGGAGGAAAACCTGACCTTGGCTTTTGGTCCAGACAAGGAGAGGGCCCGCTTGGAGAGAGAGAAGGTCCGGCTCATAGGCAATGTAAGTTTTTTCCCTCTTCTTTGCTCCCGGGCTCCCAGTTTGACTGATATGTATTCAATCTTGTCCAGACCAAGGCGGATGTGTCTCCCAATCCGGTCACGCCAAAGGTGGCTGAGCTGATGGCCCACATTGTGCGCGTATGGGGCCGCAACGACAAGAAATACTGGATTGGAAACCCAAAAGATCGTTCCAAATCCATGCAGATCACCCATGACTTGTTTCCAATCTGAGCGCAAGCTTTGGTGCACAACCAGAACCCCAAAATCACCCTTGATCAACCGCCCAACACCAAACATTTTGTCTGGATCAAGAAGCACACGCCGAAGCTTGAAGAACTTACCGCTAGAGGGAATGCCGCAGAGAACTCCCAGAACAACACTCAGGACGCGACCCAGGTCGACACCCAGGACAATATCCAAGACGTATCAAGGAGCCCCAGTCCTTTGCCCGAGAATCCCTTTGGGGATTACCCACGCAAACCCAGTCCTCTTCCCAACAACCCCCTTGAGGATGGTGGGAACGACCGGACCGAGGCCCCCCCAGCACCCAGCTTGGACGTAGAGGTTGTCCGGCGCAAGGAAAATGCACCAGATACCAGTTATGACTTGCCCATCTCCCTTGATTCCTTGCAAATCAAGTCCTGCGACAGGTCACCTTCCTGCAAGTATGCTCGCATCCCAACTGATGCCCGAAGCCCTTCTGGGGATGTAATTGGAGATGCCATCCGTCGTATCAGCGTCCAGAGAGGTGGGAGGGGGAATCATGTGCCTTCAGTCTTGCCAATCCACAAGCAACCGGCCTCACGTGGATCTCTCACTCCTCAACAGTCAAGACAAATCTTGGCCGCGGGGAAGGCAGTCTCTTGGGATGAATTCCTCAAACACTGCAGCTTTGCCAATACAGAAATGGTCTCCAGGGGTTTGATTCAATTGAATCACATCCCCCACTGGAGCTTCTTCTTGACAACATCCGTCCAATCCCTCATGAAGATGAACTTCCCATTTCCCAAGGCGACCGCCAGACAAATCATGTATGGTACATCCTTGATGCAACCAAACTATTTTGAAACCAACTAAGCATCTTGTCTATTGCTGAAGTCACTATCCAAACCCAACCTCTGTACCCTCTTTTATTTGGATTACATGCAACTGCCACCACTGTCACTCATTTGTCTCCTCAAAAAAACATGTCTTTCTCTTTATCATGAACATGTCTTTCTCTTTATCATGAAATACACAATCAACTTCAATCCATTTCTCAATATCCTCCCTTGTGAGCTTCCCTGAAATCAAAAATTAAATGGTCCCAAAACCAAAAGACTCACGGCAATATAGGCTATGGCAGTAATAGGCAATTTAGAATGCCTTTGTGAGACTTATGACTTGATGAGCATTAGTCTGTTGGTGTCTGTATCCAGAGCACTCAGAGTCAAATGGTTCAGCGTGATTATGCAACGTCCCTCACTCAAAATTGCAGTTGATACGACTATCATTAAGTCATGTGATGAAGACCAACCAAAAAATAAAATAAAATTGAAATGTTTGATCCGACAAGATTGCACCAGAAAAAGAAATCCAAACAACATGCAAAGGAAAAAAAAAATATTAAACTTTGAAGGGAGGGCAGGAGTGAAAAAAAAAACATTGATCTTCAAAGAGAGGGCATAACGGAGAGATAGGGAAAATCTATGCTGTTAGATCCAATCGGTTAAGCAGGGTAGTTACAGCTTCTGAACAAACCCGCCATAACATTAGGTGTGCAGATATCTTGGAGGAGTGCCTTGATTCTTATGGGATCCTTGTTGGTACCAGTCAGAAGGTTTTGCCTTTTGATTTGAGATTTCATCACCAAGAAGACCTTTTCAATGGGATTCATGTCTGGCAAATACGGCGGCAGGTATTTGAGAAGGACCCCTAGTGCATCGCAGAGTTCCTGCATCCGTCCACCAACGTTGTGGTAAGCCAATCTTTCCTTAGCAAGAAGCTAGAAAGTCCAAAAACACAAGGTTCAGCAATCACAGAGAGATCACAAGATATAGCCAAGACCCCACAATCACACAAGTTTCACAGGGCATCCACCAGACATCCCCAAACCACATTCCCAACACATGAAACCACAACCCCTTCCTTTGAATATTTTCACTTGTATATAGTCCTCACTCTCATAGAATATTCCACAACCCATACTTTTCACGTTTAAACCCCTTAACCACAACTCAACCAATGTATATAGCTTTTTCACTTGTTCCATCCTTCCATTTATTTCCATCACCCACAAGTCAGCCATGCTCATTTCTTTTCCAAGTTTCACCTCTATGTTTCACCCCTCACACAACCACATTTTGGCCACTCCCCCAATTGTCCATATTTCCTATATAAGAGGCTTGTCTTCCCTGCTCATTTGTTCCCCATCAGAAAATCACTGGTCACACATTATAAATCAATAGCATTCATCATAGCCCCATTAACTTGGAGAAATCATTAGTTTCCATATATATCCCAGCCCCCAGTCTGATTACAACCTGGAAGATAAGCATAGTCATAAACCATAAGTCATTACACATAAATCATACCCTCACAAAGACATCCTTAGATCCTCACCAGCCACACCTTATTCTTTAAGAGTCCATACTCTTATATTCTTGTTACCTTACTCTCCCAGACAACCAAGAGGCAGCCCTTCAAGCACCTATTCCCTCTCAAGCTCTTTTCTCCCCAAAAAGAGTAGTTCCACAACGTGAACGCTTGCGTTGTCCATGATTAGGACGCTGTTGGGGCCCGGGAAAGGACTCATGTGGGGGAGCTGGTATGGTAACAACAAAAGACGCCTAAGCGTCAAAATTGGTTGTAATGATTGGCTGGAGACTTACCAACTGTGTCTCCAAAAAGTGCTCCAAATCCAATCGGCAAACCGTCCCTTCTTGAGCTATTGCCACAATATAGCCCTCAAGGAAGACAGCTGGGAGGACAATGATGCAATTGGCCACAATGGCGCGGGGCAAGCGCACCGTTCAACATCCACGTGGGGCCCATGCTTGATCTCAACAGTGAGTCTTCAAGGAAACACCTGACTCATCTGAAAGCAAAGGCGTCAATAAATAAATTGTACTATAAGTGAGTGTGAGTAAAACATGGACTTGCCTAGAAAGACAAGATGGTCTGAGGGTATGAAAGCAATTTGACAGATGTAATCCGCGCGCTGGAGTGGACATTGAGACGGGTGAACAATTCACACCTTCTTGGACGTCAGGAGAAGGCGGTACTTGATCTCGTTGTGAATCGTGGATATTGCCAATTCCTCCCCATTGTTGATTGTGCTGAGATGAGCTTGAATCTCATTGAGATATAATGTTGGCTCAAGCTCCAGAGCGTCCAGTATGAATTGAGATTCTTCTTGACTGACTACCACCGGACGTCCTTGGCGCGCGTAAAAGGCAGGGTTGTGAATGACCTCCAATGTGCGTTTGTGAAGCAATTGCCATCGTTGGAGTGAATCCTGTGAGATACTGATCATATCCAAGTGCTGGTTGATATTGCCCAGTTCTAGCCCGCAGAGGCACATTTTGACGGCAACCAGCTTTCAAAGCCGGAGTGATGGGAGAGGCGCTTCTCCATTTTCTAGTTTCAGAGAGGAGAGGGACAGGCCAAGGGGGATAGTTATCCCATGTCACAGTCCCCTCCAGGTCACCCCCAACCCGTGGGAAGGGGAGATGGAGAGGGTCGAGAACCCGTACCGGGATCACTTGAGACTCATACACAGATGATTTCTGGGTGACCAAAGGATGTTGAGAGCTAGGCCTAGGTCAGCAGGACCAAACACCCTAGACTCTTGACCAAAACATGGGAACCTCCCGCATGCCAGGGGAATGGATGAGCCAGGGAGGGAGTTGGATGAGATGGCCACAGGAGCTGGGTGAGCTGGCCATTGGAGCTGGGTGAGCTGGCCATGGGAGCTGCGTAAGCTGGCTACGGGAGCTGGGTGAGCTGGCCAAAAGATATGGGTGAGCTTTCCATGGGAGCTGGGTGAGCTGTTCACGGGAGCTGGGTGAGCTGACCACAGAAGCTAGGTAAGCTGGCCATGGGAACTGGGTGAGCTGGCAACGTGAGCTGGTTAAGCTGGGTGAGCTGGTCATGGGAACTGTGGGAGCTGGCCATGGGAGCTGGTTGAGCTGGTTGAGATGGGTGAGCTGGCCATGGGAACTGCGGGAGCTGGCCATGGGGGCTGGCTGCCCTTGCCTTCTCCACTGCTTATCATCCCCAAACAGATGGTCTAGCTGAAAGAATGATACAGACCTTGGAAGACATGGTGAGAAGGTTCTGTGCTTACAGTCTAGAGTTCAAAGATAATGATGGATACACTCATGATTGGGTTTCCCTACTCCCCATACTGGAACTAGCCTATAGCACCAGCATACACTCTACCACAGGTAAAGAACCTGCTATTCTTGAAAAGGGTTGGCTACCTAACCTGCCCAAGGACTTCATTAAGAAAGAAGCTGTAGACATCCACCCAACAGCTAGCACTTATGGACAGATCTTTGAGAAAGCCAGAGTATATGCTGAGCAGTGCATTAAAGACTCAGTAGCTTTTAACAAAGAAAGATGGGATAAGACACATAAAGAGCCAGAATTCCAAATAGGAGAACAAGTCCTCATTTCTACAGAAAACCTCACCAACCTGGCAGGACCAAAGAAGATGAGAGACTTCTTTGCTGGCCCATTTGTCATCAAGAAGTTACATGGGAAAAATTCTGTAGAAGTCATACTCACAGGAGAATTCAGCAGAAAAGCACCCTACATTTCCAGTCAGCCTGATTAAGCCCTATAAAAAACCTGACCCCTCTAGATTCCCTTTGAGACAGCAAGTCAAAGTAGTTATTCCCCCTCTGGAAAAGCCCCCCAAATCCAAAGTAATCCTCAGGATACTCAGAGAAAAGAGACTCAGAGTTGATAATAGAGATGTGAAAATGTACTTAGCTAGGTACAAAGGATTTGGAGCTGACCAAGATGAATGGCTCCTGGAAAAAGATATCCCAGAAGCTTCTGTATTACTAAGGCAATTCAGGAGTGCAAAAAGAACAGCATAGCCTGCATTCTCTAGAGAATACACCCTCTTTTGGTGGTAGGGAGTGTCAGCCTTAGAGACAACACTGTTGCCCAAAAGGCTTCAACAGTGCTTCACTCATATTCCATGATATTCTAGCTTCAATTTAATATATTATATGTGCCATAGTTGTGTTGAGTTATTCCGCAGAAATGAGGAATAATGATTTAAGATTAAATCACTTCTAAGTTATTTCCCCTGTGAATATAATCCATTTTAATCTTCAAGGTTTTGCACATGGCTTTGCAACTTGCATATATTCAATTTGATCTTCTGAGTTCATCCCCACATGACTGAAGGATGAACAACCTCAGATCATCCAACCAGAACCACTACATCAGAAGAAGAATCCATCAGGATTAGTCATTCCTACTCAACACTTCAAGGTCCTCCCATTTCCTCACTACTCAGTGGTCATTTGGGGTCACCTGTTGTTGACCAGTCTTCACTATCCTCATCATTCTTCTACTATCTAGTCTTCTGATCAGTTGATCACACACCTCTTTCTCTTCATCACTCATTCATCAGAGGCACTTCTCATCAGAAGTTATCATACTACTCTTATGCTTTTCTGTGGGCTTTTCAGCTATTAAACCCACATAGGTTTTCCTTTAAAGAGCCTTGGCTAGTTTCCTTTAGCCTAAAATAATAGGACAGCTGAAGAGCTGCTTCACCCTCTAGTTACTTAACAGAGGAGGCGTAGAGATCACTCCGCTACTGACTCTCCTTTCTAGGATAGAGCTTCATTCCTCCCCTTATTGGATTAGAGAAGCAAGGTTTCAAACCTTGATCATCATTATTATTTTCATCATCAGCTTCAAAGCTTGATTATACTCTCTTTTGTCAGAATGCTGGTCCAGGCGCTAACAATGCTGCTGATGCATTCATGCACTCTTTACGTAAGTGATGCACCCTGCATCAGGTCAGCCCATGTCTACATGAGAGACTGACCTTGTTTGTACGTTTTTCCCAAAACCACCTACACAGGTGATGAATTGAGGACAGATGGACAAGGCGCCACCAGCCGCAACCAAGGAACCGCCCTAGGCCCTTGACCACCGCAATGGTCAGAACCAGGGTGATGACACTTAGAGCGTGTACCGTTGTTTCCATGGATTTTGAAACCATGGAAAATCCCGGGGCAAAATACAATTTGTATTTTCCAAGTTTGTCTGAGGATTTCTTCCCAAGAATCCAGTCAAGTTCCAAAGACTGTACCATACCAACCACATTTTTTTCTCTTAACTCAGCCCAACCACATTTTTTTCCGTTAACTCAGCTTCCTGAACAACCATGATCACCCTCACCATAGAGCAAAAGGCTTTGCTAGCCTTTGTCCTTATCTTATTACTCATACACCGCCAAAGGGGTTGTATCGGTTACAACCCCCCGCGGCTAGATCGGTGGCGGCAACCGATGTAACATCGGTCTACCAGACCAATGTTACATCGGCGGCTCCCACCGATACATTATGCCTTTGTTCTAATGTATCGGTGGGCCCGGCCAACATAAAATCGGTCTGGGCGACCGATGTAACATCGGTCGCCTCTGGCTGACGTTACCGCGGGGGGTTGTAACCGATACAACCCCTTTTGCAGTGATAGAAATACATGAAGAAGATAACCTACCATACTACAGCAATGGAGGACAAGCAACCCTAGTGACTTTCCTTCTCAATGAAGCTCGGCAAGATCTCTTCCGTGAAGTCACTTCTTTGGAAAGGACAACCTTTGATTCTCTTGTCACCAAACTCACCTCCAAAGGCCTTCTGGAAGATGGAAGATCAGTCACTTGTGAAGAGCAGGTACTTATTTTCTTAGACATAACAGTACACAATAACTCAATGCGACATACTGCCATGAAATTCCGCCGTGGTTTGTTCACTGTCCAGAGGTATGTTGTTCATCTCATTTTCATTCCAGCCATCTTGATTGACTTGTGTCCGACTTTCAGATACTTCCACCAAGTGCTTCACGCATTTGTGGCTTTGTACCCCAAACATGTACAGCTGAAAGAGAACATAGATTCACTGCCGGCATTAACCGGTCGAACACGGCAGTTCGAGCGGTGCTCGAACAGCCGTGTTCGACTGGTGGTCGGACAGGCACTGTCCGACCGAAGCACCTGCCGGCGGGTCGGACAGGCCTGTCCGATCAGTTCCTGGGACCGGTCGCACAGGACCAGCCGGGACCGGTCGGACAAATCTGTCCGACCAGTTGGCTCTTGCTTCGGTTGGACAGTGCCCGTCCGACCACCGGTTGAACACGGCTGTTCGAGCACCGCTCGAACTGCCGTGTTTGACTGGTTAATGCCGGCAGTGATTGTGAACGACTTCAAGATCCCAAGTATTTTGCCTTCAAGAAGTGTTTAGGTGCACTCAATGGGGTATTGATTCCTATGACCTTACCAATGCACAAGCAAGCAGCTTACCGAAGTCGCAAGTCTATCATCAGCCAGAATGTACTTGCAGTTGTCAACTTTGATCTTGACTTTCTCTACGTTCTGGCGGGCTGGGAAGGAAGTGCACATGATAGCCGGGTCCTTGCTGATGCCTTCAACAAAGGTTTTTCAGTTCCAAATTGCAAATTCTACCTTGCCGATGCAGGATATGCCCTTCAAAAAGGGTTGATCATGCCTTTCCGAGCAACTTAATACCACTTGAAAGAGCAAGCTGCTGCTGGTTTGCGCCCCAAAGCTCCAAAAGAGCTATTCAATCTTTGCCATGCATCACTCCGCAATGTCGTTGAACAAATCTTTGGCTGTCTGAAGGCCAAGTTCAAGATCCTCACTACTCCATCGGAGCACTGTGTTCATAGTCAAGTCCAGCTTGTGTATGCTCTCACAATGTTGTGGAATTTCTTACAAAAACACAATCAACACGAAGACCTACCTGAGGCCAACAATGAGGATGAATCCAGAAACGATACCACACCTGATGTTACGCAATCAGTCTATCGCCAAACAGCCGCTGAGGATTCTGCCATGGTCTCCAAGAGGAACCGTATGGCAGACAAGATGTGGTCTCAGTATCAGGCTTACCTCCAAGGTTCATGTGCATGAGAAATTGCTTTTGTGTTAACTTCCCACTACCATCTATTTCTATTCACATCATCCTACTTTTCTATTTCAGGTAGATATTGTTGAGCTCATTTTTTTTCTCACTCGCAATTGAAGCAACAAGTCACATAAAAAAAGCTGAGCTGAGCTGAGCGCGATGAAGTTTTTGACTGATTGATTGATTGAGAAAGCTAACTAGCTGGCTTACCTTTCTCAATCAATTGATTGGTCAAGGTTGCTTGTTTGATGGATCAATCAAGCAAGATGAATATAGCTAGCAAGATTGATCCAGCAAGCAAGGTAGCCTGCTTGGTTAATTTTGCGAGTTGATCAAGCAAGCAAGATCTTTCTTGATGGATCTCTCCAGCTAGCTAGCTGGCATACTCGAACAATCTTGCTTGCTTGCTTGATCAATCCAGCAGGCTAGCCAGCCAGCCAGTGTAATCAATCCAGTAAGCTAGCTAGCTAGCTAAGAAGATTATTCTCTCTAGCTAGCAAGCTTGCTTGCTTGATCGATCACGCTGGCTGGATAGCTAGCTTGCTGGATTGATCCAGCAAGCTAGGGATCAATCTTGCTTGCTAGCTAGCTAGCTTGCTGGATCAATCTCGCTAGCTAGCTAGAAAGATCAATCCAGCAAGCAAGCTAGCTAGCTAGCGAGATCAATCTCGCTAGCGAGCTAGCTAGCTTGCAAGACCAATCCCTTGCGAGATCGATCTCGCTAGTGAGCTAGCTAGCTTGCAAGATCAATCCAGCAAGCTAGCTAGCAAGATAAATCAAGCAAGTTTGCTTGCTTGCTTGATTTCTGATGTTTGGTTGAAATAAAAGTTTGGTGTTGTGTGATTAATGACGAATAAAAGAATGTGCTTGATCTATTGCAATTGGGGGAAAAGGGAACAAAGACAAAGATCTTTTGTATTGATTGATGATGAGATAACAGAAAGCATGGAGGAGTTAAGATCGTTTGAAGACATCTTTGAGCCAGGCTTGGCATACTGTAGGGTTGGTTGTTGATGCTAGGGACACAAAAACCTCAGCGCTGGCCTCGGATTCAACCACACTGATGAATCGGATGTAGTCAGAAATCGGGACTTTTTGAAAGAACATTGTGGCTATCAATTGGATTGCCTCCTTCCTAGCTGATCCGGTTGAGGCATGTGGTTTGGTGACTGCGTCAGACTTGATGTTGGGTTTGTTATCAGTTTGACCGGTTTGATTTTTCAGAACATTGACAATCAATTCAACACCACTCTTGAGGATATCGTACTTTGACTCTCGGACACGTTTATTTGATTTAGTGGGATTCTTGACCACTTTGACTTTTTCATCGTCAGAGGAATCCACTGCAACCTCTGTGGCTGCCGCCCGGCCTTGCTTTGTTGGTGGTTTAGATGTACCCAAAGTTGGCTGATTGTCTTCAGGTTTGGGCTTTGATGGAGGACCCTGTCCGGGAAGGAAAGCAGTTTTGCCTGTAGCAAATGTTCCTTCAAATAATTCCTGGGCAAGCTCGTACCAAGGAATGGTTCCTCCACGTAGACTCCCAATGTCAGCTTGCTACTATGACAGAGCCAACCTGACAAAGGTAACATAAATAGAGACATTATTACTACAATATTAAGACAACTTATATAATTAATAGTGCACAAAAAAAAAAACTCAGTTTACTTATTTTTATCCAATAAGCTTAGCAAAGTCCTGGCACCATAAAAATAAGTAATGAATTAAAATAACAACTACTTTTTACAAAAATACTAAATAACTTCTAAACCTTGAGGATAACTTAGAATATTATGTCATATTCTGAATCCTCATGCAAATTAATGTAGGGTCCCTCACTGGAAGTACCCCTAAATTCCTACTCCTTCACCTTGAACCAATTACCCGTAAGAATTGGCCACAAACATATGTCACACGGACATAACACGCGTATGTACTTGTTATATATGCATACTATATGTGAAATGACCAATTATGGACTTATAATTGAGGTGTTGTGGATAGTTTGGGAGTTAGGCCCAATTGGGGTTTAAACCTCCAACCCCGCGCGTGGATTATATAATCCAATTGGAAATTGGCCAAATGCGTGGAAATAGCTAATCCCCTAGTTACCACATATGTACAAGTGTAACTAGGGTAAAAGTAGATTCTACGTGTTTTATTTACAAGGTTTTATTAATAAAAACCTTGAATACATAAGAGTAACATAGCCAGCGTGGCCTTTAATGATTGGCCTTAGCCATTTGTGGCCCATTTGCGTCATTTGTGGCCCATTTCAGATACAATCACACGTCAGTGTTGCTATGTACCTTAGTTACAATGACTAAATAGGTTATTAAGGTCATGGAAAGCACTTGTGACGCTGAATTAATGACCAGCAGTGTCATTGGGATGAGCCTTGTTAGTGCCAATCTCCCAAATTGGCCACATTGCGCTGAAAACCAGTTACTACACGCACACAGGCAGAAAGGTCCTCCACTATGAGTGAAATTAGTATATATAGAGCCCTCTTTCCACGCCAAAAGTTGTTCATCATCATCAATTATTATTACAGTCAATCAGTTACGCCGTGTCCTGTCCTTATTTCAGTTATGCTGCCCTGTTTTGCCTGTTTTATCCGTGGTGTTCTCTTTAAATCAACCAACCTACGTGTCCAGCTCCTGCGCAGAAACCTACCAATCTACCCAGAAGCTCTACTTCACATCCCTACATGGCTTTTTGGCTTAAAAGAAGCAATAGTGAGTACTTCTTTTATCCTTCTGTCCCCCTTCTGGTTCCTTAATTGGAAAAGCACTTTGGTACCACCTTCTGTTACGCAGAAACCCATTGTTTTCTCAATCAGATACCACCCTGCTTAGCAGATCTCTGATTTAGAGGGCACCTACAAACACCCCTGCGCCAGCAGGCCCCTCTATAAAAAGAATTATATTCTTTTTATCTCTTCCTTACTACTTTTCTACGTGAAATTACCCCACTTTACCCTTATTTTGCACTCCTATCACCTTGTGTAGCTAAAAGGTATTAGCCCTTGGCATCACAGAGGCTGACACCCAAACTTGCGCTTTGGATGAGCCTATAGACAGAAGATGTTGCAAGTGTTAGGTAGAAGAAATGGGTCCTAAGGCTATGCTGAACATGTGCTTACCTCAATCAGTTCAATCCATGTGTCGTTGTCAGCTGTGACCATTCCCGTTGACGCATTCCAACCAAAACCAGACTGAGCAAGCAGGAATTTCATATCGATGTAAAGCTTTCGGATTGCGCCCTTTTGGTTTTTGACTTGCTCCCGATCAAATTGGATGTCAAAACAAGTATTCATCTCCTTCACTACTTGATTCCACGCTTCTGCCTTCAGGTTACCATTGTCGGTGCCTTTACCCAAAGCAATTTGATCAAGTATGAAGGTAACAAGTGCCACCCGTTGATCGTCAGTCCAAGTGTGGTTTTTCTTTTTCTTGTCAGCTTTGTCACCATCTTTGTTGTTGTTGTCTTCTTCTTTCATTGATGGTTTGATTTGGTTTTTGTTGGTCTTTGGGAGTTCTGAATCTAATTTGTTTTGTGCTGGGGCTGGGGTCATTTCCGATGAAGGTAAGAGATTGGGATCAATGGAGCTAGGGAGTTGGGACATGGTGATTCTTTGTGGAAGATGTGTTGTAAGGACCAGGATGGTGAATGCAGAATCCTCAATCAGAAAGATGGGTCTGGGTCAATTTTTTGAATTTGAGGATTCCATTCATAATCCCAGGTTTTTAGATGCGCAAATTGTGGGTTATGGTACGCAGGATTCCAAAAACTGCGGATTTTGAAATAAAACTCAAACCCGCGCAAAATCCTTGGATTTTGCAGGCTATGGTACAGACCCTTAGGCCAATCTATCTGTAAGCACCACTGATGCTCATGAGGATAAAAAGAAGAGCACGAGAAGGTATCTGACTTTCCCTTGTCGACTCTTTCTTCCTTGAAACTCTAGCTATACCACATTCTTATCTACTCGGAGCTTCATCCTTCTTGATCAAACAAGCTCCTTCATCATATACACCAGCTATATTGTCGACCCCTGTGCTTATCCTTTTATCTTCCACAAACGCTTCCTGGTGCACGTTCTACTCTTAGCACTTGTATCTCTTCTCTCTTATTGCTCTCTCTTCTCTCATCACCCAGCGATCCTATCTTTCCATTATCCCTTGATCCAAACTTGGACTTATTGTTTAAACGGCAAAGCGTCTTCCTGCCTTAGGTAAGTTGATCTAAGACAGCTTTTCTTTCATCCTCTATGTTTTCTCCCTCTTTTCTTTCTCATGTTTCATCATTGTACATATGTGTTACATAGTGTCTAATAAATAAACTGCCTTAGTTTTCCCAATTCTTTCATCTTTAAGTCCTCATCATATCTTGTCATAGTCATTCCTTCCCTTGAAATATATTGAGCTGTCCCCCCATACCTTGTGTCCTGTTGCCACTGTAGAGGCCCAGGCTCACAATATCGCATTAACGCCCACCCAGAAATTAGATCATAATCAAACCGGAGCGCAGTGGTCAGGCCTTTCCCTGGGCAACGGCCCGCCATTCCCTTACATTTTGGGTTCCTGAAAGAAAAGAAATGGATTGGTCAAGCGAGCTGTTTTTGAGTTTGTTGCACAAAGAAGGTACACACCTTTCTAAGAATGCGTCAAGAGCATTCCTCCCAGTAGGCGGTGATCCAATCCACTTGCACTGTGGATCATCACAGGATAGTATGATATTCATTTTGAAGAATTTGCAGAATTTGGGGACCTTGGTATCCCTGTAAAAAGAGTGATACAAGTTGCAACCAGTTCTTTCTGTTCTGTTGCTCTGAGAGGAGATCTAGGAAGTCAAAGCGTCCTGGATAGCCAAGGCTGGATCCATCAAATGATGGAGAAGGGGGTGTAGATTATGAATCATCACTTCACATTGTGATTTGGGTGGATATGAATGTGAGGATGTGTGGTGTCTTTGCGTGGAAATATGGAAATGTAGAGCTGTTGGTGAGGTTTGGTAATGTCAGCTTGCTACTATGACAGAGCCAACCTGACAAAGGTAACATAAATAGAGACATTATTACTACAATATTAAGACCCATTTATATGATTAATAATGCACAAAAAACTCAGTTTACTAATTTTTATCCAATGAGCTTAGCAAAGTCCTGGCACCATAAAAATAAGTAATGAACTAAAATAACAACTACTTTTTACAAAATACTAAAAACTTCTAAACCTTGAGGATAACTTAGAATATTATGTCATATTCTGAATCCTCATGCAAATTAATGTAGGGCCCCTCACTGGAAGTACCCCTAAATTCCTACTCCTTCACCTTGACACAATCACCCGTAAGAATTGGCCACAAACATATGTCACACAGACATTACACACGTATGTACTTGTTATATATGCATACTATGTGTGAAATGACCAATTATGGACTTATAATTGAGGTGTTGTGTATAGTTTGAGAGTTAGGCCCAATTGGGGTTTAAACCTCCAACCCCGCGCGTGGATTATATAATCCAATTGGAAATTGGCCAAATGCGTGGAAATAGCTAATCCCCTAGTTACCACATATGTACAAGTGTAACTAGGGTAAAAGTAGATTCTACGTGGTTTATTTACAAGGTTTTATTAATAAAAACCTTGAATACATAAGAGTAACATAGCCAGCGTGGCCTTTAATGATTGGCCTTAGCCATTTGTGGCACTGTTAGAAAACTTGACTCGGATGGCTACATCCGAGTAAATATCGGATGGAGCCATCCGAGGCAAACTTGGTTGCATGGCAACCGAGTGATCCCCTCATCCGATTTAAAATCGGTGAGGGGTTTGCGACTTTGAATCGCACTTGCTATCAACCGAGGGAATTGTATCCCTTAGTGGATGTCCAGATGATGTAGCCTCGGGTGCCAGACACCAAGGCATGACCCGTCGGCTAGAAAACCACCGATTCAATAATGAATTGGTGATTTTCTAACCGAGTCAATGGTTTCATTGGTTGGCATCAACCAATGAAAACCATGCCTGCCCGGTAAGCAGGAAGTGACCTGCTCAACGGGCAGATTGCAGCCTGCTCGTCGAGAAGGCTGAGCCTGTAGCCTGCCCGGTGAGGAGGTTGCTATCTGCCCATGAAGCAGGCAGTGACCTCCTCACCGGGCAGGCAACAGCCTGCTCAATGAGCAGGTAGTAACCTGCTCACTGGGCAGGCTACAGCCTGGTCTGTGAGCAGGTGGCAACCGGCTCATCAAGCATGTCGCCAACTGCTCACCGGGCAGGCTGTAGCCTGCTCGATGAGCAGGCAGCAACCTGCTCACCGGGAAGGTCGCAGCACCCTTCCCAATGAGCAGATCACTACCTGCTCACCGGGAAGGCTACAGCCTGCCCAATGAGCAGGTAGTGACCTGCTCACCGGGAAGGCTACAGCCTGCCCAATGAGCAGGTAGTGACCTGCTCACCGGGAAGGCTACAGCCTGCCCAATGAGCAGGTAGTGACCTGCTCACCGGGCAGGCTACACTTGTCGTGAAGGATGTGGCCTGCCTGGTGAGTGCCCGGTGAGCAGGTCGCTGCCTGCTCATCAAGCAGGCTGTGGCCTCCCCGGTGAGCAGGTCGCTGCCTGCTCATCGAGCAGGCTGTGGCCTCCCCGGTGAGCAGGTCGCTGCCTGCTCATTGAGCAGGCTACAGCCTGCCCAGTGAGCAGGTCGCTGCAGGCTACAGCCTGCCCGGTGAGCAGGTCGCTGCCTGCTTGTTGAGCAGGCTACAGCCTGCCCGGTGAGCACACTGCTGCCTGCTCGTCGAGCAGGCTACAGCCTGCCCGGTGAGCACGTCGCTGCCTGCTCGTCGAGCAGGCTACAGCCTGCCCGGCAAGCAGGTCGCTGCCTGCTCGTTGAGCAGGCTACAGCCTGCCCGGTGAGCACGTCGCTGCCCGCTCGTCGAGCAGGCTACAGCCTGCCCGGTGAGCACGTCGCTGCCTGCTCATCGAGCAGGCTACAGCCTGCCCGGTGAGCACGTCGCTGCCTGCTCATCGAGCAGGCTACAGCCTGCCCGGTGAGCACGTCGCTGCCTGCTCATCGAGCAGGCTACAGCCTGCCCGGTGAGCAGTTGGCGACATGCTTGATGAGCCGGTTGCCACCTGCTCACAGACCAGGCTGTAGCCTGCCCAGTGAGCAGGTTACTACCTGCTCATTGAGCAGGCTGTTGCCTTCCCGGTGATGAGGTCACTGCCTGCTTCATGGGCAGGTAGCAACCCCCTCACCAGGCAGGCTACAGGCTCAGCCTGCTCGACGAGCAGGCTGCAATCTGCCCGTTGAGCAGGTCACTTCCTGCTCACCGGGCAGGCATGGTTTTCATTGGTTGATGCCAACCGATGAAACCATTGACTTGGTTAGAAAATCACCCATTCATTATTGAATCGGTGATTTTCTAGCCGACAGGTCATGCCTTGGTGTCTGGCACCCAAGGCTACATCAGCTGGACATCCACCAAGGGATACAATTCCCTCGGTTGATAGTAAGTGCGATTCAAAGTCGCAAACCCCTCACTGATTTTAAATCGGATGAGGGGATCACTCGGTTGCCATGCAACCGAGTTTGCCTCGGATGACTCCATCCGATATTTACTCGGATGTAGCCATCTGAGTCAGGTTTTCTGACAGTGTGGCCCATTTGCGTCATTTGTGGCCCATTTCAGATACAATCACACGTCAGTGTTGCTATGTACCTTAGTTACAATGACTAAATAGGTTACTAAGGTCATGGAAAGCACTTGTGACGCTGAATTAATGACCAGCAGTTTCATTGGGATGAGTCTTGTTAGTGCCAATCTCCCAAATTGGCCACATTACGCTGAAA
This sequence comes from Puccinia coronata f. sp. avenae, assembly GCA_002873125.1. NCBI lineage: Eukaryota > Fungi > Basidiomycota > Pucciniomycetes > Pucciniales > Pucciniaceae > Puccinia > Puccinia coronata. Next base: position 652,943 of record PGCI01000004.1, read on the forward strand.
ACCAGTTACTACACGCACACAGGCAGAAAGGTCCTCCACTATGAGTGAAATTAGTATATATAGAGCCCTCTTTCCACGCCAAAAGTTGTTCATCATCATCAATTATTATTACAGTCAATCAGTTACGCCGTGTCCTGTCCTTATTTCAGTTACGCTGCCCTGTTTTGCCTGTTTTATCCGTGGTGTTCTCTTTAAATCAACTAACCTACGTGTCCAGCTCTTGCGCAGAAACCTACCAATCTACCCAGAAGCTCTACTTCACATCCCTACATGGCTTTTTGGCTTAAAAGAAGCAATAGTGAGTACTTCTTTTATCCTTCTGTCCCCCTTCTGGTTCCTTAATTGGAAAAGCACTTTGGTACCACCTTCTGTTACGCAGAAACCCATTGTTTGCTTAATCAGATACCACCCTGCTTATCAGATCTCTGATTTAGAGGGCACCTACAAACACCCCTGCGCCAGCAGGCCCCTCTATAAAAAAGAATTATATTCTTTTTATCTCTTCTTTACTACTTTCCTACGTGAAATTACCCCACTTTACCCTTATTTTGAACTCTTATCACCTTGTGTAGCTAAAAGGTATTAGCCCTTGGCATCACAGAGGCTGACATTCATATTATGCTCAATTGTCTGAAATTTCTTGATCTTCCTTGATACTATTATTTTCTGGTCTCATCATGGTATCATTTAAAGTCAAAAATATATAATTACCTATGTAGCATCCAAGACCCCAACCCTGATTCCTTGCAATTTTTCCCCTGGTTCTTCAAATTTTAGCCATATTGCATGTTTTCCCTCACCAAAAATTTCTCTGGTTTTCTCATCCTCAAATTATTGTGAATATTTTTTTCCATTTCAATTATGACATTCAATACGGCTAGAATTCTAAAGCTGCTATATTTGCTCAGATGCGCATGAGGTGGTGCAAGAAACTTGAGCCCACAAACCTGGGGAATTGTTGAAAATTCTGACAAACTAAAGCAATAAATCCCTGTGCAAGTCTTCTTGTCAATTCTTTAGCATATAAGCTGCTTGCTCCTCTCATTAGTTCTCAGGCAGATCATCATCTTTTCTTAGCATGTTCAAATATCAACCCTTACTGCTTCTGACTTGCCTATCCTTGGGTATCAAATAGTGCTGAATTCTTGTTATTCTTGTCATGTATTAGCACAAACCCCACATCACTTCCACCAGGTGAGGCAATTTGGAGGTAGTTTTTCAGCAATGAAGAATCATCAAAGCTTGAATGAAAGCTGGGACATCAATACAATCCAAAAAGTAAGATCAAATTTTGTTATGAGAATTAAATTATGACTAACACTAACAAGCATCTTAGGCTTAGATGTCTTCAGTCTAGGTAGGAAATTCAGAATGAGTTGACCAAACCGAGCAATCTGCCTGATCAACGGCCGCTCATAATAGTTCTGGCTGGACAGACGGAGGCAAACGCTATATCATACAAAAAATTCATGCTCATTGTATAAATATCTGTCATGTGTGAAAAAGCATGCCTGAAGGCAGGAGTGAGAAATTAACTGGGTGCACATGGGTTAAGTCAACAAAGACCTGATGGGAATAAATTAAAACATGAAAGTAGGTGACAAAGAAAGCATTTGGAGAAGAGTAACAAAACCAGGTAAGTTATATCCCTGGTACGGAGATGGAAAAAAAAATGCACAGTGGGAAAACTCCAAAGCATTTAAGGGAATGCCAACAACTTATTTCTTGCAATTCATGGAGAGGCAAAAGAGTTGGATCAGAAATCATGATGTCAGAAATCATGATGTAAAAATTGTGAGTGAAGAGTAATATTGAAAGTTAAAACAATGCTTTCAGCTGAAATATGAATAGATGATACATGATGTGCATTTAGAAAAAAACATTTCTCAGAAATGTAGAAAAGTGAAAATTTCAAAGATATCATGATTATTTTCCATCTTTTTTACAGAATCAAACACTGCCAGCAAAGCTGGCTCGGATGGCCGCATCCGAGTTAATAGCGGATACGGCCATCCGATTGAAACTCGGGCGCTGTGCCACTGAGTAAATTGTCAACCAATTCAAACTTGGTGGCCAAACACCCGGGACACTGAGTTTGAATCAGTCAGTGATTCACTTGGTGGCACGGCGCCCGAGTTTGAATTGGATGGCCGCATCCAAATAGAACTCGGATGCGGCCATCCGAGCCAGCTTTGCTGGCTGTGAAAGGGTATGAATTATCAATTACTATTGTCAGCCTGCTACTATGCAGAGACAAGCTTGACAAATAGTAACAAAATAATTATAAAAAATTAACAAAAAGGTAAATATGAGTTCAGAAATGAATTCTACATAAAAATTAACCTAGGGTCACTCACCAAAGTGACCCCTAAATAATAACTCCATATATTACTTACCCAATATAACAAAATAACTTAACAAATAGTAAATTAAATAAAACCTGTTACATCTCATTCTCAATACCTTTCACACTTGTAATAGGTCCCAATGACGAAAATATCCATGACTTCATGAGGATCTACTAGCTTTAAAGAAGTGCTGTATAAAAAGGATCTTGAATTAAAATCCCCAGCCCCCACGGATCTTCTACTGATCTGGTCCAGGGAAGATCTACTAGAGGATCAACCTTGTAGATCAAATGCTCATTAGAGCTGCTCCCAGCACTTACCCAGCTCTCTGATTTCGTCCCCAGAGGTCCCTTTTTGAATATTTAAAGACTCCTTGAATCCCCCATATTGGATTCCCCAGCTTTTTATCACCCTTGGAAAATTACCACTACACATTGTCCCTCAGCATTATCCTGAAGACCAATCTTGTGAACCTTCCCAGAAACTTATTAGCTATTTTTCTCTGTCAGCATCATCTCCAGAATCATCAAGAATCTCCCCTCTGGTCCTGTTGCTTATACTTTGGAAGGAATTCTGCCAAGAATTGCTTGTAAGTGCAATTCTGGCCACTTCTCTTCCTTACTAGTCATTTCCCTGGGCATATTCCTGTGAACCAGGCCCCAGAAGATCAGGTTACTCGTCAAAAACACCCTGCTAACACAGGTCCTGATAGAGGGCACCATAAAAACCCCTGTATTCACTTACAGGCCCCTCTGGGACATATTTTGTCCTATTTTTTATTATTTTTATCAATATTTCTACGTCCCAAAAAGGACTCAAAATTATATAAAACAATCAAAAATATTATTTTTATATCTTCCCCAAACCTTATCTATTATTTTTGCAGCTCGTGTAGCTAGAAGGAGCTCTCCTTGGCATCACGCAGCCTGTCAATTGGGGGTCTGGCCGTCATTTTTTCTTTTTACCCAAAAAGAATTTGACCTGCGACTTTTGTCCGTGACAAAAACAAAATTTCTGCCTGTCATAAACACCGCGCGCGTGCTCTTACACCCGAACTGAACGGGGTTGCCCCATTTCTCTACGCTCCCATCTCAGATGGAGAATAGGAATCCAACCCGCTACCACTCATATCCCCCTCACCCGTACACCTCACACCCCATGACCCACTCCCACACCACGTACTACGCATACCAAACACTCACACACACGCAGAACGCACACCAACCACCTCGAATATCTACCCCTCCAGGAACAAAGGTGAGTCTCCGTTTGTATACCTCTATCCCACCATCATCCAATCAGACACCACAAAGTACTGATCATAAACAGATCTACACCATTTCACCGTTTCTCCCCGACAACCACGGCCGGTTACACTGGAAGCAGTGAACTTAAACAAATACTCGTAAGTATTTCCCACTGTGACAGTACATTCTTTCCTCATCATAAAACTTACCATTCCACCCATTATCCCTCCCGATCAGATATATCACATTGACCTACCCGATCAACGGAAGTTTATCCAGGCAATAAACTCACCCCCTCATCCAACGGTAAGTCAAAAGATATCAGCTTTCACAACGATTGAAACAACACAATAATAGATTCAACCGTCTGCCAACCAGTGTCACCAGAACAACATCGTAAGTTACTCGAGTACTGGATCAAACAACTCAAAAGAGAAAAAGAAGAATACCTCCGAACCTACAAGCCGTCACCACACAACCTCCTCTCCTACAACAAAAAACTCCAACGAGCTCTCGATAAGATCAGAACCCGTAAAGAAGCCGAGCTCAATTACCAGATCGCCTTCAACGCACTCCTCAGAGAACATCAAGCAACCCGTAGACAAAGGAAACTCAAGAGAACTACATCTGTTATTCCAGTATCCACAACCGATACCCTTGAAACTAACTAATACATTCTTCCCGCAACTCTAGTGGCATTCAACAACACCGCCACTAGTACCAGCACTGCTACCAACAAGACGATCGTCCCGAATTATTTAAACCGACCAATAAAAATCATCACCACCCCCTTCCTCACCGGGAAGACTTCGACAACAACCAATACCAACAAAGACTCCACAGCAAACAACGACAATCTTGAAGACCTCATAGATTACGGTGAGTCCTCTCTCTTCCTATCACAAAAGCAAAACATAAACTTATCATGAGTACCAGAGCCAGAAGACCCGAACTCGCCGGGCTACTCCCCTCACCAACGCGAGCTAAACGACGAGACGGCACCATCTCAAACTCTCACCGAGAGAGTCAAAGCCTTGAAGGTGTCGAGAATCCAACCTATCAGGCAGGAGACTCCAGTATTGATGGAGATAGACGACCACTCCCCATTGCAGGAAGCTACCCGTTCACCCCAGACGTCCACCAAGGATGATCTTGAGATCATCACGGAGAAGAAGACGATCTCCAGCGTCAAGCCCCTGAGCGAGAAGGAAACGATAGCAATGCTAGTCAAAGCCCATGTGGCCTTAAGGGACCGCTTTGACCACGCTCAGAAGATGAACGACGAACAGGCGATGAAGATCCTCCTATTCAGAGCCCAAGAAAGCCAGAAGGGGCTACAGAAGCTAATCACAAACCGAGAAATCAAGACGTATGTACAGGGGTGGAACCCGTGGACCGAGAAAAGGAAGTTATTCCCTCCGGCTCAAAAGAAAGAAACCGGCAAGAAACGCTCGTTGACCTCCTGCAACATGAAGTACGACGACGCGGACCGCTGGGCGGAAGTAGCCGGCATAGCGATGGCAGTCCGGGCCATGTACAAGCACGCCAAGGGACGCAAGTAGGTAACAGCTTCCCTACGGTACTTCTAGATCATCTCTCATCTATTCACTCCAATCTCAATATTCTTGACGGCAACAATCGAAGTCATGTAACTAGTCTATTAAGAAAAATAGATGTACTTGGCAACAACCAACTGAATCATGTAACTAGCATTCTGAATAAAATTGACACGAAAAATAAAGAAACAATGAATGAAATAAGTGTGCTATATGACCAAGTGTACATGAATTATGACCAAACAAGTGAGAAAGAAATAAGAGAGAAAATCTTAAGTACTTTAACAAAAACAAATGACTTAAGCCTCATTAACAATAATAAGATAAGCACCCTGAATAACAAAATAACAGAGATGGAAAAACAATCCACTCAAAATGACTTAACAGAATTAGAAACCAACATCCATAACAAACTACAAAAAATAGACAAAAATATTAATGATAAATTTGAAGAATTAGAAGAAAATGTCAATAGCAACATAGACCAAATGACTGCAATAATCCAACAAGAAATTATTATTGAAACACAAGTTAAAACCCAAAAAGAATTTGAGAACACAAACAAGTTGATACAAGAACAAAATTCTCTTATTATCCAACAAATGCAACAATTATTTCAAATGTTTAATTCTGAAATAAACATGATGAAAAATGACATTAGAGATGTCAAAGTCTCTTTAATACAACACATGAATACACAACAACAACAGGACAACATGGCTGGGGAAGCACATCCCCCACCTCCGCCTCCAGGAGACTCACCTGTCAATGGATCTGATAGAAATCCTAATGCCAGTACCCCAGTTATTTCTAAAGTCAACGCCAAAGATATCAATAACCTTCTACCACCCGTTAAAGATTGGCCAAAATTCTCAGGATCAGGAGAGTATGACCACATCAACTTCATCAATTACATAGATCACATTATTACATCTTTTCAGACCACAGATGAAATAGTGTTAGTCAGACTACCCAGACTATTTGAAGGAGTAGCGTTAGATTGGTTTATCACCAAACAAGCTGCCATAGGTTTACAAGACTGGAAAACATGGAAGACACTTATCCATGCCCAATTTGGAACAAGAATATGGCGTAAAAAGATCAGAAAAGCCTTTGAAACAGACCACTTTGATCCAACCAAACACAATGCCCATGATTGGTGTCTTGTCCAAAAAAGAAGACTTGAGTGCATCTATGAAAACCTGACACAGGAAGACATGAATGAGAAAATCCTAGATAAATGTAGAGGACAACTTGAACATGCAGTCAGATGCAGGATGGACTTAGATACTGACCTATCCAACCTTGTAGCCACCATAGAAGAAGTAGTTGAGATGACAGGTATGAACAGAAGGTTCAGGGAGAAAGGACCCCAGAATTCACCACAAGAAGATGCTGGTAAAGATAAAAAAGAGGAATATGTTAAGAAATCACCTGTCATTGAGTGTCATAACTGCAAAGAAAAAGGACATAGGAAATATGAATGCCCCCATCCTCGTAAGAACATTAACAACATCTCAGCTGAATCAGATGATCAATCCAGCGTACAACAAGCACAGAGTGACACAGATGAAGAAGACACTGGTTCCCAATTTGAAGTGATTCAAACTAAGGGAGTAATGGTTATTCAGGCAGATATAGGTAATGAAATGGAAATTAATGCCATCCAAGGAGAATCCAACTTACCTCTAAAGTGGGATAACTCCATGGAAGTAGGCCACATTTCTGATGCCAAGCTTATGACCAACAAACCAGCCCAAGGGATGAGTTATACCTTAGGAAGAACTAGTTATACTTTTGTCCTATTCCAAGGAAAGGAAGTCAAAACCCTCTTGGACATTGGTGCATTCTGTTCTTGCACAAGCAGTACATTCCTAGATGAATACTATGTTGACTGGAGACATCATCTGCTCCCAATTCCCAAAGCTAAGTTCAGTAGCTGTAGCACCGCAATGAAACCCATTGGTATCATAACCATGCCTTTAGTTTTCCCTCATATTAAGGGCTCAGTCAGATTACAAGTTGAATTTGTTGTCTTTAAAGATGCCATTTGTAATTACTTAATCCTAGGGAATGACACCTTCTGTATGTATGGCATTGATATATTCCAAAGTAAAGAAAGATGCTATACCATAGGAGGTGACTGGAAAAAGAAATTCCACATCTGTAACATCAACTCCACTATAGAAGATCATGGATACACCTCTGAACAAGATAAGAAAGAATTGTTAGAATTTGACAAAGAATACTTCAAACAAGAAGCAGTAAGTGACATTTTGACAGACAAACAGAAACAAGAAGTCCTGCAAATATGCTGTAAGTACAAAGAAGCATTCTGCACATCAGCTGAACCAATAGGCAACATTAAAGGCCATGATATGAAGCTGGAATTAACTGTCCAACGCCCATATCCCCCTTTCTTTAGAAGACCACCATACTCTTCTAGTCCCAAGTCAAGAGAAGCATTGGAAACCCATGTCAAAGAACTCCTGGAACTAAAAGTAATCCGTAAAGTAGGCCACAACGAACAGGTTGAGATAACCACACCTGTTATGATAGCATGGCACAATGATAAGTCTAGAATGGTAGGAGATTTCAGAGCTCTCAACAACTACACCAAACCTGACTACTATCCTATCCCTAGGATAGACCATTCATTGCACAACCTGTCCAAAGCCAAGTATATCACTACTATGGATGTACTCAAAGGATTTCATCACATTCCAATAGACCCCAACAGCAGACAATTCTTTAGAATCATATGTCACCTAGGCATTTATGAATATCTTAGAATGCCCTTTGGCATTAAAAATGCCCCTTCCCATTTTCAGAGAATGATGGACTCCATCTTTGGATCTTATATCAGACAAAACTGGATGATGATATACATAGATGACATCATTATCTATTCTGATGATTGGAAGACACACAAAGAGAAGATAGCATTAGTCTTAGATAAAGCTGCCCAAGCAGGGTTGAAAATGTCCATGAAGAAATGTAACTTTGGATATGGTGAACTCAAAGCCCTAGGCCATATAGTTTCAGGATTAACTTTAGCAGTTGACCAAAACAAAGTAGCAGCGGTTCTGAAGAAAGATATGCCTCAAAACAGAAAAGAGATCATGTCTTTTCTTGGATTTTGCAGTTATTACAGGTCACACATTCCTAAATTTGCAAACTTTAGTAAAAATCTGTATGAACTTTGTAACAACGACACTATGTTTGAAATGACTTATGACAGAGTAATGAATTTTGAGGTACTCAAGAAACTGCTCACAACAGCACCAGTCCTAGCTCAACCAGACTATAGCCTACCTTTCATTCTCTACATAGATGCATTTCTAGATGGGTTAGGAGCAGCATTGCACCAAGAATTTCTAATAGATGATGTAAAAAGTGAAAAAACAATAGTATTTATATCTAGACAAATTAAGAAATCTGAGCAAAAATATGGAGCCAGCCAAATGGAATGCCTAGCTCTAGTATGGGCATTGGAAAAACTCCACTACTACCTAGAAGGCTCTACCTTTGTTGTGATAACTGATTGCACAGCAGTCAAAACTCTAGTCAACATGAAGAGTCCCAATAGACATATGCTCAGATGGCAGATAGCAATCCAGCAATATAGAGGACAGATGACTATCATCCATAAAGAAGGAGCTAAACACAAAAATGCAGATGGTCTGAGTAGATGGGCCCTTCCCAATACACCAGACAACCCCGCATATGACCCAGAGGATGATGAGATACTCCCAATATTAGGCATCCATGTATGTGACTTGGATGAAGCATTTTATGAACTGGTCAGGCAAAGCTACAATGATGACTGTGAGATGCTTAAACTTGTCAATATTCTCAGTAATGATAACAGCCCCCCTGAACTGATTGCCAGTCTACCAGATACATTGTCCAAACACTATAAAGAAGGCAAATTCACACTTCTAGATGGTTTATTATACTTCAGAAATAGACATTACAGCATTTTAGTCCTTACAGACAAAACACAGATAAAGAATGTCTTGCATGAGTGTCATGATATGGTGTCAGCTGGACATCTGTCAGAAGAAAGGACAGTGGAAAGAGTCAAGCAGACAGCTTGGTGGATTAATTGGAAGAATCAAGTACACCAATACATCTCTTCCTGTGATACCTGCCAGAAGTCCAATAAGCAAACAGGTAAAAGGTATGGACTGCTGCAAGCTATCCAAGAGCCCACTACTAGATGAGAAATCATAAACATGGATTTTGTTACAGGACTCCCTCCAGGAGGATCTTACTCATACAACTCTGTTCTAGTGGTAGTAGACAGGTTCTCCAAAAGAGCTAGATTCATCCCCAATCATAAGGATGACACAGCCATGGAAATAGCTATTCTCTTCTGGAATAGAATCATGGCAGATGTAGGAATACCCAAGATCATTATCAGTGACCGTGACCCCAAATTCACATCCGAATTCTGGAGAAATCTACATGACATGCTTGGAACCAAGTTAGCCTTCTCTACAGCATACCATCCGCAAACTGATGGACTAGCTGAACGGATGATACAAACCCTGGAAGAAATGATCAGGAGATTTTGCTCATTTGGGCTTGAGTACAAAAACAAAGATGGATATACTCATGACTGGGTTAGCCTACTTCCAGCTCTGGAAGTGGCCTACAACAGTAGCAAACATTCCACTACCAAAGAAACCCCATACATTCTTGAGAGAGGTTGGATCCCCAGACTTCCCAAAGATAATATCAACAATAAGCTACCTAATTTGCACCCAACAGCATTAGACTTCAAAAGCATGCTTGACCTAACACATGCACATGCAGCCAGATGTGTTCAAGAAGCAGTAGAATATAACAAACAAAGATGGGATAAAGGACATAGAGAACCTGAGTTTAAAATATGAGACAAAGTCCTACTATCCACTGTAAATTTCAATAACCCTGGAGGTAACAAGAAATTGAAACCGTCCTTTGTTGGAACCTTCACCATCATCAAACTCCATGGGAAGAATGCAGTAGAAGTTATACTCAGTGAAGAACTCTCAAGGAAACACCCTGTATTTCCAGTCAGCTTAGTGAAACCCTATGAACAGAGGACAGAAGAAGTAGTGGAAAGCCAACCATTACCAATACTAGAGACCCCTGAGAAAGAAAAATTCAAGGTTCATAAAATCCTGAAAGAAAAGAAAGAAAGAATTAATGGAAAAGACACTAGACTATACCTGGTAAGATGGAAAAATCAATCAGCGGATAAAGATGAATGGCTACCTGAGAACAACATACCAGATGGAGCTATTCATCTTAGAAACTATAGAGCTAGTAAAAGAAATTAAAATCTACCTTTTCTTCTGAGTCCGGAAGACTCATTTTAGGGGTAGGGAATGTCAGCCTGCTACTATGCAGAGACAAGCTTGACAAATAGTAACAAAATAATTATAAACAAATAACAAAAAGGTAAATATGAGTTCAGAAATGAATTCTACATAAAAATTAACCTAGGGTCACTCACCAAAGTGACCCCTAAATAATAACTCCTTATATTACTTACCCAATATAACAAAATAACTTAACAAATAGTAAATTAAATAAAACCTGTTACATCTCATTCTCAATACCTTTCACACTTGTAACATGTCCCAATGAAGAAAATAACCATGACCTCATGAGGATCTACTAGCTTTAAAGAAGTGCTGTATAAAAAGGATCTTGAATTAAAATCCCCAGCCCCCACGGATCTTCTACTGATCTGGTCCAGGGAAGATCTACTAGAGGATCAACCTTGTAGATCAAATGCTTATTAGAGCTGCTCCCAGCACTTACCCAGCTCTCTGATTTCGTCCCCAGAGGTCCCTTTTTGAATATTTAAAGACTCCTTGAATCCCCCATATTGGATTCCCCAGCTTTTTATCACCCTTGGAAAATTACCACTACACATTGTCCCTCAGCATTATCCTGAAGACCAATCTTGTGAACCTTCCCAGAAACTTATTAGCTATTTTTCTCTGTCAGCATCATCTCCAGAATCATCAAGAATCTCCCCTCTGGTCCTGTTGCTTATACTTTGGAAGGAATTCTGCCAAGAATTGCTTGTAAGTGCAATTCTGGCCACTTCTCTTCCTTACTAGTCATTTCCCTGGGCATATTCCTGTGAACCAGGCCCCAGAAGATCAGGTTACTCGTCAAAAACACCCTGCTAACACAGGTCCTGATAGATGGCACCATAAAAACCCCTGTACTCACTTACAGGCCCCTCTGGGACATATTTTGTCCTATTTTTTATTATTTTTATCAATATTTCTACGTCCCAAAAAGGACTCAAAATTATATAAAACAATCAAAAATATTATTTTTATATCTTCCCCAAACCTTATCTATTATTTTTGCAGCTCGTGTAGCTAGAAGGAGCTCTCCTTGGCATCACGCAGCCTGTCAACTATGGGTTATCCTCTTGAATTTCCTGTGCCAGACTTGAAAAGTAGCTGAACATAATGTATGCAGTTTAGGGATACAACTGAGAATATGTCACAAAAAATTACCTCAGACATATTTTTTTTGTTTTAAAGATAATTTTTAGAAGATAATTTTTTTCCAGTAAAAACCCACACACCGGAAGAGAGTCAAAGTTTGGGTTATCTTTACCCTGCTCATGGAAATTTTTTCCACTAATGGAAATTAGACAACATTAGCAGTGAATCACTCTCTGAGAATGAGCTGTTCATGTCTCCTAGGTAAGTAGACCTAAGGAGCTTGTTGAGCTTGCCATGGGAACTGGTTGAGCTGGCCACAGGAGCTTGGTTGTGTGGGGATGGGAGCTGAGTGAGCTCACCACAGGAGCTGGGTGAGCTGGCCGCTGGATGAGCCAGGGAGGGAGTTGGATGAGCTGGCCACAGGAGCTGGGTGAGCTGGCCATTGGAGCTGGGTGAGCTGGCCATGGGAGCTGCGTAAGCTGGCTACAGGAGCTGGGTGAGCTTGCCAAAAGATATGGGTGAGCTTTCCATGGGAGTTGGGTGAGCTGTTCATGGGAGCTGGGTGAGCTGACCACAGGAGCTAGGTAAGCTGGCCATGGGAACTGGGTTAGCTGGCGACGTGAGCTGGTTAAGCTGGGTGAGCTGGGTGAGCTGGGTGAGCTGTTCATGGGAACTGTGGGAGCTGGCCATGGGAGCTGGTTGAGCTGGTCATGTGAGCTGGTTGAGATGGGTGATCTGGCCATGGGAACTGCGGGAGCTGGCCATGGGGGCTGGGTGCCACGTGAGCTGGTTGAGCTGGAGGTTGAGAGCTGGTTGAGCTGGATCAGCTGGCCATGGGAGCTGGGGGAGCTGGCCACAGGAGCTGTTTGATCTGGCCACATGAGCTGTTTGAGCTGGGGATGGGAGCTGGGTGAGCTGGCCATGGTAGCTGTGTAAGCTGGTCACAGGAGCTGGGTGAGCTGGCAACAGGAGCTGGGTGAGCTGGGTGAGCTGGCTGCGGGAGCTGGGTGATCTGGCCATGGGAGCTGGGGGAGCTGGCCATGGGAGCTGGGTGAGCTGCGGAAAAGAGCTGGATGAGCTGGCCACGGGAGCTGGGTGAGCTGACCATGGGAGCTGATTGAGCTGGCCACAGGAGCTGATTGAGCTGGCCACAGGAGCTGGGTGAGCTAGCCACAGGAGCTGGGTGAGCTGGGTGAGCTGGCCATGGGAGCTGATTGAGCTGGCCACAGGAGCTGGGTGAGCTGGGTGAGCTGGCAACAGGAGCTGGGTGAGCTGGCTGCGGGAGCTGGGTGATCTGGCCATGGAAGCTGGAGGAGCTGGCCATGGGAGCTGGGTGAGCTGCGGAAAAGAGCTGGATGAGCTGGCCATGGGAGCTGGGTGAGCTGGCCACAGGAGCTGATTGAGCTGGGGGAGCTGGGAAAAGAGCTGGATGAGCTGGCCATGGGAGCTGGGTGAGCTGGCCACGGGAGCTGATTGAGCTGGCTGCAGGAGCTGGTTGAGCTGGCCATGGGAGCTGGGTGAGCTGGCCACAGGAGCTGGGTGAGCTGGGGATGGGAGCTGGGTGAGCTGGCCATGGGAGCTGTGTGAGCTGGCCACAGGAGCTGGGTGAGCTGGCCATGGGAGCTGGGTGATCTGGCCACAGGAGCTGGGTGAGCTGGGGATGTGAGCTGGGTGAGCTGGCCAAGGGAGCTGATTGAGCTGGTCATGAGAGCTGGATGAGCTGGAATCCCATGAGCTGGAAGAGCTGAGCGCGCTCAGCTCCCTGTGTCATCCTTTCCAAATGGATGATGAGAACACAAGATCTTCCATTTGGGATGGAAGAAAAAGAGTGCCATGCCTCTGTTACTTCCCTTCATATCAATTGCCTTAAGCAATTGTTGAAGAATGCAGGAATAAAGCACCAACCAAATTCACAGCACCCAACCCTTGTGAAGCTTTACCAAAAATACCTTGCTTGTACCAACCAGAATGATGACCCCAGCAACATGGAAAATGTAGACAAGCTAGTAAACGTTTGTGATGTGATTTGGATTGCTCCCAATTTTGCGCTGTTGTTAGGCCTCTACCCATCCAATTTGAAGCTGTATGAAACTCTTCTACCTTGGGAGCACACAAAAACCATCAACTCACCAACGCTCAAGAAGTTAAAAGTCTTAGCACAAGTGTATCTAGTCTGCCTCATCCTGATTGCCTCTGAGCTCTGTTAAGAAAAACTGGTATCTAGAATTTTCCACGCACATGCCCAACTACATTAGTCAAACTATACACCAATTACCTCATTGCTAACCAGAAATTACTGCCATCTATGTCTCCTCATCACGTGAGCAAGCGCTCCAGGGCGACCCGCTCTCTGTAAACGCCAGAAATCTCTGTGTGGCCCTCAAGGACTATCATTTATCCTTCACATACAGAACTTCCACCACTTCCCTCCTCTGCAGAGATTTTCCTGACTACATCCATTCCGCAAGATGACAAAGAATAGCTGTTGAAATCTAACCCATCCGTTTCTGAACAGCCCTTGCTTCTAGACCAGGATCCTTCCCAATTGGTAAATTTAGAACATGTCTGTGCACAGTCCAATGACAACCATGACCACCCTCAGACACCCCTCATATCAAATTGCTCCAAGCACTCTTATGATCATGACCAAGATCAATATAACCATTTTCCCCCCTCAGAACATCCCCACAAAACACAGAATTCATCCATTCCACCACACTTCCACTCAACCCCTCCAGACCACAACGGCAGTCAGCCATTTTCCATTGCAAGAGAGCACTCCTCATCTACTTCTCTAGAATTGCCTTCATCTGATTGGCCATCCCCATCTACTCCCATACCACTCTTGGCTTCATCTGATCAGCTATCCTACACTACGCCTGCTCCAGTCTTGGACTCATCTACTCCCATACAACTTTTGGCTTCATCTGATCAGCCATCCTTCACTACTCTCACTCCAGTCTTGGCCTCATCTGATGGGCCATCCTCATCTACTCCCATACCAATCTTAGCTTCATCTGTTCAGCCATCCTCCACTACCTTTGTCTCGGCTTCATCTGATCAGTTAACCTCATCTACTCCTGCTCCAGTATTTGCTTCATCCCGGTTGGCCATCTTCATCTACTCCCGCTTCCTTGTTGGCTTCATCCATTTGATGGGGAATTGAAGAACCTCCTTCTGTTGTACCACTTAAACGTGACCTCCCTCAGGTCAGGTGGCCTTGTAAGCATTTGCATTTGGCCAGGTGCAAAAGACTCTTATCCTAATCTTTCTTCGTTTCCAAAACAGGTCCTTCTCACTACAAACATTTGTAATTTTACCCAAAGAAAAAACAACTGTTTGGGTTAGGCAAAATGTTAAATTTTTTCAACAAAATGGCTCAGTAATAAAAATTGAGCAAAACTGAGCATGC
Source organism: Puccinia coronata f. sp. avenae (assembly GCA_002873125.1). Lineage (NCBI taxonomy): Eukaryota > Fungi > Basidiomycota > Pucciniomycetes > Pucciniales > Pucciniaceae > Puccinia > Puccinia coronata. Next base: position 667,970 of record PGCI01000004.1, read on the forward strand.
TCAGCAAAATCCCCTAAAGTTGCCAGAATGAATAAAAATGATTTCTGCTCAGTTTGTAAAAAAAAAAAAAAAATGCTGAGCATGCTCAGTATAGCTTATTTTTCACTTCTGACCATTTTTTGTAAAATTGGGTATATGTTTTGCCCATCCCAAGTTTACATTTTCCTTCTGGGTAGAATTGCAAATGTTTTTAGTGTCTCACCTGTCTAACAAAGAGATAAAGGGATTTTTAATTTAACACCATGTCCACTTTGATGCTCATGATGAACCCGTAACACTTGCCAGATTATATTGAACTTTGATTGAAGGCTTGCAAATTGACGTTCCATCCAAAAAGTGACATATATCTTCTTCAACAATTCCTCCACTTGTCTGCCGTCGGAATCCAAACTCAAGCAAATCAGTAACAAGGGAAGATAGCCCAGAATTCAACTGTTGTTTGAAGCTCCCAGAAGTTTTCCTTGATAGGCTCACCCCTGACTTGCCACCTTGCCATCAACAGGACCCCCAAGCAGAAGCGCCCAATGAGCACACTCTCAACTTCAACTATCATAGACCTATTGGCAACATTTTCAATCTCACCAATCCTGGCAACAATCAGCAAACACCCCAACCTGTACCTTTGCCAACTTGCAAACCATCTCCCTCCTTACGCTTGAATATATCTCGTTTACCCTTGCCGTCAGAATCTCATGTTTTTGCCATGTTTGGCCTTAATCTTGGATTTTCTGGACTCACCTCTGTCCTCTTATCATTCTGGCTTCCAAAAGAGGATTTTTATCTCTTCCATAAAGCATTTTCTATTCCAATTTATGTAGTTCATCTGAAGGATCAAACATCATTTCAGGTAGCTTTAAGGATCATATCCCTATCTGATGGAAATCCTTTAAGTTAATCCTGAAAAAGCTATTGGAAAGATGTCCTGATCTACAGGATCAGGTGAAAGCATATGAAATATTAGGGAGATGGTCTCAGATAGCTACAAGTAGCCATCAAGTGTGACTTGTAGCAAGCCTTGGGGAGATGATTGCATCCTAGATAGGTGACCACAATGAAGCATTGAGGCAGAAAAGGCAAATCATGCAGCTTTCACCAAGGGGGCTGAAAAACAGATACAGAGCAGCGCAGCTGCCCTTGAACTCTTGTAATTCAGAAGTCCCCGCTGGCGGGGGACTTATCTAAGTTAGTGATGACCTTGTTTATGGAGGTGTTGTACAAAACCTCCATGAACTTGGTTGTAGAGATGTTGTAGAACACCTCTCAATGACCTTGGTAATGTAGGTGTTGTGCAATGACCACTACCTGGTAAGGTACCACCTGCTCGCCAAGTTAACTCGGCAAGCAGGTACCTACCTGCTTGCCAAGTTAGAACTTGAGGGCCATTGGGCAGTGGCTGAGGCTCTGGCTGTGACGCATGCAGCTTTAACTTGCTGGCAGGGTCTTTAACATAGGTTGTCCTCACAAGGAGGTCTAGAAAGACATTGGAAAAATTATTACAATCAACAGGTCAGGTCATGAGTTAGACTTACAACGGTGGAATGGGGGGGGGGTATGGTAAAAAGGGGTTTCATTGTTGGTTTGGGGGGGGGGGGTAGGGTAGCTACAGCTACAAATTAAAGTATTGTTCATGGGATGGAGGGACAATTCTTGCAGGGGGGATACCTATGTGGTAAGTTTTGGGGATTGTTGGCCATCACAGTTTTTGGGCCTGCATTGGTTTTGGGCATAGTTGCAGGCTTGTTCCAGGCTCTCCCCTTGAGATCATCTCTACCCTCACAATTTTTTCTCCCTTCTCTGTCTCTGGCCTGGCTCCTGTCTGCCCAGTGTTCATCCAGGTTGTTGTTGCAGGGGAATAGATTTCTCCCTTGTCTCTGTTTTGAGGTGACCGGTAGGAGTTGCTGCAATCAAAGTCTGTCCTACCATTTTGCTTGGATTGTAGGCTGTCAAATACTTTTTTCTTTGAATTTTTGTTGTGTGGGTAGCCTGTGTGGGGGTTGTAATCCTGTTTTGGGACCCCAGACGATTATGGGTTGTTGAGTGATTTCAGCTTGTCTCTAGCCCAGGCCTTGCTATATGCTTGTTGTTAAATGTTGGGACATGGTAAAGAACTGTCAGTGTTGCATTGGAATGAGTTTTTCCGGACTGCAAGGTTGTATTTGAAGCCAACACAGAAACTGTTGCAGCGCATAATCTTGTGGATGTGTGCTTTGTGGATCACCAACCAGATGGTGGGGTGTTGTATCTATATAACTCCCTCATTGTTGCTTGGAATTATTGGTGGTTCCATGACCAAGCTGCATAGGATTAAACCAGGAGGATTTTGGATCCCCAAAGCAATTTGAGTGGCGGGGGGGGGGGGGTTGACGACATGTGACAGTTGTTAGTTTCAGTCCGGGAAATTTCATAATGGAGGTTTGATACATGGTATAAAGTCAGTTGTGTTGTCACTGGTGACAATGGCCTAAGTGACAGACTGTGAGGGTGGGGCTGGTGTCTGTGGCAAAAAATAAACCATCAACAAAGTTTTTATGTTGGAGTTTGAAAGGTATAAATAGAGCTACTTCCACAACTGAAATTGGGCATGTCTCTGACTCATCCGCTGCTTCTGGTGCGGGGGGGACAGCACCGTGACCTGTTATTCCTTCTGCACAAGCAGGGTTTAGCGCTAATCCAAAAACACAAGGGAGGTATCAGTACTCCTCCTGTGCCTAGGGAAACCTCAGATCCAAAAATGGCCAATTCAAGGCTTTATTGTACTTAGATGGGTTGTTGTGATGGAAGAAGTGTGAACACTGAAGAAGTGCAAAAAAGGCAAATGGGAGTGACAGGAACAAAACAGGAGGGAGAAAAACTGGATTGTGAGGGAACCCAAGTGTGAAAGGATGGAAGAAGTATCCAGTTCTTTGGAAGAGACAAAAGTCCATCAGGAATGAAATTCTTAAACAATGTGGACCAGCCTAGATTTTTAGATTTCTTTGATGATTGATCACCATGAAAAATCAATTGTCTCTTGTATACAAGTGACATAGCAGAGTACAAAGGGGCCTTTGTACTTTTTGATGTCACTTGTACACAAGAGACAATTGATTTTTCATGGTGGATTGGGTATTCTTTCATCTTGTTACATTTCTATTGATCACCAATAGAACAAAGAAATAAATAGTCTCAAGACTCAAAAAAAGTTAGTGAGATTGTATTCCTTTGTATTTGTGGTTAAACTGGTTGAAATCTGGAAGACTTTATCACAATCACTCCAGATTTTCCGCCGTTAAATGTTGCGTAGGCCTCTCAAAGCTTGAGATGGAATGTCAGAGCTACCCCAGCTACTGGAATTATTATTACGCACTGCAAAAAGGTAAATATAGAGGTGAGATAAGGAGTGTAACTTATGCCACGGTGGCGAACACAGGAAGATGCACAAAGATTTGTAAGAGTTACCAGACCATGAATTGCGAGACAGCGCCGGTGAGCTACTGATATTATTGGAATGGAGTCAACTGGCGTGACATGTCAAAGGAATCTGGTGGTGGTGACACAAGGAGACAAAAGAGAAAAGAAATGAGAAAAACCCGGCCAAAGCTAAATACAACATGATGCAACTAAACTTAATGATGAGTAAAATTGATATCTCCTTTCTGATCCTAGCTGAAGTTCTTTTTTATTGATCCGAGCCGCTTCATCTCAAGATTGTGAAATGACTGAATGTCCTGTGGGTTTTTATTTTTTAAAGATACTGCCATGTTTCAATGAGAAAAGAAGTAAGATATTTTTAAGGTGGAATTTGGTCTTCATGACGGGGGGGCTGGCGAGGGGGGCTGCTCGACTTTCTCTAGGGCCTCCAGGAAATCGATGGCATGGTGTTCCATAAGATCAAAAATATTTTCGGAATGCTTTTCGACTTTCATTGTTGCCCAAGCGGATAATGCTTTGACGATAGTGGGTGCCAGCTGATTTCGGATCACTTGATGTGTGTAGTTTTCTGATATAAGAGTAGCAACCACTTTGGACATGACCGGATGTTTGAGTAGCAAACTAGCGACGATCTGTGAGGTCACTTGTGGCGTCAAGAAATCCATGACTGCCGGCTGTACAACCTTGACCGCTAATTTTTGTAATGCATGGCGAACTACTTCCGCTATCAAGTTTGAATTGCGTTGCACAAAAAAAATGGCAACTTTAGAATCTTGCACGACAATTATGCAGGATCAATGACATGAACATACCCTTAACATCACTAGGTAGATGCGATGTTTTTTGCCTACTGAGTACCATATTTTTCTCTGTTTAAAGAAATTTGGTTTCAGATTTAGGAGAACCTTGAAATCATTCTCAAAATTCACAACAGAGACCATGATATGAACATACCCTTAACATCACTAGGGAATTGCGATGTTTTTTGCCTGCTAAGCCCTGGTTTTTGATCTATTGAGATTAATTCGGTTTCAGATGTAGATGCTGTAGGACTACCAATTGCAGCAATCAGTGATTTGTCTGGATGACTGGTAATTACAGAAGGTGGGGGCAGGGACTTTGACCCCAAAAGTCTGTTTGTTTCGAAGGGCTCCGGAAGCATAGCTTTCAAAAGATGTGCAAAATGCGATGTAGTTAGTTGGAATTCTTCGTCCTTTAAGAAATGTGTTACTGAATTCCGTTTGACTGACTGGATGACCTGGATAGGCGTGGTTGGATGGCACCACCAATCCCATTCGGTTGGTTTGCGAAAATATTCCTGACACGCCGCCAAGACGATGGATGTACTAGATTTATTGATAATAAACTGGTGAATGATGACTCTATCATTCTTCCAAACTGTGCAAGACGCAGGCTTACAATCACTGGACTCCGACGGGTGAGGTTTAGTTGATCTTTCTCTTGTTACCTTTGCTTCTGCTACATCACTCAAACTTTCATCAGTAAGAGACGGCTTTTTGACTTCCGGCGCTTTTCGTACGTTGCGCTGTATCTCCTTTACTGATTCGTCTGATGCTGTAGAAAGAAGAGAATTAACCACGGCCTCAACTTTTTTTTTTTTGGCTAACTGATATCTTTTGTGGAATCATTCGCCACTGACCGTAAGAGCGAGGCTTAAATTGTTTCACTTTCTTCATCAGCGCTTTGAAAAAGTGAAAAAGCGTGAGAACGTTTTGCTTCATTCGCATGAATTTTTTCCATGTCGTAGGAGATGCTAAAGCAAACCGGATGTACTCAATGGCTGACCGAAATGAAAAGTTGAAATATAGATAGTGGACTGTACTTCAACATTTCAACTTACAAATGATGCTTTTGAGGTAATCTTTCCCAAAGTTTTTCAAGCGGAACCGCTGAGGCTTATCTGGAGGCTCGGGGTTCAATGGTTTGCTGATTTTGGTTACAGTTTTCTGCGATTGAGAGAACGTGGGTATTTTGGCTGCAATATTCCTTTCGGTCTTAATCCCGAGAGACTCTTTCTTGATCTGTACCTTCTTGGATTGCGATCCAGGCGCACGAAGCTCTCCCGTCATTTTTACACTTGGTGATTTCGAGTTCATGCGAGATAGGTATTGGACGTTGGTAAGTTTTGGGTTGGCCATCCAGCCGGGTAGTTTTGAGTCCAATATCCCGCCGAGTTCAGCTGGGGCCTTGATGGTTGTGAGTCTTGGAGTAGAATGAAAGTTGGGTGTCACCAGCGCTGCTGGGGCCCGAGTTGCCATCTCGTAGGTTGTAGGCAAAGTAGCTAAGGTCCCCCCTCCATTCAGCGGTGCAGCAGTCGAAGATGATGAGACAATGCAAATGATGCCAATCCAACAAACCACGAGGACATCTGTCCTCAGATGGCTGGTGAAAAGGAATTTCTGGAGGAGAATGAGTTGGAAGAACATTGCGATTCGGTTTGATATTGAGAGAAGGTATCCTGCGCTGGTAGATATGACTGGAGGCTCCGGTGGATCTGGACCGCCACCTTGGAGCCACTTGGGCCAATACCAAACACCGGTTTTCTCGCCGAGTTACAAGCAGATACTCAATGTGATACCTGTTTCATTATTCCTTTTTCGCTGTTTATCACATAATACACGAAACACAAACCCATCAAGACGTTTCTAGTGTGCATTGAGTGCAAAGGCTGCTGTCTGCTGCTGTTCTATGTACCTGGTGGTTGAGGTTTGGTTACTCCTGGTTACACACTCCCTTCGGCACCCGGTCAGAACGTTTTTTTGTGAGGAGGGCGCACGCCTCGCAATGACCAGTTCTGACCGATAATTAAGGGAGAGAGTAACACATCTCGAGGGCCGGTAAGAGCTGGTCGGCCTTTGATTGGAGTGTGTATACTCCTCACAATGACTGGTTCTTTCTAGTGGGGAGTGTGTACATTACTCACGACCGGTTGATCAGAGAGCGGTCTTGGCATGATGGAGTTCTTATAAAGCCCCTCATGATTCTCTCCTCAGGACAAGCTCACACCGTCTTGTATCAGTCAACAGGTGTTTTGCGCCGAAACCGCGTTGCTTGAGTGACGTGCATCCTTGTTCTCCTTTGCCGCACCCCCAACACCCGCAACTGGTCAATAGCCAAGAGCTGGGCCATCGAATTTGTCAAACTCAATTGCCAAGCGCTGCAGTGCCACTCACTTGTCCTCAACTACCCCTTCCCTGCAAAAGAAAAAAAGATGCGCGGGTGGAATGATTGGGGGGCAAGAGTGCCCATACAGTGACCCCGCGATGTAAGCATCCACGTTGTATGCATACCTCGCTATACGCATACTTTTTTTTGAAACCATTTTTGGTTACCGCAAAATTGGTGTTTTTTAAGCATAATGCATTGTCGGCTCTGGTGACGCAGCAAAGCGCAGGAATGCTTGGCCTGTGGACGGACAACCATGTGTTTTTGTGATACACATACATACAAGACATAAGTCAACTACCTCTGCTAAATCAAAACCCATGTAAGCATAAAACAGCAGGCATACCTGTGTTGCTTACATTGGACAGCCTACATAAGCATATGCTTACTTTGATAAGAAGCATACCGCAATGTAAGCATAAGAATTGTGTCCACCATTGTTATGCTTACATTGCGGGGTCACTGTACTCATCAAACTATACATTTGTGGACTCTGCAGACCTAGTAGAATCCAAAAATATACGCCTTGACTTTCTGGCATGCCTCAATAAAAAGTTTGAAATTTTTGAAGTCAGGCATTTGGAACACCCACCCATATACCCCATAATATGTAGATATGTATATCCATAGTATGTATTTAAGGTATGCATAACACGTTAAAAACTACTCTAAGTACATATTTTAGCACAGAAAGTCATTATTTCATGACTTATGGCCAATTTAGACCCCTTTCAGAGGCCAATTTCCAGCAATTTCCCTTATAAATTTTGATATTTTTGCCAAAAAGTATCCCCAAGATTTGGAACACCCCCTATAAGGGGGTAGTTGAGAACACGTAAGTGGCAGTGTAGGCCATCTTATGTGTACATAGCTTAACACAATCCCCTCGCTTCAGAGGGCCGGGGGAACCCCGGCGCGGCAAGCCTCCAAAGGAGGCCTCATTCGCGCCAGCCTGCACACCAGGCTCCTTTGCCAAGGAGGGACTTGTGTTAAGCTAGCTAGGCCATGAAGTTTGTAAAACCCAAAATGACCAAGGCCGGCCATCTGGCCACTTCCATGACTTGGATGCCAGCCCTGCAACTTGATATCCGTTGAAAACAATGGGTTCTGACGCGGCAACTTGTACACACGCCCTGCAACTTACCATGTACGGAAATATGTTGATTGGGGCACAGTAACTTCCCACAAGCTGTGTTCCTGTGGCTAGGCCTTTGTGGCGGGCACTGCAGAACATGGTAAGCTCAGAGGTTGCTGTGACAATGCCTAAAATATCCCTCCTTTCCATCAGGCAAGAAGGATCAATACTTAATACTTCAAGCTCTTCATCCATTATGATTTACCTGTCAGCCTCTGTGATGCCAAGGGCTAATAACTTTTAGCTACACAAGGTGATAAGAGTGCAAAATAAGGGTAAAGTGGGGTAATTTCACGTAGAAAAGTAGTAAAGAAGAGATAAAAAGAATATAATTCTTTTTATAGAGGGGCCTGCTGGTGCAGGGGTGTTTGTAGGTTCTGTCTAAATCAGAGATCTGAAAAGCAGGGTGGTATCTGATTAAGCAAACAATAGGTTTCTGCGTAACAGAAGGTGGTACCAAAGTGCTTTTCCAATTGAGGAACCAGAATGGGGACAGAAGGATGAAAGAAGTACTCACTATTGCTTCTTTCAAGCCAAAAAGCCACGTGGGGGGGTGAAGTAGAGCTGCTGGGTAGATTGAAGGGTTTCTGCGCAGGAGCTGGACACGTAGGATGGTTGATTTAAAGAGAACACCACGGATAAAACAGGCAAAACAGGGCAGAGTAACTGAAATAAGGACAGGACACGGCGTAACTGATTGACTGTAATAATAATTGATGATGATGAACAACTTTTGGTGTGGAAAGAGGGCTCTATATATACTAATTTCACTCATAGTGGAGGACCTTTCTGCCTGTGTGCGTGTAGTAACTGGTTTTCAGCGCAATGTGGCCAATTTGGGAGATTGGCAATAACAAGGCTCATCCCAATGACACTGCTGGTCATTAATTCAGCGTCACAAGTGCTTTCCATGACCTTAATAACCTATTTAGTCATTGTAACTAAGGTACATAGCAACACTGACGTGTGATTGTATCTGAAATGGGCCACAAATGACGCAAATGGGCCACAAATGGCTAAGGCCAATCATTAAAGGCCACACTGGCTATGTTACCCTTATGTATTCAAGGTTTTTATTAATAAAAACTTGTAAATAAACCACGTAGAATCTACTTTTACCCTAGTTACACTTGTACATATGTGGTAACTAGGGGATTAGCTATTTCCACGCATTTGGCCAATTTCCAATTGGATTATATAATCCACGCGCAGGGTTGGAGGTTTAAACCCCAATTGGGCCTAACTCTCAAACTATACACAACACCTCAATTATAAGTCCATAATTGGTCATTTCACACATAGTATGCATATATAACAAGTACATACGTGTGTAATGTCTGTGTGACATATGTTTGTGGCCAATTCTTACGGGTGATTGTGTCAAGGTGAAGGAGTAGGAATTTAGGGGTACTTCCAGTGAGGGACCCTACATTAATTTGCATGAGGATTCAGAATATGACATAATATTCTAAGTTATCCTCAAGGTTTAGAAGTTTTTAGTATTTTGTAAAAAGTAGTTGTTATTTTAGTTCATTACTTATTTTTATGGTGCCAGGACTTTGCTAAGCTCATTGGATAAAAATTAGTAAACTGAGTTTTTTGTGCATTATTAATCATATAAATGGGTCTTAATATTGTAGTAATAATGTCTCTATTTATGTTACCTTTGTCAGGTTGGCTCTGTCATAGTAGCAAGCTGACATTACCAAACCTCACCAACAGCTCTACATTTCCATATTTCCACGCAAAGACACCACACATCCTCACATTCATATCCACCCAAATCACAATGTGAAGTGATGATTCATAATCTACACCCCCTTCTCCATCATTTGATGGATCCAGCCTTGGCTATCCAGGACGCTTTGACTTCCTAGATCTCCTCTCAGAGCAACAGAACAGAAAGAACTGGTTGCAACTTGTATCACTCTTTTTACAGGGATACCAAGGTCCCCAAATTCTGCAAATTCTTCAAAATGAATATCATATCAGCATGTCATCCCAGACTCTCACCTGTAGGAGTGAACACTGGGGAATCCACAAGTGTGACCTTCCACCAACACCCCAGTTGCTCCCTCTCATCCCTTCATCAATTTTACCTTCACATCAACAAGGGCTCACAGTAAAATTAGAAATGTGCACATGTCTCTCCAAAAAAGCTGGCAAGGACATCAAACAACACACAGTTGAAGGATATTTGGCAAAACTAAACTTGAAGCAGCACAGGAATGACTTGGCAGATGATTGGGTAACAAGGGGCAAGCATTCACCATGCATACTCATTTTTAATTCACTTCTAATGGGCAAACAACCTATAGGGCAAGCAGTACTTTGACAGAAAAATGACTGTGAGTATGACAAACAGTCTGAATGAATGGAGAAGGGAAATGCAAGCACACATGTGGGCTGTGGACGGGGGAAAAGTAAATTAAGGTTTGAATTAGAAATGAATAAGAATGAAAAAAATGAAAGAGACTGAAGAAACTGAGAAGACACAGATTAGACCTTTGACAGCAAGATTATTGTGAGTAACACAAACATCCTGAACAACTGGAGGAGGTACAAACAAAAACACCTGGGAGAGTGATGAGTGGAGATGAACATGATGGAGAGAATGAGTAAAACACAAGAACTCACTAAAACAAAATCTTCTTCAACTGCCACCAGTTGACATGCAGTTACTTTGATTTTACTTGTGCTGTTACTTGAATCTTACTCAAATAACACTTCAAAAAAATTTCAATGCACAGTCACTGTGCATTGTGCACAGTGACTGTGAAAGAAAAGTTGTTTTGAGTTAACTTGGAATTAAAAGGGGTAGTAAGATGGGATGAGCCTGCATGTCAATGGGTGAAAGTTGAAGCAGGTTTTATTGTAGTGACTGTTACTGAAACAGAAGTGAGAAATGAGGAATATCAGGCATACCTGTGGCAATGGTGGGCTGACACACTACACTTCAATAAAGAGCATATTTAGCTGTCTATTGTATTGGCCACACCACACCAGGCTCAGCGTGTACATATTGCGTATTGATCAATTCACCAGGGGAGATTTCATGGAAGCCGTTGACGGGTGCCATTGCGCAACTCTTTACAATCTTTTGGTTTGAAGTGTGTTTGCAGGTAGTCACATGTGAACTGCATGTTCAACTGGAATTCAGTTTGAACTCATGGGTAATTTCATAGCATTTGTTGTTTGTTATGTAGTGATGTTATGTTGAGCTCAAGTGGAAAACTTGAAACATGCAAACCTGAACTGATACTGAAAAAGCCAGGGTTCTGAATTCATCATTATTTTAAAAATATACTTTCTTTTTGATCATTTCATTTCAATTAAAAATTGCCTTATTTTTTCTTTTTTTGAGCCACAAAAACTTAAATATAACGTTTTTTTTTGAAAGGAATGAATTCACCATCTTCTATTTTTGAGATGCCACAATTCATTGTAGTTGGTGCTGCAATTTTTAGGAATTTTAAAATCTTGATCTTTGGCTCTTTACCTACCCCCATATGCACATGTTATGCCTTGGACCAAGCTTTCCAGCAAAGGATTGTTTGTGTTTTCAACCATGTTGTCTCATTTAACCTGTGCCTGGTCAAAAAGGCAAAAACAGCCTTTGAAACCTTTCACACACCTTTAAACCATTGTGAAATCTGAATCTGTACTCTGCTGCACAATGGTGCACCAGAGTACAAATTCAAATGTCACAAAAATGTAACAAGCATACACCAAGCACCACAAAAAAAAGTGATCAATGGGAGTTAATGGTCTTTGGCAACTCTGGCACAACTTTTGACCCAACTTCAAAAAAAAAGCAAATATCACACACATTCAATGCACAGTCACTGTGCAAAATGCACAGTGACTGTGCAAAATTATCTGGGAAAAAATCCAAGTCAAAATTGAATTAATGTTGGAGCATCCTGGAGGTCAGCAGTAAGCAGGAATCCTGCTCATTTTTTTGAAAAGTTTTGAAATTCAGTTGTCATGGGAAAAAAATTGGATATCACAATTTTTGAAATTGACATTCATTTTTCTTTTTTTTCTAAAAATCAGGACTTCATAAAATCTACGGACCAAGGATCATTTAATTTGCATATAAAATTATGAAAATTTAGCTTCTGAAGGAAATTTGAGTTCAAATTTAGCTCTACATGTGCTAAATATATGATTACAATGCTTTTGGACCATTTGCACCGGTCGCGCAGGATTAGCCTAGTTTATTGTAGTGAGTTAGGCCTGAATAACCTAAGTCCAGTGGTGCAGCTGCATTGTTTTGAGTTTAGAGAGGTGTAAATTATGAGTTGTGTGATGACTAATCCATATGTCAATGTGGAATGCATACTTTTGTGTGCAGGTGACGTGTGAGAGTGAAATAAATGCATATGAATATGCAATTAAGTGTTTATCCCAGGAATATTGGGGGATAAATCTATCCCCCACTATTCCAAAAACAAGCTCAGGGATAGGATAATCCTCCTTTATTCCAAGCCGGTGCGGGTGCAATTACAGAATAAGTGCGCTAATCCAAGCTAAACCCCTGCCGGGTGCGGCTGCTCTTAGTACACATTTTTTTGATAATCTAGGGGTACAGAAGATGTTTTTAAGAGTTTTAGATGAAAATTGCCTTGAAAATCCATGAAACTATTCATGATGGTTGGTATCACTACAAAAATTTGCAATTTTACCCAGAAAGAAAATGTGAACTTGGGATGGGAAAAACATATACCCAATTTTACAGAAAATGGTCAGAATTAGTGAAAAATAATCTATACTGAGCACTAGAGGATAGGGTGGCTGCGCCGCCCGCCAGTTCACCTGCAGCACCCTTACAAACCACCCCCCTGTGAAACCAACTGTGCACCTGGCTTCCTGCTCACACCGGCTCCCAGCTCTTGAATAAGACCCACTGGAGTTTCCAGTAAAGAACATGAGTTGAAGGCTTTCTTTTCCACATTTTTCCTCAGGAGCCAGCTTCAGTTTTGTTGAAATCAAATAGGGCAATTCAAAGGGAATTTCAATTAACTTTGAGACAATTCAAAGATAATTTTAGTTAACTTTCAGCCAATTCAAAGACAATTGTGATTAATTTCCAACTCCAGAGATAATTTTAGATGATGCAGTGAAGATAACATCATTTTAACATTATTACACAGCATGTTTTCTCATATTCTGATGAAATCCTATTGCTAGCCAAGTGTATTGTTCAATTTAGAAAAAGACATTGATATACCCCACAGAGAAACTATAGACCAGATGCTTATACCATTTTTGTTACTTAATGCAGGTGGATATCACACATGTTTCATTGACATAACCATCATGTGAATCACAAAATTGGGTTTCAGTCAAAATATGCATTATTGTGTCAGTTATGGGCAACAAAAATTCAAAATTTCCACGTATCTCTTTGTCTTTTATGACTCAGTCTCTATCTCTGTTGATATCCACCTTGCTATGCCAAAGCTATCAGAGGTAATCAGCCCACACCAGGTTGCACTACCTCCTGGCCCTCCGCCTCAACAAACTCCTGAACTTGCCACCAGGAGGTGGGCTTTGTCATTGGGCCTGAAATGTCATCTTGAACATGGACTCAACGGCTTCCTCTGCCAATGCACCCAAGACCACAAACACCCTGGCGTCACTGTGTCGACGGCTCCTCTCCAAGCTCAAGGACTGGCACGGAGTGAGTTTGGCCAACATGGCGAAGATTGCCTGGTTGCTGGGAAAAAGCAAGCTCTGCACTGAGCTGCTTGAACACAAGCTGAAACCCACCAAGCAGATCCTGCTCCTGATGCGGATGGACCAGGGAAAAGAAGCGCTGAAACAGTCTATCAAAATTTTGAACCCGGACCTGATCCGGACCGTGCTGTGGGAAATTTGGGCGCGAAAGCCGCTGGCAGAATTATTGGCCGTTGTAGAGGGGAAAGACAAGGCAATAAGAATCCTCAAAGCAACATTGTAACCGCTGCGCTTCGCTGAAGAAAGCGGTCATTCAGCAAAGCGCAGCGGGGGACCGCTACGCGACCAGCCCAAAAAGCGATAGCGTGGCGGGATTATCGCTGCGCTACCGCTGAAAGTAGCGGCTCCCCGCTTTTTCCTTATTCAAAAAAGCGGTAGCGCAGCGGGCGGAGCCGCTACCTTCAGCGCAGCGCAGCGGCTGCCAAAACCGCTGCGCTTTACGCTTTGCTGCACTTTCTGCGGCACTAAAATTACACCATTGCTTCCAACGGTGTAGCTGCTGCACTTTAATGAAAAAAACAATATTCAGCGCAGTGCAACGGGTGACCACTGCGCGCCCAGCCCAAAAAGCGGTAGCGCAGCGGGATTATCGCTGCGCTACCGCTGAAAGTAGCGGTTCCCCGCTTTTTCCTCAGCCAAGAAAACGGTAGCGCAGCGGGCGGGACCGCTACTTTTAGCGCAGCGCTGCGCTTCGCTGCGCTTTCCGCAGCAAAGTGGTTTCAACGTTGCTCAAAGTGTGTGCAAAAGCAAGCGTTGCGCGCCACTTTCTCAGCAACAACAAACAACCTTTGTCTTCCTGCAGAACTGTTACCGTGGGGTCTGACTGGGAATTTTACCGCAATTTCTGCTACCAAAATGATTGCCGAGCCAACAGCGGGTGTCTATGTATGTCTTGAAGAAAGCTACCTGAAGACGTGCCCAAATCTGTTGTGTACGCCGTCAGCCGTGGCAGATTGGACGGGTTTTTTTGAAGGCAAGCTGGGCAAGATCAAGGGCCCGCTCAAGTTTTTCATGGAAAATTTGGAGCGAGTGTTTGAGCAGGGGATGCTCCATGAGAGAGGGTTTTCTTGAAGGCAAGCTGGGCAAGATCAAGGGTGCGCTCAAGTTTTTCATGGAAGATTCAGAGTGAGTGTTTGAGCAGGGGATGCTCCATGAAAGGCTCGTTGAGCTCAAAGACTGGGACGGGCTGGAGAGCTGGTTGGGCAAGAAGGGCCTGATTGGGTTTGCTTCAAGGGATGAGGAATTACAGCGCGCGCAAGAGAGAGGATGCCGACAACTGGCCTTGCCTTGTTGTTTGTTTGTTTGTTTGTCCATGAGCTGCCACTGCAAAGCGTTCCGGTACGTGCCCACGTGCGAGGCGCGCAGCCGGGTGGAGCTGTACATCAAGTGCGGCAAATGGTTGACCACTGGCGAGGAGTGCGTTGAGGGTCCGACCGCGGCAAGGACCTCCGCTCCGGTTGCTTGCATGAGCTCAGGGGCCCCAGCTCGGCCTCGCAGGCCCGCTTGCACAGCTTGTTGGCTTCCCGCACGCGCAGCCTTTCCTGACGGTCCTGCCTCACTTTCTCGCGGTGGATCTCAGCTGTTTGTCTGCTTTTGCTGATTATCTCTTGGTCTCCCATTGTCTGGCTGCTCCGCGAGTGATGAGGATCAGGCCTGTTAGATGGATCAGAACCGGTGCATTTGCTGTTGGCCCCAAATGCCGAAAGCGGGAGAGGCCTGGGTTGATATCTCGGACGCGGGGGTGTTCCACCCAAGTCGACCAAGGTGGCAAGAGTCGAGTCGGCGCTGCCCGAGCTGGTGGCCGACGGGAAGCTTCCCGATGACTCATGCATCCCAGATGGTACAGGGGTGGTCCAGTTAATTGAGGGCCACTTGTTTGAGGGCAATACGCTCAGGAAAATACACTTGATTGGTACGCGGGAGTAAAAGCCGATCAGATAATGCTGGAGTAAGAGTTTGCGAGTATGTGTAAGCTCACTTGCAAATTTGTTTTCTCCTCTTTTTCTTCTGAAAGTAAAAAACTTACTTGACCAGACTTGTTGGAGGAGATGGAGCTGGCAAAACAGTTGTTGGGTGAAGATCCCTTCCGCTTGATGAGAGAGACTTGATGAGCGGGAGCCAAGCTGAAGATATTGCTAGGTTTCCTATTGATCCTTCATTTTCTGAGTCGGTGTGGTCTGGAGCAGATTGAGTTGGCGCGTTCGGAGGGTGTAGGAAAATGGAGTTGAGAGTGTGGGTCTTCCTCTGGGAAAGTAGACTTTGAATGAGTCCAAGCTAAATTTTCCTTCCAACTGTGATGGAGAGTGAGTTTGAGGGGCGACGGCCTTGTCCAATACTGGAAGGGAAGCTCCTGGAGAGTTGCAATGTCTTGGGAAAGAAGCTATTGCGCTTGTTTGTGTCATTGGAGTGCCACCACGTCCAGGAATATGGCAGTCAAGAGGTGGCATATCAGTACAGCAATAGCCCTGCCAACATGATGGAAGAGTGTGGAAACCCTGTCCAATACAAGAACTTACATGGCTGGAAAGAGCTGCGGCAGGGGCAAATGTCCGTGGCAACGGCTACGTCCTAAAGAACATTTGGAGTAAGTGGCTGAGCATAGTGGGTTGTGTGGGTGTGTGTGTGTGTGCCGTGGCGAAAAGGTGGCCTTTAAAAGGAGCTGTGTTGTCTCTGTGTTCACCCCAGGTCACCCCCACCCCATCCGTAGCTTGTGCACGGAGGGGGCGATCTCAGGTGACCCCCCCGTTTGAGTCTTTGACTTACCGGGGCCCAATCCAAAACCCGCGGTGTGAGCTGCGGGGTCTCTACACCACGGGTGCAGTTCGCTTTGCGTCAATGGGTTTCCAGAACGGTTGGTAGCCGCGAGTGTTATGAAAATGCCCCGAGCCCTAACCCGACGTTCCTGGAACACATCGGCTCAAAAAGGCCGGCGTTCTCCAAACGTCCTGGGACAACGATCCTATTCCGTCCTCCAATCGATTGGAAAACCATTCTGGTTTCCGATTGATCGGAGAACGTTAATCCCACCGTTTTCCCAACGCACCTGGGAAACGCTCCGCATGCCGTCCTCACATCGATTTGAAAACTATTCTGTTTTCAAATCGTTTGGAGAACGGCAAGATAATACGTTGCCAGAACAGTTGACTACTCCGACCGTTCTGGAAGCTACACAATCAATTGATCTGCTCACAGATGGAGCACTCAAATCTCAAAGGACCTGCAGGGGACTCCCTGAAGGCTCCCTACACTGTTTTTTACCCCATCGAGTGGCGGAACTGTATAGAGAGCCGATGGACAGAAGGCGATAAATCTGTTTCTCTTTCATGACAGGTTGGCATACACGGCAGAGTGCTGTCCCACCGTGGCTGCACCTGGCCAATAATCAGTGCTGGAGTCTGATCGGTGTTTGAGTCCGATCGGAGTTCAGTTTTGGTGGTTTTTTTTCCGGACCCGGGGCTGCCCGCCCGTGCAGTGCCGTCCTGCCATCGGTTTCAGAACCGATGACAGACGGTTTGGCAGCGTTTTGTGAACGTATTTCCCTAGCGTTCTGGGAACCGTTTTCCATAGACTCAACCAGACACATCGGGGCGGGCGCACCCGACGAACGTTCTGTGAACCTGAAGCTCAACAATCTCAGAACGCCGGGGTGCACCCGCGGTGTAATTAGGCACAGGCCAAAACCACGTTCCCAGCTCTGGTGAAAGTGTTGCTTAATAAACTGGGATGCTCAGCAATTTTTTTTTTTTACAAAATGAGCAGAAATCATTTTTATTCATTCTGGCAACTTTAGGGGATTTTGCTGAGCATGCTCAGTTTTGCTCAATTTTTATTACTGAGCCATTTTGCTGAAAAAAGTTAACATTTTGCTCAACCCAAACAGTAGTTTTTGGGTCAGGCTAAATGCCCTCCAAACTTTTACTACATGCACTCCAACATTTTGGAGTGGGACACTGTCCACTCCAAAAAAAATGGAGTGAACAGCTGCCCACTCCAAAAAAATTGGAGTGGGTGGTTGTTCACTCCAAAAATTTGACATTTTTGGAGTGGAATTTTGTGCACTCCAATTTTTTTGGAGTTGTCAGCCTCTGTGATGCCAAGGGCTAGTACCTTTTAGCTACACAAGGTGATAAGAGTGCAAGTGATGGGTAGAGTGGGGTATTTTCACATAGAAAAGTAGTAAAGAAAGAAATAAAAAGAATATAATTCCTTTTTATAGAGGGGCCTGCTGGTGCAGGGGTGTTTGTAGGTGCCCTCTAAATCAGAGATCTGCAAAGCAGGGTGGTATCTGATTAAGCAAACAATAGGACGGTTCACATTGGACCATTTTTATGCAATCTGTAACCACACGTCAGCAAGCGTCCCACGCCAAATTGGCAGGCGCGTGTGGTTAAACGCTTGCTGATGGGTTACGGATTTAGGCCCAATGTGAACCGTCCTAATGGGTTTCTGCGTAACAGAAGGTGGTACCAAAGTGCTTTTCCAATTAAGGAACCAGAATGGGGACAGAAGGATGAAAGAAGTACTCACTATTGATTCTTTCAAGCCAAAAAGCCACGTAGGGGGGTGAATTAGAGCTGCTGGGTAGATTGAAGGGTTTCTGTGCAGGAGCTGGACACGTAGAATGGTTGATTTGAAGGGAACACCATGGATAAAACAGGCAAAACAGGGCAGAGTAACTGAAATAAGGACAGGACACGGCGTAACTGATTGACTGTAATAATAATTGATGATGGGGAACAACTTTTGGTGTGGAAAGAGGGCTCTATATATACTAATTTCACTCATAGTGGAGGACCTTTCTGCATGTGTGCGTGTAGTAACTGGTTTTCAGCGCAATGTGACCAATTTGGGAGATTGGCAATAACAAGGCTCATCCCAATGACACTGCTGGTCATTAATTCTGCGTCAAAAGTGCTTTCCATGACCTTAATAAATTATTTAGTCATTGTAACTGAGGTACATAGCAACACTGACGTGTGAATGTATCTGAAATGGGCCACAAATGACGCAAATGGGCCACAAATGGCTAAGGCCAATCTTTAAAGGCCACACTGGCTATGTTAACCTTATGTATTCAAGGTTTTTATTAATGAAACCTTGTAAATAAAACACGTAGAATTTACTTTTACCCTAGTTACACTTGTACATATGTGGTAACTAGGGGATTAGCTATTTCCACGCATTTGGCCAATTTCCAATTGGATTATATAATCCACGCGCAGGGTTGGAGGTTTAAACCCCAATTGGGCCTAACTCCCAAACTATACACAACACCTCAATTATAAGTCCATAATTGGTCATTTCACATATAGTATGCATATATAACAAGTACATGTGTGTGCAGTGTCTGTGTGACATATGTTTGTGGCCAATTCTCACGTGTAATTGGTTCAAGGTGAAGGAGTAGGAATTTAGGGGTACTTCCAGTGAGGGACCCTACATTAATTTGTATGAGGATTCAGAATATGACATAATATTCTAAGTTATCCTCAAGGTTTAGAAGTTATTTAGTATTTTTGTAAAAAGTAGTTGTTATTTTAATTTATTACTTATTTTTATGGTGCCAGGACTTTGCTAAGCTCATTGGATAAAAATTAGTAAACTGAGTTTTTTGTGCATTATTAATCATATAAATGGGTCTTAATATTGTAGTAATAATGTCTCTATTTACATTACTTTTGTCAGGTTGGCTCTGTCATAGTAGCAAGCTGACAGGAGTGGACTTTGCGTGCACTCCAAATTTTTGTACTCCAAAAATTTTGGAGTGGACTTGAGGTGCACTCCAAAACTTCTGGAGTGGACTTCAGGTGCACTCCAAATTTTTGCAGTGGACTTTGAGTGCATGATTGTTTACTCCAAGGTAGTGAAAAATTTTGGAGTGGAAAGTTGTACACTCCAACACTGCCGGCATTAACCGGTCAAACACGGCAGTTTGAGCGGTGCTCAAACAGCCGTGTTCGACTGGTGGTCAGACAGGCACTGTCCGACCAAAGAACCTGCCGGCGGGTCGCACATGCCTGTCCAATCAGTTCCTGGGACCGGTTGCACAGGACCGGCCGGGACCAGTTGGAAAAATCTGTCCAACCAGTTGGCTCTTGCTTTGGTTGGACAGTGTCCGTCCAACCACCGGTCAAACACGGCTGTTTGAGCACCGCTCGAACTGCTGTGTTTGACCGGTTAATGCTGGCAGTGGAAATATATTGGAGTGGACAGCTTCCCACTCCAAAAAAATTGGAGTGCACACTTTTCCACTCAAATTGGAGTACATGAATTCAAAAGTTGGATTGCAATTGGCCTGACCCTAGTTTTTTCTTTGGGTAAAATTACAAATGTTTGTAGTTTATGGACTTGTTCATCAGCTTATTTCTTTTTACACAATGAATGGAAAGACTTTTTTATGGTTATTCAAGATGGTTTTTTGAAACGGCCCAATGATGATTGGACCATATGAAAATTCAGAAAGTCAAAAGATTGGCCAAAGTTCTGCCTGAGTTCTACATAATTTGTGGATTCATTCATCATAAAGTTACAGCTTTGATCATTTTAACATCAGCCTGCTTTGTGGTTCACTTCAGAAGATTTTGCCCAATTATCTTAACCCACATCAAAATCATTTCAGGTTCATATGGAACTGACTCAGGGTGAGGATGGGTCGGGTCGGCCCATGGGTGGACCCGTCCCGTCCCGGGTCTGGGGCAGGTCGGGTCAGGGTGGAAGGGTTTTTTGACCCATCTGGGTTGGTCCACTGGGTGGCCCATGGTGGGTCGGGTTGCCCTTCAGCAATTGTGGGCTACCCATGGGTCGGCCCATCTGAGAGTGGTATTTCCAGAAGGTGGTTTTGGATGCATTAGCGCGACTCATGGGGCTCGGAATTCCTTGGAATCTGGATTCTGAGCCAAATGAGCCATGATTACTGACGCTTGTGTCATGTGTCTAGGCTGCCTGACTTGTGTCAGTGTGGAGTCGTGGCAGTGCTGAGTGGACACTGGATGTCGTTTTTGGGAGTGGAAACCTGTAAAGCGAAGTCTTGACCAATGGAGACTGTCACTGGAGCCAGTGGAGCAAGACTTCAGGCTCCAGGCTTCCCCGGGAGTCCAGAGTTTTCTTGACCTGACACGTTGACGACTCTCAAGTCTCAATCAAAATTGACAAGTCCCTCTTGAGTACAACAAAGGATCCAATTTTTTTGTTTGCAATCCATCCACCATGGTTTCTAAATCTACCAGTACCGGCCCTATGCCAGCCCCACCTCCAACAGTCATTGATGACAGCACTGACTCCACAAAAAAAGCTGACAGTGCAGACGTAACTACTAGCAAACTTCCAGCTACCAAGAAGCGTAAAACTACCAGCGATGTTTGGATACACTTCACCAAAGATAAAGAGGGATCTAAAGACCCCAAAGCAGTCTGCGACTCTTGCAATAGTCAACTCTCGGGGAAAACCTTGTCAGGTACACAACATCTGTGGCGGCACTTGGAACGCTGCAAGGCCTTCCAAAGCTCAAGTCGCTCATCCAAGCAATCCTTACTAGTCGCCACCAAAGGATCAATGAATCAAACGACTTGGCAATTTTCAGAAAAAAAAAACAGGGAGCTCCTTTCAAAAATGGTTGCTGCGCACGATTATCCGTTCCGAATGGTTGAGCACAAGTACTTCAAGCTTTTTGTTGCCTCTCTTCAACCAAATTACAAGTTGAAAACCCGCTTCACTGTGAAGGAGGATTGTATGAATCTTTTCCAATCAATGAAAGTTGATCTTCTCAAGGAGATTTCACAAGCGAAGCGATTGGCATTAACCACTGATCTCTGGAGTTCCCGTGATGCCAATGGCTACATGGTAATCACTGCACATTTTATCAATGCTTCTTGGAAATTAATCAAGCATGTCATCTCCTTCAAAGAATTGCCCACGCCACACACTGGTGTAGCAATTGCTGATTGACTCTTACAATGCCTAGTTGAATGGAAATCTATTACCAAGTGTTCCTTTATCACTTTGGACAACGCATCATCAAACAATGTAGCTGCTCCTCGATTTCGATCAATAGTCTCGGACCGCAGCCCATTGGGTTCAGAGGCAGATGGAAAATATTTCCATGTGCGCTGTGCTGCCCATGTTATAAATTTGATTGTAAAAGATGGGTTTTCCAAGATGCTTGATGCCGTTGAAAAGCTGCGCCGATCAGTCAAGTACATCAAGATCAGCCAAGCACGATTACAACTATTCCAAATGTCCATGAACACTGCCAATATTAGACTCAATTATTTACCATCAAAGGATGTTGCCACTCGATGGAATTCAACCTTTCTCATGATTAAATCTGGATTGCCATTCAGGCCGGCATTTGAAGATTTTGCTACGTTGGATTCTCATTACGTCGACTGTCCTAGTCCTGAAGAATGGTCTCAACTTGCTGCAATGAAAGACTTCCTTGCTATATTCTACAAATGTAAGCATATTTAATTTATCAAACATTGCATGTATGCGTACCCACTAGCTAAGCGCATCTGAATCTGGAATCCCTTGACAGCAACTGTTGATTTATCCGCTTCAAAGTACCCAACTTCTCACATGATCTTCAAGATAATGAAGAATATTGAACATCACTTACTGGCGAGTCACAAGTCGCCCAATGATCATATCAGCAGCATTGTTGAGCCAATGCTCACAAAATTCTACAAGTATTGGGAGGAAATGAAAGTTTTTGCCGCTGTAGTTCACGTCTTTGACCCTAGATCTAAAATGTTGTACGTCAAGTTCAAGTTGCGAGACAAAGCCGAAAGCCAAGAAGTTGCTGCTGTTGAGATTGAAAATGTACACACTGCTCTGTACTCATGGTACAAACAGTACATCACAGACTCCGAGTCCGAGAAACAAAATCAAAAAAGCAAGAACATTGATCAAAACAATGATATTATCTGTACCGGTGAAGTTGAAGACGACGACACCCAGGCATTCAGACAACACCTCGCTAGAACAAAAGGTATTGGCTCAACCAGTGCACCAACTGGCGAGCTTGATCTTTACCTTCAAGAGCACAACCTTGGAGTTCCTCCAAAATCGAATTTTGACTTGCTTGAATGGTGGAAAGTCAACGCACTTCAATTCCCCACCCTTAGCCAAATGGCTCAAACCGCCCTAATGATCCCTGCAACCTCAGTTGCATCGGAATCTGCATTCTCGGCCTCTGGTCGAGTTTTGGACGACTTCAGAATGAGCCTCAATCCCGACACTCTTGAGGCTCTCATTTGTACTCAAGATTGGCTCAATGCAGACAACACAGATGGAGATGATAAATATGATGATGTCTAGTTTTTGTTCCTTTTTTACTGCCTTCCTATCATTACATACAACATTTCATGCGCAATATGTGAATAAAAAACTGACAAGTAACTACTTGAGGAGCCTCTGAACAGCAAATTTATCGTTTGTCAGAGACCCACAGACCAACCTGTGACCCGACCCGACCCACCCTGAGACCCATTAATTCTATAATGGGGCAGGTCGGGTCGGCATAAGGTGAAAATCTGACCCGACCCGCCCTGACCCAGAAATAAGTGGGGCAGGTTGGGTCGGCAGTTTTCTGACCCAACCCGACCCATCCTCACCCTGATGTTGGGGTTAAGAAAAATGTTTAATTTTTTAACAAAATGGCTCAGTAATAAAAATTTAGCAAAACTGAGCATGCGCAGCAAAATCCACTCAAGTTGCCAGAATGAATAAAAATACTTTCTGCTCAGTTTCTACAAAAAAAATTTGCTGAGCATGCTCAGTATAGCTTATTTTTCACTTCTGAACATTTTCTGTAAAATTGGGTATATGTTTTTCCCATCCCAAGTTCACATTTTCTTTCTGGGTAGAATTGCAAATTTTTGTAGTGGGATGTGGTTATTTTTTGTTGCTTTTTGGAGTGCCACAAGAGAAGACTGCTTCTCAGCTGCATGATGTACCCTGAGTACAAACAACGGTCTTTGGTGCAGTTAGTGAAGTTGGTGTCAGTGTAAACATTAATGTGATATATGCCTGGAGCCATCTAAGAGAATAATTTTGGCCTGGGTGCTGGAATGATATTGGAGGAGATGCAGAACAGCTTTCCAGTGAAGAATGCCTGGAGTTTACAGATTTTCTAATGAGGTAGTGTCTATCAGTTGCATGTTGGCCAAGATGGAGTGTTGTTTAGCTTTCAATGAGGAATGCTTTAGTTGTCCAGGATGGAGCACATGTAATTTTCTTTTTTCAAGAGAAGCTGCTTGTCCCCTGTTTGCATGATTTTAATGCCCAGGATATGTTGTGCTTTGCCAAGGTCCTCCATTCAAAATTTCTTGGAGCTTAACCTTTTGAAGCGGTATACTTCATGACTAATGATGATCATGTTGTCCATGTAGACGTGAACAAAGCATTTTCACTGAGCAATCTGGGACACAAATAGGCAAAGATTGGCAGGCAATGGAGTGAATCTGGTGGAGACAAAGAATTTCTTGAGCTTGCTGTGCCAGAAGAGGGGAGCCTGCTTCAGGCTTTGCATTTCTTTATTCAGCTTGAGGAAGTGTCTTTTTGGTACATCAAGGCCAGGTGGAGGTCTGAGGTAGACGTGTTCTTCTAGCCAAAAACACAGAGTCCAATGTCAGAGTCCGTGGGCCGGCCCACCGACTCAACTAGCCTCTAGCGGGCCACGGGCTGGGCAGCGCTTTGATCTGTTTTGACCCGGCCCGCCCCGAAATTGAATACGGGCCGATCTGGGCAGGGTAACGGGGCCCAAGCCCGGCCCACTTGCAAGCTGACAATAAGCAGGACTTGGAGGTGGGGTCCCACATCATGAATATACCTTGCAGATTTGAAGTTCCGATCATTTTCAGCAGCGGACAAATATGAATCCACCACCAGCTTGCTCGCCACCAATTGGTCCATCTCCCTCACCCAATCGCCCAGCGGAAGACGTAGCGGGTGATGAACTGATAAAAGCGGCTGGCTGGGACAACATTCCACTGTTCATGAAAGACTTGCCTCAAGATTTGAACCTATCCGATCCCAACGGACACGCTAATCATTCAATCGAAGCCCTGCAAGCCCTGATTTACGACGAGGACGATGATGAAAAATTACGCTCACTTGAAGCTCTCAAGGCACGAGCAAATGAACTTTTTAAATACCGGGATTACCGGCAAGCCTTAGGATTTTACAAGCAGGCTGTTGAGATACTAGAGAAATCAGCCACTCCGGATACTACCGACTCTGAACCCGGCGCAAAAGCTTCTACAAATATCCCTCAGCAACTTCGAAACTCCATATACTCCAACCGCGCTGCTTGTCATCTTGCCTTGGGTCAGTCATGCGTCTGAAAGAGGTTGAATTAGCTTTAGTGGGGCTGATGATCTCGTGCGTTTACCCTCTCCTGCGGTCGGCCACTTCTTTTCCAGGTAACTTCAGGTCTTGTTTGACGGATTGCGCAAAATTACTCAGCCCACCTCTGCCAGAACCTGCTACCAGCTTAGTGCGGAAATCCTTCTTTCGCAGTGCAAAGGCATTGGCCTCACTGGGGCGATGGGAGGAAGCGTTGGATTGTATCGACCAATTATTGGCAACTGACCAGCGGGATCAGTTCACCGACGACGACGAACCCGAAAAGCTGAAAAAAGATATCCAACAACAAATTGCTCACCGCCAGGCCGAACGACGATATAAAGAATTAGCGGAAGTGAGACGAAAATGCTTAGAGAAAGCGCTAAAGGATGCCCTCCAGGTTAGACATTTCCCTTGGAAAAACCTTGTCAATCACCAAACCATACTCAAACAATCGGTTTCTTTTTAGTCACGCGGTGTGTTTATTCCAACTCATTCCCCGTTCCCGCCGCCTGAATCGAGCCTACCCCCGGGATTTGAGCCGGTTCATTTTGAAGAGATTCCATTGGAGATGGAACCAGCGCGGATGACCGAATCGATGAAGGAGATCCCCCTTATATATCCTGTTTATGTTTTTCGGCCGAAGGATGAATATCCAACAAGAGATCTTATCCTACGTTGGCACGAGGATGATCTGATCAGCGCTCATCTCGAGGAACTATGTGATAGAACAGACAGCCATCATCTGTACCTTATCACCTTCAAGGGTAGGATTCTCAAGTGCGGCAATAATCTTACCCTCAGGAAAATCTTGAACTCCGTCTCCAAGAGCTCGTCCGGCGACTATTTACGCTTGGGTGATGAAGGGAATTTGGATTTCTTTCTTTTGCCTATTGGGCCGTTGGAGAAGGAATGGATAGAAGAGACAAAAAAGAATTCTTCTAAACCTTCCCGATAGTTGAATAATTATATTGTGGAGGGAAGCATACCAAAACTTTTTTTGAAACCACACTATGTAGCCGCAGATATCGTCATGCGAATTTATTGCTTAACCATTTCAATTCGTGTCGGATTTTAGCTCAGAGAAAAAAGGGGGCTTTGGAAGGGGGCAATCTAGAGGGGCCAAAAGCTCCGAGTTACAAAAGGTCTATTAGGAAGTTTTCCTGTAGTACTAGAAGGTATGACGGGGAATTGAGACGCCAACTTGATTCTGACTGATATTTTCAGGTAATGTCTGACTGGCTGTGCATCCTGGGAGGCCCTTATTATTATATCCAAAAACCCGATTGTGCCTGATTATTCTATCCCAATTCAAAGTTACTGAACTCTCTGAGAAAAAGTTAAAAACAAAGGGGCCATTGTGGTGAAAGTGGAGAATTGTCACATTAATTCTGGATTTTCAAGGAATGTTACTGCATTTCAACTGGCACCCATTTCCATCATTTTTTTTTTCTGTGAGAAATATGCCAAGTGTTTACATTCCAATGATATTCAAAGCAATTTACTTTTCATTTTTGAATATCTCTAAGATCTCATTTGGTGAAGAAGAAAAAAGACATCAAGCTGAGCAAGAATATGTAACATCAGGTACTTCTAGCCACGAGTTGGAGACCCCTTCTTTCAGTCTTCTGGTAAGGTTATCTCAATATTGAGTTTGAAAAAATAAAATTGAAACATGCCTTTGCACTGTTGGACAGTTCTGATCTTTCAAAAAGAAGGCTTGACCTATAAGTTGCATCTGAGGACATCCAATATGAAAGGAACTTGAAAAGAAAGGCCAGTTTTTGTTTGGTTTTGGGATGAAGGAATGATGTATTCTGAAGCTGTACTTGAGCAAACTCTTTGAAACAGGCTACTGCCGCTTGGAAAGATTGACTCCTATTGACCTCCATTTTGGTCAATTTGCGTATGATGGTGAGAATCATATTGACAAAGAATATATAGAACAGGAAAAAGTTGACGAGCCTATCCACCACACCCTTTATAACCTTTTTACCCGGGTAAATTTTGTCCAAAATTTTCAGGAACCATTCTTTTTCTGTGATGAAGTTGATTCCCAGTTGCTGCTGGTAATAGGTCTTCCAGATGTTTGCAGATTCAAGAATTTTTTTCATTTCCACAACAGCCACCTCTGATGGAGTAAGAGTGCCAATGGGTATATGATTGATGGAATGGAAGGAGGAAACAAAATCCTGCACTTCTTCAATCAGGATTATTGTGAAACATCTTAAAATATTATGTGTCCTGTGGGAGTCAAACCCACATCACTTATATCCATGTCAAGTGTACTAACCACTGTACTAAGGACGCTTGTACATGAATGGCTGGAAGTGGGTAAATAGATGCCACTGGTGTCAAATGAGTACCCTTGAATGATGGGTGGAGCCTGTAGTGACAGGTGATATGAATGTAGACACCAGTGAATATGATGAAGCCATATGAAGCAGAACCACATCTTCACAATTATCAATGTCAAAGTGGAATATTTGTCCATTGTTGCTTCAATCAATGCCAATCTGAATTTGACATTCTGTTCTATGCCTTGGTTGGGCGGGGTTGCAAAGATAGCCTTATCAAAAACCAGTTGATGTACACGTGGCTCATTCTCCTGCATTGCAAGCTGCCCCAAGGATTGGGCCGTGTCAACGTCCTTTGGTGAAGCTGAGAAGTGGACATCATCCATTGGGCTAGAATTGATATTGTTCAAAGATGGTTGGGGAAGACTACCTGACGCTGTGTGTTGCCGGAGCAACCAGTTCTCCTCTCCGCTCCAGTGAACGTATTCGGACCAGATGTCCTCAAAGCCATGCGTCAGATTCCAGAACTCCATTCCTCTGCAGCTGATGGCCAGTTGTGTTGGAGTACGAACAGTCTCCGCTTCCTCTATTCCAAATCCTCACACTCCCAGTATCCCCGCGAATCTCGACATTCAAGCTATTCAATAAACCCCTCGCTTTCTCAGTCACTCTCGCTTCTCCGGCCCTTGCTTTTTTCTCCCTTTCTCTTGCTCATTCCTCTCCTCCACTTTTCCTATTCTTTTGTCCTCGCTCAGGTCCTCTCAGAAAATCAGCTCATGCAACCTGCCTATGCCAGCTCTATCCAACCCGACCTCGCTCCTACTTAAAGACAACGCTCTCCTCCAATACTTTCCTCCTTGGGGAACTTCCATCATCTAACTCATAGTCGCTCTATCCTCAATCCTCATTCTGAAACGACCGACTAGTTCCTCCAAACCTCACTCGTCACTTGCGCTGCTCATCTTTCAGCTTGACACCTGACCTATCATTTCCACCTTCTTCTTTCCATCTTGATCACCTGCCTCGCTTGACCTCCTGCCGACCTCACAGCACTCAGCCAATCTCGCGATTGTATGTTATTAATCATTTCCTTTTTCCTCTTTCTATATTGTTCTGCCTGTTGATGTTGTTCCTTTAGTCTCGTCCCATTTTCTTTCTTCCCTCCTATCTCCACTCCTTGTCCTGTTGTTCTCACCGCCAGAAAGTGTTTGACTTTAGGTACTTTTCATTCTTTCTTTGTTTTCTGTTGTTCTCGTTGTCACTCCTTATCTGATTGAAATATCACTTTAGTTTCTTTGAATCTTAAAGATTTGCAGTCTCGTAGCACAAACCACCATCGAAACCATTTTAAAGGCAAACCAATATGACCGAGAAAAATGACAAACTCAGTCGCCATAACCTCCCTATGCTGGACGGTGACAACTACACTGTGTCACTACAGACATTCACAATTCTACCCAGAAAGAAAATGTGAACTTGGAATGGGCAAAACATATATCCAATTTTATAGAAAATGGTCAGAAGTGAAAAATAAGCTATCCTGAGCATACTCAGCAATTTTTTTTTTTTAGAAACTGAGCAGAAATTATTTCATTCATTCTGGCAACTTTAGGGGATCTTGCTGAGCATGCTCAGTTTTGCTCAATTTTTTTTACTGAGCCATTTTGTTGAAAAAATTTGACATTTTGCTTAACCCAAACAATAGTTTTTTCTTTGGGTAAAATTACAAATGTTTGTAGTGTGTGGAGCTCTAGGATGAAGATCTTTCTTCACGGGAAGAAAGTATATTTTGTTTGCGTTGCCGAGTTGGACCCAGTCGCTCCTCTTGACGCTAAGGCTAATTATCTCAAAGCCAATGACAAAGCAATATCTTACATTGTCTCACGAATCAATGAAAGATGCTACAACAAGGTCATCGATAAAATCACTGTCGACAGCGCTGTTGCACTTTGGACAAAGATCTCAAATTGATATGCATCAAAATCTGTTGTTAACACAGGACGGGTCTTTATGAAGTGGTCAGCATTAACTTACTCAGGCAACCTTCAGAAGTTCATCAATGAGATGCAAGCAGCTCTTCTGGAAATTTGATTGGTCAGCATCGACATTCCGCCAATGATCATCTCTTACGTGATCCTTGGGAAGCTCATGAAGGCTCCAGAACTTGACCAACTTGTCAATAAGATCGCCATGACCGAAGAATCAGTTGAAACTCCGTACCTGGTTCTAGATGCTCTCCAGAGGTTCAAAACCCACCACATGAACAAAATCCTTTCCAAAACATCTTCTGCTTCCGCGCTTGTCAATTCTGCACCCTCTACCACCTTCGCCTCAAAAACTCTTCACTACTGTGGAAATAGACAGGACAATCCCCAATCCACCACTCACACCAAGGACCGCTGCTTCCACAAGTATCCTCATTTGAAAGAGGAGTTTCTTAAGCGACAAAATAAGGGTCCTTCCAATGCCAGCGCAAGTTTCGCACATGCCACCGTGCTCATGGTCTCCACTGCCAATACAGACAATAACATGTTTGTCCTTGACTCGGCCGCCACGCATCACATGATCCGCGACAGGGAGATGTTCTTTTCTTTCACCGCTCAATCTGTCAACGTCAAAACGGGCAACCCAAAAACTCCTCTCATTGCCAATTAAGGATTCGGCACTGCCTCCATCATCAGAAACGGCCATGTCATTGAGTTGAAGGATTCTCTTTATGTCCCGGACATCTCACAACAACTTATTTCCTTGACTCAACTGTTGGATCAATCCCTCACTATCACTAAGGAGGGCTTTAAGTTTTTGGTAACCAACCCATTGGGAGAACTCTTCTCCGGATACATCAAGGACAATCTCCTGTTTATTTCGGCCGTGAGACCTGTGGCATATATATCCAGCACGCGGGATGTGGGGTCATCACACCTGTGTCTACTACATTTAGTAGTATAGTGAAGCCGTGGACGTGTGCACGGTAGAGCCTTTAGAGAGGCTTTGCAGTCAGTAAATCCGTTCCGTGAGTTCCGCGGAAGTTCGACCTCCGCACGCGCTAAGTCCCCCCCAAGTTCGCCTCAACTGAACTTGCAAGTGCTCAATTTATTTGCTCCTCCACGGCCCAACATCCTTTTTTCTGCTTGTAAGCTTTTCAAATCCAGGCCCCTGAGGGATGTACATTTCCTCAGGTGCCTTTCCATGAACATTTCTATTGCACCGGCACCCAACCGACTCCGATCTGCCTGCGCAGGGGTAAGGGGTCAGCTGTATTGTCGCCACTTGGCTTCCAATTACACATCACTACTAAAACCCTCAGAAGAAGCTATGCGCTGCTAGGCTGTTGTTAACTTGGTCGGCCAATTGGGTCCAGGTTCAGGGTCACTTGCGTCGTGACCTGTATGTTCATTCAATCACACGTTGCTAGCAGTAAGAAAGCCATGTTGCTCCTAGACCGATCTTTTTTTGGTCGACCGATTGGTGGCTAAGGTCTCATACATCCACTTAGAAAGTCAGTGAATAGGTCTCATAGATGTTTACGTTGCATACTTTCAATTTGTATTGTTCTTTCTCATTTCAAAAGGATATTTATACAAGCAAGGCATGTATGTAAAGATCAAGCACAATTTGAGGGTGGATGAGAACAAGTATAAATAAAATATCCAGGGAAATGAAGGAATTGCAATTCAGGGAGGGGGGAATGAGATAATAAACAAAATTGAAAAGAGAAAAAGTTAGATGGGAGCCGTAAGAATCCATGATGTGTTGATGGGCCATCTTGTCATTCATTGGCCCTATCACCGTCGGCCTCGTTGCCCTCTGCTGTGCTACGTTCTTCTCGCTGCTCGGAGCCAGTTCCTTGTAATCCACGAGAGGCCATACCAGTCGCAGTTGGAGAGTCCGTACCAGTCGCAGTTGCAGGATCTTTCTTACTCAAAAGAATCCATTTAAAGTGAAGCGCTTCAAGGACCGCATGGATTTGATCCTTTGAGTAAGCACTCGGGTCGCCATCCAGAAGTGTCTTCCAAAGATTGACCCCAGTCGAGGGCTCCACAGCTTCCAGCTTGATTTTGAGAACTAGACCCCACTTTTCAAATGATTGGTGAGCCTTTGCAGGCCATCCTCGCGACCTTGTTCCACAAAGTGCCTTTGCTTCGTTCAAGCCAGAGGCGCTTTAGCTAGAACCCGCAAAAAGTGACAAAAGAAATGGCTCACACAGCATGATCCTGAGGTGCTCACGCATGATCTTTTTCTTGTCGGGAACCTCTCCTGCTTCCCATGGCTTGGCCTGGGCGGAGTTGGTTGCATGTTTTGGTAGTTTCTTGATCGGTCGGCCCAATGGGTTCAGCTCTCCATCTACTGTCATTCCTGTTACCCAAATGTGGAATTTCTTCCAGCATTCATACTTAGCCTTCAACATGTCCATGTACTCCTCTCCAAGAGGAGTCCCCCCGCTCAAAAAAACTGATCCGAGCGAATCGCTTGAGACTGCAATGACAAATCCCTCAACCTGGTGATCTGCCCGCATATGGTTGAACTAAAAAGAACAATTAAATAAGTCAGCACAATCAGTATCATTTCATTCATTCATTGCCAAACAAGACGATTTACATCTTCAGTAACCTGATTGACCCATTTCTTGCACACTTTCAAGGCTTCGGCACCTGATTTGGAAGCTTGTTGAACCTTCACCTTGGAGGCAAGCAGGTCAATTTGGAGATTGCCGGAGTCAGCTGATTGATTGAACTCGGCATCAATGTGACCAGCCTCTTCGCAATCCTCGTCTTTGATATCTTCAGGATCAACAGTTCCTGGAAGTCCCATAGCCTTACGGAGATCGTTCAGAAAGTCGATATCTGTATATTTCAACTGCTCGGATTCATCCAACGCTTGCCATTTTTCCCCCACCTGCTGCATCCTTTCCCCGGGAGGAAATTGCTCTTGAGAATGAAAAGTTCGATGGAATAAAAATGGTATTGTTATGTCAAATCAATCAATCATGGGACAAACAAAAGACAAAGACTGACTGGATGCAAATATTTCACGAGGCTCGCGCCCATACCAATAGTAGTTATTGAACCGGTTGGGTCCTTTCATCTTGTTGAAACCACCGACCCACTTGAACAGAATCTCGGATCGGAGCTCGTAAGTGATTGCCAACTCGTGTATCTTCTTCTGGTATTCTAATTTGAAGTGTTTGAGCTCATCTTTAATCCTGTTAGTGAGTCGTCTCCCTTTCCCAGTGGCAAAAGATACCTGTCGAACAACATCCGCAGAACCCTGAGAGATACGATTATTGAGATCGATGCGCGCCTCGGCCTGCTGTCCTGATGGTGTTTGAGATGATTGGGTCGTTGGATTTGATTGGGATGATTGGTCGTTTTGGTTTGGTTGAGAGGACTGAGCAACTGTTGCAGTCTGGCCTTCATCTAGTTGTTCTGCAAATGTGACTTTGCGTTGTCCACCTCGCAAGCTGTTGTTCTTTGAAGCTCTACCTCTCCCTGAACCTCCACCGCGACCACGTCCACGTCCACAACCACGACCATGAGCTCCGGCAGGGCTAGAGATTGGAATCTGAGGGTCAGTACCGTGTTCATTATGGGCCCCGTTCAGTGATTGATCTTGATTGGTGTGGGTTCCAGTCGCAAATTGTGCTTGAGGGAATCCACTATGATTTATCGAGATGGAATCAAAATTAGATTGATGTTGAGTTTGGAGCGCAAGGGTTTACTCAACAGAGATAAAGTACTGGAACATACGTTGGAACCAAAGCGACTAAAGGATCAAAATTGTGTTGAGTGGATGCTCCAAAGCCAAATTGATGATCATTGGAAGTGTGATTGGAGTTTGTCAGCAAGATTCTTCCGTTTTCATCCAGGTGGTAGTTTTCGAGGTTGGGCGCAATGTTCAGGTTGTTCATCTTGAAGACGTTTGAATTCAAAAGCAAAATAAAGGTTCTATCAATGTTGAGATTGATTGGAAGGAGACTAGAAAGCAGAACCGGTTCAAGCTGGTTCAAGTGACAGAGGCATGTACCACGCGACAGAGTCACGTACCAAGTGAAATCTAGAAGAAGTTTCACTTATTCATGAGATGACCAGGCCACATTAATCAAAAATCTTGATTAGCCAGTTTCAATTTAATTGAAAAGCTTGATTAACCTCATGATGTGAAACAAAAAAAGTAAATAACATTAGCAATCAAATTCTTTGTGCCACCCAACTTGCATTTGAATGTACCCCCCATTTCTCTCGTGGAGGCAAAGAAAGCAATTGGAATAGCCTTACGGCGTCAATCACGGGTGACCTGAATCTCATGGTGCTTCTGATGCCATCATGCCATCAGGATGGTAGGTACAGCTCCCCTTAGCCAATCCTGGTCGCCGAGGGACTGTACCTACCCACCTGGCTAGTGTCCGTAGACGCGTCTACGGACACTGGCCTCTGGCGAATAGGTACAGTCCTTCCGCAACCAGGGTTGGCTAAGAGGACTGTACACACCATTGGGCTGATGCCATTGGGTTTTTCAAGTACAGAGACCAGCCCGGTGATGCGTACAGCCCCCTTAGCTGTTCCTGGTCGCTGGGGGACTGTACCTACCCGCCAGAGGCCAGTGTCCGTAGACACATCTACGGACACTAGCCAGGTGGGTAGGTACAGTCCCCCAGCGACCAGGAGCAGCTAAGGGGGCTGTACTCACCATCGGGCTGATGCGACTGGATTTTTCAAGTACACAGACCAGACCGACGGTGCGTACAGCCCCCTTGGCCATTCCTGGTCGCTGGGGGGCTGTATTCACCAACCAGAGGCCAGTGTCCGTA
This sequence comes from Puccinia coronata f. sp. avenae, assembly GCA_002873125.1. Classification (NCBI taxonomy): domain Eukaryota; kingdom Fungi; phylum Basidiomycota; class Pucciniomycetes; order Pucciniales; family Pucciniaceae; genus Puccinia; species Puccinia coronata. Next base: position 701,892 of record PGCI01000004.1, read on the forward strand.
GACGCGTCTACGGACACTGGCCTCTGATGGGTAGGTACAGTCCCCCAGCGACCAGGAACAGCTCAGGGGGCTGTACCCACCATCGGGATGATATGTCCAGATGTTATAAGCAAAGACACAGGCCCAATGGTGGGTACAGCCCCCCTGAGCCATTCCTGATTGCTGGGGAACAAATACACATACATCAAAGCCAAGTGCTTCATCAATGGTACTTTCAACGTGGGATAAGTTCATTCTGGAGAAAAATTCCAGAAAAAAATCAAAATATCCTCACAAATTCTGGTTTGAAAGGTTGTAGTGGTGAGGGCTGAGGAGTAGTGGAGACAGGTAGGAATGTATAATTCAAGAAATATACATATACCAAATCCATGTGCTTCATCAATGATACCACCAATGTCAAGGAATTTAATTCGGAAAGAAAATTCAAGGAAACTTGAATGGTGCCCAAGGAATGGCTGTTTAATGTGTTGTAGTGTTAAGGGTTGAGTGGTAGTGAAAGACAAGTAGGAGTGTGTAATTACGCAACTACACATACACCAAAGCCAAGCTCTTCATCATTAATTCTTTCAGGGTCAAGGAATGTGATTCTGAAGGAAGATTCTAGTAAACTTGAATTGTTTTCAAGAAATGGTGGTTTGAAGTTTTGCAGAGGTAAGGGTTGAGAAGTAGTGAAATACATGTAGGAGTGTTTATTTGAATTAATACACATACATCAAAGCCAAGTGCTTTAGCAATAATACATTCAATGCCAAGGAATTTGATTCTGAAATCCAATTTGATTTATGTTGAATGGTTATCAAGGAATGGTTGTTGAAAGGTTTGATGTGAACAAAATTGATTAGTGGTAAAAAGCATGGAGGAGTGTGTAGCTGAAGACATACAGATACAACATGGCTAATTTCTTCATTATTGTTACTTTCAATGCCAAGGAATTTGATTCTGAAATCAAAATTGAGTTATGTTGAGTGGTTCTGAAGGAATTGTGTCTGAAGTGCCTGTGGTGGTGAGGACTGAATAAAGTGAGAATTTCAAGAAGGAGTGTTTAGATGCAGAGGTACATATCCAAAAGATTCCAGTGTTTCATCAGTAGTACGTTCAGGGTCAAGAAATTAGATTCTGAAAGAATTTTGGAGTTATGTTGAGTGGTTCTCAAAAAATATTGCTTGAAAGGTTGGAGATGGGGTCAACTGAGTCATGCAAGGGATTTTTTTTAAAATTTCAACATGAATTTGTATGGACTCCTCCCAATTCACGAGTACAAATCAGCCTCCAAACACTATTCCTTAGGAACCACTCAACATAACTCCAAAATTCTTTCAGAATCTAACTCCTTGACCCTGAAAGTACTACTTATGAAACACTTGGACCTTTTGGATATGTACCTCTGCATCTAAACACTCCTTCTTGAATTTCTCACTTTATTCAGTCCTCACCACCACTGACACTTCAGACACAATTCCTTCAGAACCACTCAACATAACTCAATTTTGATTTCAGAATCAAATTCCTTGGAATTGAAAGTAACAATGATGAAGAAATTAGCCATGTTGTATCTGTATGTCTTCAGCTACACACTCCCCCATGCTTTTTACCACTAATTAATTTTGCCCACATCAAACCTTTCAACAACCATTCCTTGATAACCATTCAACATAAATCAAATTGGATTTCAGAATCAAATTCCTTGGCATTGAATGTATTATTGCTAAAGCACTTGGCTTTGATGTATGTGTATTAATTCAAATAAACACTCCTACATGTATTTCACTACTTCTCAACCCTTACCTCTGCAAAACTTCAAACCACCATTTCTTGAAAACAATTCAAGTTTACTAGAATCTTCCTTTAGAATCACATTCCTTGACCCTGAAAGAATTAATGATGAAGAGCTTGGCTTTGGTGTATGTGTAGTTGCGTAATTACACAATCCTACTTGTCTTTCACTACCACTCAACCCTTAACACTACAACACATTAAACAGCCATTCCTTGGGCACCATCCAAGTTTCCTTAAATTTTCTTTCAGAATTAAATTCCTTGAATCTTTTTTTAATTTCCCTGAAACATGGAATTGAATTTAACATGTTTGATGAGTGTGATTAGAGGTGTGCTGTTTTATTTGCTTGAGATAATTTTCTCAGCGTATAATTGTGTATGGCATTCAGTTTTTCAGCTCTTTACCATCAAGATCCCCTTTCCCTTTTGCTAATAAACATCTTCCAGCCAACCCCAGCACTTCTATCCACTCCACACAAAATGTCAGACATCTTCCGGGAGCAAAGAACTAACTATTGGCGTCGTATTGCACCCATTGAAGATCGTCTCCGGGCACTTGAACGCTTAGAACAGTTATCAAGTGGAGCAGAGGGTCTTTGGCGGATTAATCCTGGAATCATTACGGCTCATCCTCACCTCGAACAAGATGTTGCAATGCTTCAAGAAGATTCAGACCACCTTGTCAACTCCGAGAACTCCCTGCAAGCGGAAGACTTCAGTACTAACAGTGACTTTTGCCAAACAGATTTCCACCGTTCCGACACTCAAGAAGGTTTATCTTTGTTAGATCACGCCCATAACTACCACACCTTCATCAACCAACAAAACCGGGAAAAAAAACTGAAGCAGAATTGGGACGAAGTGATACCATCCCTTCTCGGTGCTTATCTGTTACTCAAGTCGGAGACCCACAATTGGACAACAGCTGATTGGAAAAAAGATATGACCAATCTGTTTTGTCAATGCGAACAAACAGATTGTCATTCTCGGACGGTGGACTTGGTAGATCTGAATAGTATGTTTCATTTTGTGATTGATTGTCAGGCTCAAACATGTTATCTCTGACACTCATCCATTCTTCTTGTTTGTAGCTCAAACGAGAAAAAAAATACTCTTCTGCAATTGTACCCCCGACATTGTTCGCTTACTAGGACACGGGTACTTGGGATGTTCGCCGGTCAGACCCCAGACGGCCTTTTCAATTAATCTTTTGGCGTTTCATAATCACCTTTGGCAATGGTGTACCATTGGAAACCTTCCGTACATGAATGTGATGCAAGCCTGGTTGGAGGAGCGCTCAAATCCTCTGCTTACCAAGGAAGGCAAGGAAAGTTTTTTCTCCTGAACTCGTTTTATGTTTCAAAACACTGATTCTCAACTGATCATTTGAATATTAGAAGCGAGACCTTCGCCGAGTCTTTTCAAACACTGTGGATATCTATCGAACCCTTGTGAATCGATCTACCGACATATTCAATGATTCCATGAACCTCACAAAACAACAAAAATTGGCAAGATATTCATGCCCTGCATGTTTTGGAACAACATCATCTTCTCCGTCACAGCCACTGGTAATCTGCCTCGATGGCAACTTTCAACACCGGCATCACTTTGCTGCCAGCAAGAACTACTTAGAACTCATCACTCCCAGCAAATTCATCCACCCCAATGCCATATCTCAAATCAACAAAAAGATACACGACCAGGAGGACTTACTTGGCGTCCAAAGCACAGTAAGTGCTAATCAACAATGTTGTTAGCAGCTTGTTTGGCTAACTCATGCCTCTTTCAAGTCCGATCAATGTGCAGATTTGTACAAGGCAGCTGACGACAAGCAAAATCAATCAACTTGGAAAGCTTGCGACGACACTGGATTAATGGGGTGCTGTTGCCGCCACGATGCAGCTATTTATATGGCAAACATCACCGGTGGAGGCGAAAAGAGGAAGTATCCATTGGCAATCATGGACCAGATTCTGAGGGATGTAGATCCTGAACGGGAGGTGAGAGTGCTTTAGGATATCGGCTGTACGTTGAAAAAAGTTTTGTCATTGGTATGTATGCCTCATCTTTCTTGTTTTCATTAATGCTCCTTCATATCAAGATATCTTCACTGACATCACTCTCCTTTTCCACAGCGCCAACTTTTTCCTGAGGCATCAGACCGACTTCATTTCGGAACATCTTTCTTTCACTCATATGTGCACAACTGGAAGTGCCAGTTGGAGTTTAGCCCACGTCTCAATGATGGGTGGGGACTTTCGGATGGCAAAGGGTTGGAACGACTTTGGTCGTACTTATCAACGCTTGTCAGCCCTTTGCGATATTCCACTAGGAGCCATAGGCTTGGTGCACTGCAGCACAAGGTTGAATTCCACAACAAGAAGGGGATTGTTTTGCTCAGTAAGTAGTTTTTTCTCACAAAATTATTCAGTATATGAAAACTAGAATTCTATTTTCATTTGGCTTAGTTCACTGGATCAAGCACAAACAAAAAATGGTGTTCAATCGCAGTGAAAAGGCAAAAGTCAAACTTGACCGATTATGTGAAACACACAACCCTTTCTCTATTGATCAACTTAACTACACACGCGGCTTCTTTGAAGCACAGTGGCAAGATCAACGAGATTTCCAGCAGACCCACACGAATTCAGAAACAGAGGAACGTGAGCGCCTGGCTGAATATTTGGACCGCCAGGCAACTCTTGAGACTCTCAGGTGATGTTGACTGATTGGTCATTAAATGGCCACACTCTTGTATTGCTGACATCTTGAACTGACATATTGATCAACTATACTAGGCAGCAACTCAGGGAAGCCGATGAACGAAATCCAGCCTTGTTTGAATCTTTGATTGAGACAATTTTTGAGATTGCTGATAACCAGGAGCAGCAGAGGTCGGTGGAGATCAACTTCACCTCATATCCTGTTCATTTGCTGGGATCTAACCATAAGTGGCTTTCCATTCAATGTGTTGTTTGTTCCGGATTATCTTTTTTTAACTTGTTGTGGTTTTTTATGTGCAATTTCAGAGGAGGAACAGAATGCGCGATTGCTAATATGGCATGCAAAATCAAAGCTTTATTCCCATGCAGTGCATTTATCTGCTGAGCGACAACCGTTATACCGTGGAACCCACATTGGCACAACCCTCAGTACAAAAATTCTTGCCGCTATTGAACGTCGAAAAAAACCCATTCAGGCGGCAATAAAGAAGTTTAATGGGTATCGGACCAGCTATCTCACCAAATTTGCACCTGATGAAATCAATCTCCCTGAAAACCGGCCCCTCACCTATCATACATTCGCTAACATATCTTTGGACAGCGTGTTTTGGCAAGACATCTACTTGTTCCATTCACAAGCACCGTGGGCAAAAGATGCTGACGTCCGAGCCGGGATCCAAGCATTTTTAATCATGGACAGGAGCAAAGAGGAGCAGACAATGATTAAAAACGAACTGAACTCCGCAACCTCATGGGCTGTCACTACAAACATTTGCAACTCTGCCCAGAAAGAAAATGTAAAATTGGGATGGGCAAAACATATACCCAATTTTACAGAAAATGGTCAGAAGTGAAAAATAAGCTTTACTGAGCATGCTCAGCAAATTTTTTTTTTTTTTTTAGAAACTGAGCAGAAATGATTTTTATTCATTATGGCAACTTTGGGGGATTGTGCTGAGCATGCTCAGTTTTGCTCAATTTTTATTACTGAGCCATTTTGTTGAAAAAAGTTAACATTTTGCTTAACCCAAACAGTAGTTTTTTCTTGAGGTGAAATTACAAATGTTTGTAGTGTGTGGAGCTCCACAGTTCCATCATAGCAAGAATAGACGATCTAAGTTGAGTATTGCTTTACTTGTTTCAAAAAATTGCCATATTAATATGCTAATTGTTTGATTCTAGAGGCGCACGTGGCTGAAGGCCTTCAGAACAAAGATGCTCTCAGTCTCAGATCAGTTACGTCCATTCATCTGGGAGAATGTGAAGAGGTGATGAAGGTGGCAATAGTGTTATCAGTACTGCAAGATCAACTTGCAAAGCACGAGGCCTTGGTGCGATCTTGGGCGGGTGACGTGGTTGACCTATGGAACACACTTTACGGATCACTTCCAGAATCTCACCCGTGGTTCCAGCTTGTGAACGATCTACCATTGCCACCTATTGTAGGCAACCCCGACCATGAGGATACGTCCAACTCCAGTATTAATGAGGAAGATGAGCCTGAGAACGGTGTTCAAGGCAATGAAGATGAAGTCAATTCTGCACTCATGGAAAGCATGTTGAATGTTGCTATCAATGACAAGGGAAATCCAAATCGCCAGGTGGGAAATGGCAAAAATGATTTGGATGTGTAGATTGATTCAAAAAGCACATGTTCCAATCCTTGTTCTTGGCTATCTTTTTTTTGCTTGTTGTATTTTCTTTTTGTTATTATTATGTTGTTTACCTTTACCACCGACTGGTTGTAGTGTTTGTCCATTTATGTTGATCTCACTGAAGACCGGCCTTATGATTCAGCCTCACTTATTGGGTTGTGTTAACAATCTTTGATTTCACATGTTTGCTAAAAATACATAAACAACTGTTGCTGAATGTACATGCTCCACTGAAGTATGTTGTTCAAACCTTTTCGAATGTTGATTTCTGATAAGAAAGAAAGGAAGAGGTCACAATGCAGGTGACCGTTATGGTGCAATAGAAAAGTGCTTGTAAGGGTGACATAAGGGTGACCCTTACAAGCAGAAACAAGTATTGTTGGGCATGGAGGAGCGAAAAAATCGAGTGCATGGAAGTTTGGTTGAGGCAAACTTGGGGGGGACTTAGCGCGCGCGGAGGTCAAACTTCCGCGGAACTCACGGAACAAATTTACTGGCTGCAAAGCCTCTCTAAAGGATCTACCGTGCACACGTCCACGGCTTCACTATACTACTAATTGTAGTGGACACAGGTGGGTCATCACTTTGGCATCACACTGCCAGAAAATCTGGCTCAGATGGCTGCATCCGAGTTTATATTGGATGCAGCCATCCGATTCAAACTCGGGCGCGCGCCACCGAGTGAATCGCTGACTGATTCAAACTCGGTGGCCAAACGCCCGGGCCGCTGAGTTTGAGTCAGTGAGCGATTCACTTGGTGGCGCGCGCCCAAGTTTGAATCGGATGGCCGCATCCGATATAAACTCGGATGCGGCCATCCGATCCAACTTTTCTGGCAGTGTCATTGTCTTGGACACCCCAGCAATCAAACCTTGAAAGAATTGCAACTCCCTCAACCCCATTCAAACGAATGTATTGTATGTCAATGCTCCAAAATGACTCTTCTTCCTTTCTCCTGTCATTTTTCTGCGGCTCTTTTCCCTCTCCACCGTATCCATTTGGATCTCGTCGGCCCTGTCAATCCATCTTCAGTATCAGGTTTCCGGTACTTCATGACATGTGTTGATCAGTTCTCTTCTTTCAAATTTGTCCGCTTTCTGAAATCAAAGTCTGACGCACTCACCGAATTCAAGAAGCCTGTGGCGCTAATGGAAAATGTGAAGAAGACACACGGGCTACTCTCTGCAGGAGTCCCGGCGGTGGCGGGTTAGCTACGGTCGCATCCGGTTCCGGTCTCCCAAAACGGTTTGAATCATTACTTAGCTGCTCACCTGCAGGAGTCCTGGCGGTGGCGGGTTAGCTACGGTCGCGTCCGGTTCCGGTCTCCCAAAACGGTTAAGGAAAGGGAGCCTTTGCCTCGCGCGCCGGTTGATAAAGCTAATCTACAACTGCGGCGCAATGCTATATACAAGATTCACTCTGTCACAAGGTTAGGGCACACAGATTTCACAAATGTGTCACACGCAAACTCTAACACTCCCTCCCACGTTTGTGAGCTTGACGGTGGTTGATGTCTTGAGGTTGACGTGTTGAAGTGCCTTTTCGATGAGGTTCGGGCCGAGGCGTTTGGTGAACATGTCTGCAATTTGATCTTGAGTGCTTGTCCACTTGATCTTGATGCCGTATTGTCTGATGAAGTCATTAATGAAATAGAATGCACGGATGAGGTAACGCGTTTTCTTCTTTGATGCGTTGTCGCCTGCAATAAGAATAGCGGCCTCATTGTCGCAGAAGATGTGCATTGGGACGATGTGTTGCATGTCGATCAGGAGATTGTTGAGTTGAGCAAGTTGTTGTATTCCATCAGATAGGGCGATGTATTCAGCGGCGCAGGTTGATAGTGCTACAACAGTCTGCCGCTTTGCCCCCCACGCAATCGGATTGCCGTTGTGTTTGATGACGTAGCCGACGTAGATTGCTCATGCTCGCCTCCCCAGTTTGCATCTGACCAAAGTTGTAGGTCGCCCCCTCTGTCGTTGAACGTCAGAGACATGTGTCTCGTTTGCTTGAGATAACCAACGAGTATGTCAAGAGCTTCCCGGTGTGCTGAAGACGGTTTTGCACTGTATCTGGCGAGGAGGTTGGCTGAGTATGTGAGGTCGGGTCGCGTTCCAGAACATAAGTACATTAGCGACCCAAGAGTCGATCGGTAGCTAGTCTCATCTACAGCATCTCCGGTGTTGGTTTCTAGCTGCGTCTCGGGTAGCGTACTCCTTCTGGGGTAGTAGGTGCGTGAGTAGCCGTCGAGTATCTGATCCACCAAACGATGCTGATGCATCTCCACGTTTCCTTCCACCTCCTCAATATTGATCCCTACAATCTTCTCCACTTTCTCCGTCCATTTAACCTCCATTTCCCTTGCCATTGCCGTGTGTAGCTCTTCCAAAACCAATTTTGACGAAGCCATTGCGAAGCCAACGTCGACGTGAAGCCAGATGATCACAAAGTCGCTGTCTTTGCGGCATATGAACAACAAGGGTTCAAGTTCAGACGCCACGAATCCAATTTCTTCCATTTTTTCTTTGAAAAACTTCCACCAGCATTGGGCAGCCTGCTTGGTCCCGTACATAGCCTTCTTGAGTCGCATGATTTTCCCCTTCCATTGCGGGAAGAGTTCAATTGGAGGTTGAACGTAGACTTCTTCCTCGATGGGACTGTACAGGTAGGCGGAGCTGATGTCAAAAGATGCAGTAGGGTATTGGTGCTGGCGTGCCAAGGACAGGAGCATGCGGAGGGTGTTGAGGGAGGCAGTGGGAGCATACGTCTCATTGCAGTCGACGCCGGGTGTTTGATTGAATCCTTTAGCGACGTACCGTGCTCTGAACTTGTCCACGGAGCCATCCGGGTGTCTCTTAATGGTGAAGACCCATTGAGCTCCTAGTACTCGCACTCCGTCGTAGGGTTTTACTGGTTCCCACACGCCTAGCGACCAAAACTTGTCCATCTTGTATTCCGCCGCAATCCTCCAGCCAGACGCATCCTTGCCTCCCAAAGCCGCCTTGATGTTCTTTGGTAAGTTCATCTCGGGGCTCACGGGTAGTTTGTCAATGGCCTTCAATTCTTCAGCTGCCAGTTCGGCTGTTGGTTCACCACCAAGTACCAGCTTGATCTGGTTTACAATGAAGTCAATGTCTGTCTTCCGGATGTCTTTCTTCACCTGGAGGGCTTGGAAGTCGGGAAAGATTGCTGAGGTGGTGTGGATTATGCGACGAAGCCTTGGCGAGTAGCAAAGCCATCCAGCCCCGGCGGTAGGGTAACCAATCATGAAGCAGTCGATACCTCGTTCATCTAGTTTGTTGCGGTCGCCTTTGGGTAACGTGACAATTGCCCTGGCCCCAAATGGGCATAGAGTGTTGGGCGAGGCTGGTATCTTGTACAGCACTTCCAGCGGCGATGTTGCTACACGCTTGTTCGGGATGCGGTTGTGTATGTAGGCCGCCGTCTTATAGGCAAAGCTCCAATAAATTTTTGGGAGCCTGGCTGCATGTAACATGGTGCGTGCCATGTCCCCAACGGTTTGATTGAACCTTTCCGCCTCTCCGTTTTGCTGTGGGTGGTAGGGCGACACCGGAGCAAGAGTCGTCCCGACTTTAGCAAGTTTTTCCTTGAGATCCCCAATGTATTTGGCTGCGTTATCGCATCGTAGGTACGAGGGGGTTTTACCGCAAGTATTTTTGAGGTGGAGAACCCATTTCATGATTTTTCCAGGAACCTCACTTCGACTGGTCATGATGTCGCAGAAAGTGTAAGTGCTCGCGTGGTCGCGCATGATAATAAGGAATCGACATCCATTGATGTCCATGTTGAAGGGTCCCGCAACGTCGGTCATACACAGATCAAGGGGTTTATCGCGTGGGAGGTCTGAAGCAACGCCGTTGGACTTGAGATCTAGCGCCTTTGATTTTGTGCATTGCTCACAGAAGAAAGACTTGTTGTCAAGCTTTATTTCCGGTGCATGAGTACGAAGGAAACGTCGCACAATGTTCTCAGACACATGTCCAAGGCGGACGTGCCACAGGTAGGGGTCGTAGGATGGTTTTTGGGTAACTCTCTTTATCATTGCACGTTCTTGTAGTTTAACAGTCCAACAGAAATTCTTGAAGTCTAGATAAAATGAGTTACCGGCTGGGTTGGTCAACCAAGCCTCTGTACCCTTGTGCCGTAGCTTCCACCCATCGTACAGAAGTCGTCTGGTGGAGAGGATTGATCCTGTGATTCCCGGGCAGAAATAGACGTCCTCAATCTCCATGTACCCTGTCGGAGTCGGGATCCTCAAACTACCAATGGAGTTGATTGAAGCAACGTATTTGGAGATTGCCAACGAGATCAGCAATGGGGATTCAAGCTGAGATTTGGGCGTGAAGAACGCCGATTCGCCACTCACGTTGATGGTGGATCCGGAGTCGAGGAGGACAGTCCCATCTGTGGCTTCTGGGATTTCGATCTTACGGAGTCTGCCGTTGGTGTGGGCGGGCGGTGCTTGTCGTGGAGTTGGGACGAACTTGGAGTCTTGGTCTGTGTGATTCGGAGGAGGTGCCTCGACAAATCCGTGACGAACGTCCTGCCAGTACAATTTGCAATCCGCGTACCAATGGCCAAGCTCTCTGCAGTAGAGACATGACCAGCCGTGTTTTGCTTTCAGCGAGTCAGTGGGGGGTTTTCCTTGATAGAAAGACGCCTTTTCCAGCGAGAATTTCCCAGAGTTGTATGGTGGGGTACTGGGGTTCGAGGGGTTATCATTGCAACGGTGGGGTGCAGTGTAACGAGGGGTGTGTCGCATAGCCTGAACAGACATCTCAACGTCCGAGGGTATGGATCCGGGAGCTAGGTTAGCTGGAGTTTTGACTTTGCTCAACGCGGATTGGATCAGGGTGGTGACCTGACCAAAGGTTGGGACATTGGTCATGTCGTCGAGTGGCTGCGCAATCGAATATTCGAAGTTCTTCTGATCAGCACCCGGCAGAGCAGAGGCCAATGATTGAAGGAGAAGTCCGCCTAGTTCGTCGACGGAGATTTTGGATCTCTCGATCTCAGACATAATGCCGCAAAATCTGGCTAACCAAGATTCACTTGCTGGTTGGCGGTCACTGGCAAATCTGAGGATCTTCTCGACAAGGATGAGTTTATGTCGACGACCCGAGCGCTTGCACTTTGATTTAAGGAGGTCGAAGAGATCTTTTGATGAGGCAACCTCGCCGGACTCCACAATGGATAAGAGAGCCGAGTCCAAGGTGTTGCGCATGAGGGATGTGACGGCTTGATTTTGAACAAGGTTCATAACTGAGAAGAGGTCTTCGTCGCCGATGAATGACTTATCGCTGAGGAAGGCGTGCTGGAGGGTGCAATTGATGGCACTTTCCCATTCGGACCAGTTTGATCCGTCGAACGCAAGCGTGGGCTTACGAGGATTTTCCTGGCTGAAGATGGTAACGGGAGACTTGATGAATTGTTTCATCAAGTAATCCGCCATGGAGTCACGGTTGAGGTGGGCGGGGTTTTGTTGGTTTGCGTTGGCGCGTGCCGTAAGATTGGCGATTATCTCATTCTGGGTCGCAAGGGTACGCTGAAATTCGGCAAGTTGTGCCTGAAGGGCTTGAACCGCATTTTGATCCATTTCGGCCTGGTGAAACCTTTCGGAGTTATCTGAATCCTCTGGTGATTCTGACCTTTCGTTCGATGATCCTTCTGAGGGTAATCTTCCTATGCCAAACATCCAATGGCTAACCCGATATCGAGAGGCGCGAAACTCAGACGCACGACGGTCGTAGCAAGGCTTTTAACCTGTGAAGAAGACACACGGGCTACTCTCTGCAGGAGTCCCGGCGGTGGCGGGTTAGCTACGGTCGCGTCCGGTTCCGGTCTCCCAAAACGGTTAAGGAAAGGGAGCCTTTGCCTCGCGCGCCGGTTGATAAAGCTAATCTACAACTGCGGCGCAATGCTATATACAAGATTCACTCTGTCACAAGGTTAGGGCACACAGATTTCACAAACGTGTCACACGCAAACTCTAACAGAAAACTCCCAGCAGTCGACCATCAAAGAAATCGTCTCGGACAGGGGAGGGGAATTTGTCAATCATGCGTTCAAAGAGTTCACTACCAAATGTGGCATCAACCACATCTTATTGCCTCCCTACACTCCTGAGCACAATGGCTTTGCTGAACGTGTGAATCGCACAATCATCGAGAAAGCCAGATGTATCTTGATGACCAGCAAGCTCCCTTGTGCGTATTGGGTGGAAGTGGTCAACACTGCTGCCTTCGTTTCCAATCTTCTCCCCACCTCCTCTCGTCAGAACACCTCTCCCTGGGAATAGTGGACTAAAACATCTCCTCCTCTTTCTCGTTTGAAATCATTCGGATGCCTAGCTTACATCGCCGTTCAAAAGTCTCACCGCTCGTGGAAGTTTGGGAACACCGGGGAAATGGGTGTGTTTGTTGGTTACGAGAATGACGGTACCACCTACCGGATCCTGCGTCTAAGCGATATGACGCTTGTCCCGACTAGACACGCGCGCTTCAGTGAGTTGACTTTTCCAGGTATTGGTTTCTCCCCACCCTCCCCGGATGAAGAATTGGACTTTGACGACGACGACTTCTTTGACTGCGTCGATGGCACTCCAGCCCTGTCGTCACCTCCCAGTGCAGCGGCTGCTCCAGCTCCCACTGCTTCTGATTCCGGCGTGGCTTCTCCCTTGACAGTGTTCAACACGCCGCCCTCCTCTCCTGCCCCTGCCAAACCTGCGGATCAGCCAGCTGTCTCCTTGGCTGCTCCACCACGCCATGAAATCATTGGGGACGTATGCCCCGCCAACATCATCAGTGGTCCTCGCCGACCTCGTGCCTATGTCATGGCTGTGGACGACGCTGTTCCCACTCATTACCATCAAGCTATCACCGGTCCCAACTCCGACAAATGGAAGGCCGCAATCCTCAAAGAACTCGATGCGATGGATCGCCTCGGCGTCTGGGACATTGTCGACCTTTCACCTTTGACGAAGACAGTTGGCACCACCTGGGTCTTTTGAGTAAAATCCTCTCCTCCAGATGGTGTCCCTGAATACAAGGCGCGTCTCTGCGCCCAGGGATTCTCTCAGACTCACGGCATTGATTACTCAAAGACTTTTGCGCCTACTGGCCGCCTCAACTCTCTCCAGGCCCTAATCTCCCATGCTTTGATCCATAACCTCGAATTTGGTCAACTTGACGTCAGAACGGCTTTTCTGAAAGCCAATCTTGAAGAAACAGTGCATCTCTCAATTCCGCAAGGCATTGTTGCCCATCGAAAACGATACTGTCTCAGGCTCAACAAGGCCATTTATGGGCTCAAGCAGGCTCCTCTGGCGTGGTATAATTGCCTTTCCGCCTGGCTGGTCCGCGTTGGCTTTAAGATCTTGGTTTGCAATCCTTGTGTGTTCTATTGCTTGTCTCCAACTCCCACCTGGCTCTTCCTTCATGTCGACGACATGGCTGTCTTTGGTCCAGATATCTCCGTGTTCAAGGAAGAAATCAAACTTGAATTCGACATGAAAGATATGGGCCGCACCGACCTGCTTCTTGGGATCAAAATTCACCATGCGTCCGACGCCATCGTCCTGTCCCAACCCCACTCGGTGACCTCCTTGCTTGATCTCTACGGTATGACCAACTGCCGCGCCACCGCCACTCCCCTTGTCCCCTACATCCACCTGTCAAAAGCTACAACCAAAGAAGTCGACCGCTTGAAATGCCTAGGCGCGAATTATCGCAGTGCTATCGGTGCCCTCAGCTATCTTAGCACTGCCACGCGTCCCGACATCTGCTTTGCAGTCAGTCATTCTTCCCAGTTCCTCAAAAACCCTGGAATTCTCCATTGGGAAGCCTTCACCCACGCACTCCGTTACCTCTCTGGCACCGCAGACTACGGCCTGGTGTACTCCTGCTTGGCTACACCTTCCCTCCACGGTTACACAGACGCTGACTGGGGCAACTGCCTCCAAACCCGCCGATCCGTCACCGGGTTCCTGACCCTGCAGAATTCTCACCTCGTCGCGTGGCACACCAAGAAGCAACCGGCAGTATCTCTTTCCTCGTGTGAAGCGGAATACCGTGCCTTAGTGGACTACTCCACTGAAGTCCTTTGGCTCCAGCAACTCCGCTTGGAAATTGGTCTGTCAACCAACACCTCCCCCGTTGTCGTCCACGAGGACAACCAGGGTTGTATTGCCGTGGCTAACTCGGAAGCAAACTCTAACTCGCGACGCCTGAAACACGTTGAAATTCAACTTCATTTCATTCAAGAAGTGATCAAGAATGACCGTATCCGTCTACAATACACTGCAACCTCCAGCATGCTTGCAGATTTTCTCACCAAGTCCGTCCCAGGTCCGGCCCTACTTCGCTCTCTCTTCCTCATCGGGGTACTTCGCCTAGAGGAAAGGGGGGGTGTTGGAGTACAAACAGTCTCCGCTTCCTCTAGTCCAAATCCTCACACTCCCAGTATCCCCGCAAATCTCGACATTCAAGCTATCCAGTAAACCCCTCCTTTCTCAGTCACTCTTGCTTCTCCGGCCCTCGCTTTGTTCTCCCTTTCTCTTGCTTAGTCCTCTCCTCCACTTTTCCTATTCTTTTGTCCTCGCTCAGGTCCTCTCAGAAAATCAGCTCATGCAACCTGCCTATGCCAGCTCTATCCAACCCGACCTCGCGCCTACTTAAAGACGACGCTCTCCTCCAATACTTTCCTCCTTGGGAAACTTCCATCATCTAACTCATAGTCGCTCTATCCTCAATCCTCATTCTGAAACGACCGACCAGTTCCTCCAAACTTCACTCGTCACTCGCGCTGCTCATCTTTCAGCTTGACACCTGACCTATCATTTCCACCTTCTTCTTTCCATCTCGATCACCTGCCTCGCTTGACCTCCTGCCGACCTCACAGCACTCAGCCAATCTCGCGATTGTATGTTATTAATCATTTCCTTTTTCCTCTTTCTATATTGTTCTGCCTGTTGATGTTGTTCCTTTAGTCTCGTCCCATTTTCTTTCTTCCCTCCTATCTCCACTCCTTGTCCTGTTGTTCTCACCGCCAGACAGTGTTTGACTTTAGGTACTTTTCTTTCTTTCTTTGTTTTCTGTTGTTCTCGTTGTCACTCCTTATCTGATTGAAATATCACTTTAGTTTCTTTGAATCTTAAAAGTTGCACCCCGACAATCCACAAGTTCACAATAGCTTTCATGAAGACTAATAGTAACCAGCTGGCTGTTGCTTTGGTCGGACGGTGCCCGTCCAATTACCGGTCAAACACAGCGGTTTGGACAGTGCTTGAACCGTTGTGTTTTTTGAATCCCGGCAGTCCGCCAGCCCTGACACTAGCAGGTCATATAGAATACATAGAAGATGGGCCCACTGAGGTGTGGAAATAAAAGCAGAAGCATACCTTAACTTCAGGATAAATAGTGACATCAAATGAAGATTGCTGAAACAGCTGATTTACATGGGAGGAAGATGAAGCTGCTGGCACAATAGGAAAATTTAATGAAAAGCTGAAAATTAGTTATGAAGAAGCAGAAAACATTGTAGGAAGATGAGGGTGGATAATTTCACACATAAAAATGTGACTGATCAGATGGTGAATTTTGGGAAGAGAGAAAAGAGGAAAATTGGCTAATTTTTAATCAGATAAATTATTTGATGAGAGAAAGAAAAAAGTAACTTCTTAATCCATATTTTAGATCAAAGGGTCAAGTTGAGAATCAACTATAGTGGCAGTTGATCTAAATTTCTGATTTGAATCTGATACCAAAAAACAGAAGTAGAAACCCAAAAAGACAGAGTTAAACAAGGTCCAGTGATATGTTCTCAGGAATTGATCCCTTTGTTGAGTTGACTTGTAGCATGCGCACTCAGCTTGCGCATTGATGATTGCACAGAAGCAAGTTGGTAATACTCACAACTTCAACTGCTTAGGGCTAGTTACTACCAGGTTTAAGAACCAATCAATTGGATCTTTAAACCTCAGACTTGATAAGATTCTCAGCTCCACAACTTGCAAAAGATTGAGATTCAATGTTCAAGATCTTGCTTAACTTACTTGCTCAAGTCCTTCAACTGTACACCTTGGCTCCACTTGGCGAAGGAGTCACGCATCTGGTTGGCATGTCCGTCAAATCCAGGTTGGGCTTCCCTGAGTTGATGTTGCAATGCCTGACTATGTTAAAGTGTCCTGTTCTTATTTTCTCTTTCACTTGTGTTCTATGTCACTTGTATCTTACATGTCACTTTATTCTCATCTGTAACACTTATATCCAGACTATATCTGGAACAGAGTGTGTGGAAGGACAACTCTCCTTATTCTTCCACACTCACTCCGCTACCGCACTGTGCTCTCTGTTCCAGGTATCATTTCTTCATCTCTTTGTCTTTCTTTCTTCTGTATCTTTTTGATAGTAACATTATTCCAAACTCACTCCCCTACCGCACTGTGCACTCTGTTCCAGTGACTTCACAACCAACAGACTAGTTAGTGACAGCTGGACCTGTCTGAAACCCTGTTGGGATTTCCTTCCCAACAGGAAAGGCAGTCTAACTATGCCAGGCAGCATGGTTGGTTTGACATAAGGGCCAGGCCAACCTATCTGCCCACTTGGGTAGCATGGTCTGCTGGCCCTTGACATCTTCAATTGGTTGGAATAACAACAAAAAATGATAAAAAATGTTTTTGCTTTGTCATCCCCAAAAAGCTTCCTACACTGCAAGAAAGACTTTCTCAAGTGCCAGCAGTTGACATGCGGCAACTCAAGTATTACTCATTTCCTTGGTCAATGCAAGCTTGGATGTGTAGTGACTGTGCATGATGCGCAGTCACTGCGCATCAAACACTAAGCTTGAGTAAAACTTGAGTTGCTTGCATGTCAACTGCAAGCAGTTGAGAAAGTTTTTCTTGCAGTGCTAATTTTTTTAGACATGCTATATACAGTACAAAACATTTTTTTCAACCTTTTCTTTTGTGATAAAATGACTTGTCAAATAAAAGTCGATGAAAGAGTGAAAAAGGGAGAAAAAGAAACATATATATTCTTTTATGGTTAGTTTCACAAATGTAGGGTGGCAAAGTGGTAATGTGACTCCATTGTGTGGCTTGGATGTTCTGCTGGTTGTAGGATCAAGCCTTTCAGGATTACCTTTTTGGTGTGCAAAACAAAACTCTTGTGGGTCATGCTACCATGAATGCTCCCTGGTTGTCAGCCTTCCCCTGGCACTTACGTCTGGGTAAAAAAGATTGGGCAGGCTGACTTCAGGGGTGGCCTGCCTAGTTTGCCACTTGTCTTCTCACTGTAAGTCTTACCAAGGCTCTCTGCAGGGACAGATTGCATCTGACCAAAGCTGGCCCGGATGGTGAATTATTGTCCAACTGCACCTGTGCTGTAAATTTATACCACTCACCTTCTTTTACTCACTCTATCTAGCCTCCATCACTTCATTTTCCCCATCAAGATGGATACTGGAAGAATTCCTGTCACATCTGTAGCCCCCTACAGATGCAAATTTGATATTTGAAATGTAAAAATACAGCAACTTGTAATTTTACATTTCCGTTGCTATCAAGCTATCAGATTTAACTATCAGATTTACAGGCACTTCACCGGCCAGATCCTCCGCAAGAAACCACAATGTACAGCTCAATGATCATGGATGAAGATGAAGATTGCCAAGAGGAAGAAGACAAAGATAATCTTATAGTCATCGTGGCCTTAGCTGTACTAGGAAAACCAATACCTATTCAATCATTGCAAATGTATCTCACTTGTCAAGATCTTGCCGGCCACCCTTGTACAAGAAGCGCCTGGAATCATCTGCAATCAATTGGCAATGACCGTGCCTTTGTGACTGTTATGGGAATTGACGTCGCCACCTTTGAATCGCTTCTTGTACCGTTTGATCTTGCGTGGAGCGGGACAACAATCCCCAGGGCTGACGTTAACGCAAACGGAGCTCCACAGCTGTCGCACTGATCCCTTGATTCCGCAGGAGGACTGGCTCTGATACTGAACTGGATCAGCTCAACAATGTCTGGATACTTGCTCCAGCAAATATTCTCAATCACAGCCGCTGTTTGCTCATGTGATCTTCTTCATGCTCACATTTGTTTGCTAGCGGTTCTGAAGGACTTGAAGATATCCCGGATCTCATGGCCATCATCCAAATCAAAATTCAGGTGCTATAGCAAGATGATCAAGAACAAATACCCTCGTCTAACAGGGTGTTTTGCTTTAACGATGGCCTGAACCTTCCAGTCCTGGTGGCCAATGATGAAGAGTAAGCAATCATTTTCTCATTCTAATTGGTGAACAGGTTGGCTAATCCATACACATTTTCAGTATACATAATGCATACTATAATGGTTGGACATGCTCGCATTACTGCAGCAATTTCCTCACTTTTGCCCCTGATGGCACAATAATCAATGCAATACTAAATGCACCGGGTTCTTGGCATGACTCCCATGTTGCCAAGAAGGTGTATGGTTTCCTCTTGGACAATACTCCCTCCGGTTATTGGATTTCTGCAGACACCGCTTTCCCTTGTTGCACGGAGCGACTTGACTACCAAATCCTTGCCCCCAAGAAGAGGGGTGACAGACTCCCCACCAATCCCTCAGATTTTGCGCAGCTGAAGGTACTGAATGACCAGATTGTCTCTGCGCATCAAGCAGCCAAATGGGGAATGCGAGCATTGCAGGGGTCCTTCAGCCGTCTGAAGTTACCCCTGCCTGCCTCAGACCACAAGGGCCGTTGGGACATCATACTACTTGCGGTTTGGCTTCATCAAGTTTGATGCCAATTGGTTGGCATCAATCAAACTTCAGCGGTCTATCAAGGCGTGGAGAACGACCTTCAGCTCCTGGGGAGCCAGTTTCACAATGTGCTCTTCCCTGAAATCAAACCCAGTTGTCGCATTAGTCTTTACTATGACGGGTGGCTTTAAATACTACCAATTTTTCTTCTTTTTTTTCCTTTTTTCTCTTGCTCGCACGTATTCAAACGGAAATTTTAATGTTAATTACTTCCACATTGGAGGCATGAGTACATAATCAAAGTCAATAAGAGAGGAAAATATAATAAATAAAGGGCCTTGGTTATGTATACAACTGCCAAGGATTTGTTAAACGACTCCCGCGACATTCCCAACGTCGCGGATGAGAGTCGTTTAACCAAAAACCAAGTGGATTTGGAAGTCGCACCTACAAATCCCAAATCCAGCAAAAGTTTGAGAAAATATTAGATGTGGGGAGTCATTCCCCTAAAACAAACCTCATATTTGGGAGTCAATTGACAGGAACAAAACAAAAAACCTCCAATTTTCATTGCTTTCCTTTTTTTTTTGTACAACTTTGTTTTTGTTGAGCTGAACAAGGTCTCTTATTTTCCAGCCCCCCAACTCCTCAGCAATGGCGCCAAACTGCTATGCCAGAACCTTTGGGTTGGGAGGCAAAATACTTTAGTTGCTTCCAGTTGACTGCAAGACTTGGAGCAGAATCTACTGCAAATAGCGCTGATCATTAGATTGCATTACTTTCCTGCAGTTGTTCTTAATTTCCTGTAGTTTTCTTCTTCTTTGGTTATCAAAAAGAATCTTATTCTTTATTTTTTGATCTTTTGATTATTTCCATTCAAAAATCTCTTATATGTTTAGATTGATTTGTTTATGAGATTCATGAGAACTTAAAAAAGTCCGTCAGTACATAAAGGGAAAGTTGAACGACTCCCAAATATGAGGCTTGTTTTGGGGGAACGAATCCCCAGATTTAATAATTTTCCACACTTTTGCCGGATTTGGGATTTGGAGGTGCAACTCCCAAATCCACTTGGTTCTTGGTTAAACGACTCTCATCTGCAACATTGGGAACGTCGCGGGAGTTGTTTAACGAATCCTTGGCAGTTGTATAACCAAGTCCCTAAATAAATTTTCTTGATGTTTTCTTTTTATGTGAGCAAGCAAGAAAAAAATTGCAATGAAGAAGATATAAAAAAATCAATGTTTCATGTGAGCAAACAAGAAAGGAAAGGCAGTGATGAAGATTCAAAAAAACAATTTCAACTTTGTATGTGAGCAAGAAAGAAAAAAAAAAGGAATGAAGAAGACCAAAAAACAATCTCAAGGGCCTAAATTGGACAAGGTGGGATCAAATGGGTACGCTGGGCCTTCATGGACTTGGTTGGAGGTGGCCAATCTGCCAATATGTGAGGAACCCAATGGTGGAAAAGGGATCGGCTGAGAGTTAAATCGGTTATGAGTGGCGTACATTGCAGGGCTCATCTGCATGAACTCCATTTTGCTCTTGAGAGCTTGATTCTTGATCTTGAGCTTGGTCACTTTTTCTTGAAGATCCGCCACCTTCTGTTGTTCAACGTGTTTTAATTGATTGATTTTCTCTTGGAGTGATTCAATAGTCTTGTTCACATCATGGAGCTGCATTGAATAGAATCTTGACATGCCATTTTCATAGTCCCTCTTCTTGCGAGTGGCAGGATCAAGGTGATTCAAAAGAGCTTGTTCAAGATTGCCTCCTGGCGCCAATTGACTCCCTGAGCAATTCAAAGTGCCCCTTTGACTGTTGGATGTCAATTGGGAGGGGGTATGACGATGGGGACCAGTGCGCAACCCAGTTGAACCACGTGCATACGGACTGAAGCAAAGGGGGACAGCGGAAGCCCTTGCCGAGTTGGATTCAGATTGATCTTTGGTCAGATTTGAGTTTTCCACCTGAGACAAATTTGGAGATTCAGTATTGGGGGGAAAAGAAAGTGGGCGTGGTGAGACTAAGCCAGAATCATTGTCCTCTTGGACCCTCTGAGTGTCGCACCACTGTGATTCTTCGTTGCTTTCATCATCGAGCGACATTGACACTTCAGCTCCAACACCATTAATACATGATGAACATATTGTAAGTTGTTTATACTCAAATACTTGACTTACAATACAATATGAGAAATGATAAGAAAAACTCACTCTTCACCACTACTCTCTTCATCCAAGGTCAGGAGTTGAGTGCGATTGTCAATTAATTTCTGAGTGTGTTTTGCCTCACGTACACCGCCAAAGGGGTTGTATCGTTTACAACCCCCCGCGGCTAGATTGGTGGCGGCAACCGATGTAACATCGGTCTACCAGACCGATGTTACATCGGCGGGTCCCACCGATACATTATGCCTTTGTTCTAATGTATCGGTGGGCCCGGCCAACATAAAATCGGTCTGGGCGACCGATGTAACGTCGGTCGCCTCTGGCCGACGTTACCGCGGGGGGTTGTAACCGATACAACCCCTTTTGCAGTGGTACCCAAGTTGGACAATCAGGATCACCGGTGGGTTTGTTGAGGTTGACTAGGGCGCAGAATTTGTTCTTCACAGAATCTTGCTCGCGGATTGCTTGGCCGTTCTTCAATGCATATTTGGAGTAGCGTTCATGAACAATGGCCCACTTGTTGGCGCCAAGAGGGAGAACATGCTTGTCGACTGCTTCGACCAAAGCCGTGCAGTCAGCGCTAGTATAACCTTGAGCTCCCTTTGCGCGACCGGGCCGTCTTTGACTAGTGTTTGTGGAAGATGGGGCAGTCTGAGTGCCAACACCTGTTTGTTGAGTAGCTGCTGGAGACTGAGTTGAGTTGTTCCGTTGGGTGGGGGCCATTGTGGTTGGGTATTGTTGATTTGATGTGGTTGTGGGAGGATTATTTGTAGCTATCATAAATATCTTGTGTAAATTAAATTTAGTTTTTGAAATATCAAATTTGCATCTGTAGGGGGCTACAGATGCGACGGGAAGTCTTCCACTTGACTCAACTCAAGATATCTGGTCAAGGCAACTTCTTACATCACATCTGCTCAACGTGCTGTTAGTTATTTCTTTCTCAACTCTTCATGTTGTTTCTTTGTTCTTATTTCTTTTCTTCTGCTTCCTATCTTTTGATCATAAAATTGCTGATCTTGTTTTCTTCTTCTTAATTATCCTTGTTTGTTTTCTAACTCCTCAGCCTGCTTTGTATACTTTGCTTCCTCACTTTATCTCAAAGTCCTCTTGTACTTCCACCTCTTTCCATCAGAATCTCATTAGTGGTATATGTGCTCTTCCTTCCTCCTTCCTCCTTGTCATTTTTTTTTTTTTCCTTTTCTTGACTCATCTGATCTTGTTTTATCTTTAGCTCTAGTTCTGTCTTTTTTAGCAATCTTATCAAAAACTCTTTACCCTGGCACCCTGCAAACAACAGAGCCTCAGGAAAAAGAGCTGTGTCAATTTTGAAACTAATGGCAAACTGAGTACATAAAATGGGGGATGAAAATAACAGAGGTTGATAATTAGGTTATCAAAGACCCTCAAATGTGTCCAAAACCACCCTCTTTTGGCCAAAGTAGGAAAGAAATACATTGTGGAGGATTTAGATGGGAACATGAGTTGACATTGTAGTGCAACATGAAATCTGGTTGTTCTCCAACTGGCAGGGGAAATCAAGGAATCTTTTCTGACAGCTCCACTCAAGCCTTGGAACAAGCCCTAGTTACAGATGTGCAAAACAAGGAAGGGTCTTGAAAAAACGACTCCTGTTTTTTTAATTCACCCAGTATATATCAACTTTTTTTTACTCATCACAGCTCCAGAAGAGTGACTTGCAAACTGACATGCAAGTTGACTTGCCTCAACTTTGAGACCCCCTGTTGACTGACTCTACATAGACTCGGCATGCACAAGAACTATCCAAACCCCCTGCCAAGAAGTCAAGCCCCTCCGGCCATGCCGCAGCAGGGGCAGTTTATGTAATCGCCTCAGTTTACTCGCGGGTCTCCTCGTACATAATAAATAAATATCTACAATATTTTTCCCATTGACTACATTATATAGCACTCGACTCAATTGTCAAACTCACGAGTACAATATAGCACTGCTTGACATATCACCTTGAACTGATCTCTCTCTGAAGCGCAATGGTCAAGCGACAAGCGGAAAAACAACTGACGGATTCGTAAGGGTCTCGATCCTATGTACACCCTTTCATCTTCTTGCCTGTGTTCTGACAACTTTCTTCTTCCCCTTTGTTCGCGTCGTTCCCCTCTCGACCGGCTGATCAGCAACTGGAACGACCCAGACCCTGATGACGTGAGTTGAGGCTATCAGCTTGATGACCAGCCAGAAACTGGGTATGACGTGCTAAGACCAGACCTCCTTATTCTAGACTCCATCAACAGGAATACTGAAGACAGCATCTCCTCAAGCTATCAGCAGAAGACAGTCAGTCCAGAGACCCCCGCCCGCCCCAATCGAGAATCACATCCTTACTAATCACTTCCTCGATCATTGCCTTCTTCTATCATTCATGCAGGATACGCGCCCTCCCAAAGAAGTCCGGCGTATCAGTTGAGTTTCTTGCGCAATTGTTGGCTCGTCAACAAAAACGTGAACCTCTGCTGACAGAACCTTATATAGGCATCCACCGCTCATTCAAAATTTGGCGCCGCCCCGTCACTTTTTACCAACGGCAAGACTAGCTCCCCACCCTTTGGTCAATTATCACAATCGGTCAACCCCACACCGTTCAATTTATTTGGCGGTTCAAGTAGCTTTGGGACTGGTGGGTTTCATGACGCGATGGGCTTGTGAACCTATTCGAAATAGTACTAACCTCTCATCATCAACACTTAGCCAAATCATCTGCCTTTGGCTCTGCTCCATCGGCCATGCCCAACCCTTCTAATTCCGCGGAACCTCTAAATACGCAAGCATTGACCACTTACTATGCATCTCTACGCGGTCTGAACTTGTGCGCTTTGAAGTCATTCGAGGGACTGATAAAGAAAGACGCGTTCACGGATCTGAGCACCGCTTTCGACCACGTCAAAAAGAACTACAACCAACACCGTCAGGAAATTGAAGCCGAATTGGAGCGCTCTGAGCCATCTGCAACCGGTAAAACAGGCGCATCGGCCACGGCTGAAATCCCCACCAAATCTCCTTTTGCATTCCCAATTACTACCGGGGCCAAAAATGAAGCGTCTGCTAAATCTCCCTTTGCGCTCCCGACTACCGGGGCCAAAAATGAGGCGCCTGCTAAATCTCCTTTTTCCTTCTCGACAAACGGGGCACACAATCAGCCACCTGTTAATTCTCCTTTTACTTTCGCGGGTAACGGAACCCATGCCTCACCACGCAACGGAATCAGCCTTTCCGCCGCCGCCGAGACTCGCTCTACAACCTCTCCACTTTCTGCCTCATCAGGCAACGCTGCGAAGTCGCTTACAGAAGGTGTTGGCTTTGGTAATTCCGCTGCGTCTAAAGCTGAGATAAAACCATCGTCTGATGAAGTCGATGACCATAGCTCATGTCAGTTTGTCTTTTAGTTATACTAGCTTCACATCAATTAGAAATGCCCTCCAGCTTAACAAGCCCTCTGTCCTACTTCTTTAGCTTCTGACAATGCCTCAACGGGACCAGCTGCTAAAGCTAGTTCAAGACCGGGGGCGTTCACAATGGCTGCGCCAATCCGCCCATCGCCTTTGAGGTATGAAAGTCAGGAGTCGCCGGCAAGTAGCCCAGCTCCGCAGTCTTGCGACGAAGCCGCGAAGAGTGTTGCTAGCTTGGCCTCTAACAATGAGTCTTCCAAGCCGCAATCTTCGCTCTCAAGCTCTGATAGTGTAAACCAGCAACCAAAGCCCGCCACAGGAAGCTTCGCTGGATCCTCCCCCGCGCCTTTTTCGCTCTCAGAAACTAAAAGCAAGACGGCTTCGCTGTTTGGGACGAATGGACCATCTGCACACGCGGCTCTTTCGTTCTCAGAGAGTAAAAGCAAGACGGCTTCCCTGTTTGGGACGAACGGAGCATCCGCAACTGGGCCTTCGCTTTTCGGTTCTTCTTCCTCAACAAAACCTTTTAGCTTTGTTTCGCCATCAACAGAGAACCCAACAGCCAAACCAGCTAAGGTTAGCCTTAGTTTTGGGGTAGGCGGCGCTGGAAATGGTAGTGCATTTGGTGGGTTTGGCCCTCCAAAGAGTGTACAAGCTACTCCCCCAAAGAACGGCTATAACCCCGTTGGTTTCTCGTTCGGGAGCAGTCCCCCTACCTCATCTGCATTTACAATCAAGACCCCCGACCTACTCCCGGCTGGAACAGGATCGACGCCTAATAGTTCTACTGCTGACGAAAAGTCTAAGGTCGATGGGGATAGCCCTGCTGGTCAAGAAAGTTCGGACGGTACGGGAACTTCGACCGGATTCCAAGGTGTCGATTCAAATCTGGGAGAAGAAGAGGAAGAAACCCTTTTCCAAACTAACGGTCGGGTTTATGCCCTATTAGACAAACAACAGGATGATGGAAAGGTTCAGAAGAGTTGGGTCGGTTGGGCCGTTTCCACCGTCAAGCTGAACAGACATAAAGAGACCAAACGTTGTCGAATCTTGGCCAGAAGCCAAGTCAACCAAAGCATCCTGATTGTCAGTATTCACGGGAGCTCTTGTTTTTTTTTTTCTTTGCCGATTTGATGAAAGTTAGGAAAAGCGGATGCTGACTTACCCGGTTCTGAGGGATTCCTTGATTGGTGTTGGTTAAAAGAATTTTTTCGTGAGACCGGATTTAAAACCGATGGATCGGGGGAGTTCAGTGGAGTTTATCGGCTTTGATCCTGCAGGTACCCAATTGCAAGCATATAGAGTTAGACCTCCATCGGCTCAAGTGGTGGAAGAATTTATAAAAGCTATCCAGGATGTTATCGACTCACCAAGCTTGGCGAGGGAAAACACGAGCATCTCGGCCTAGAAAGAAACGAAGAATAACACCACCACTATAAGAAAGTCGATCGGATCAACCAAACGTCCTATCTATTATTCTTCCGCTTCGACTGTATATACACCTACATATACACTAAACAGACTCGTATCTAATTAGCTCCATAATGCACATGTGCAACTCTTTGTGGCGATCCCTTCAAGTTGGATTCTCGTCTTGCCATTGCGTATAGCCAATCCCAAATGCTCACTCTGAGTCCCTTATATGTAGCCTCCAAAGTGGCCAGTCAACCTTTCAGGCCTACCCACCTTGGTTTTATGGCCAGGTTAGTTAGCCTAATGTGCGAGTCATGCTTTGCCACAAATTTTTATGGGGCAGAGACGTATCACAAGAGTTTTTGGAACCAAACATGACGGTCATAGATGTGATTATCAAGAGAGCTAGCTCAGGCACTGAGTGAGGTAACCACTAGGCCTTGAGGAAATGGTTGGAGAAAATGCACCAAAATGCAACACATAACTTAGCTTTGACAAAATAAACTCCTATTATCTCCACTAATCACAATAAACTTGAAAGTTTGGGCAATTAATCTGGAGTAAAAATGATGAGTGTTATGAGGAAGCGGCTCTAGTGGGGAAACTGATTAAAAGTCAACAAGGGAAAGTTTGAAGCACTAGTAGGATACCCTGAAAAACAAGACTGAGTGGATAAATTGGGGGTGAGACATAATAAGTAAAACATATTCAATAGTAGATGAAATGGAAATGGGTGCCAGAAATATCATCAGAATGCGCTCACATGAAATCTAGGAGACAAGAGACTAGGTTTGGAAAACTTAAATGCATTCAAGGGTATGCACAACAATCCAGATCAAAGTACAGATCATGGAGGTTCAGATGACGATGATTGCTAGATGGAGGAGAATAATTTAACTGATCTGCAGCTCATTGGAGGCGCCGATTTATGGGTGGGGGTTTCTGCTGCTTTACGCATTGAAACTTCAACCTTCAATATTATTGCTAGATAGTGCCCTCGGTTCTTGCATGCGGTTTTTTAATTTTCAGGGATGCGCACATTGAACTTGTTGGTGTGAAAAGACCCGCGAATGATACGGTACTGCTGAATGAGTACAGCCATGCTTAACTTTTGTTCGACTAATTCTTTGGCACGAATTGCACTTGAGGGTGTGTTCCTTCTTGTAGCCGATACAGTAAGCTCCCTCGGATTTCCTATGAGTACTGCATATTAGGCTTTTCTGGCACGTTGTTCCACTCAGAGTGCGGGTCTGATACAATTGCATTGAGTTTTCTTGCCCACAAAATTCACAGGCGTGGCTTTCTGCGGTGGTGATGGGGTTCGAAAGTGTTAATGGAAGCACAACTAGCAGCATCACAAAAGAGGTGAAAACTAAGCTGGAGAACCGCATGATGCTGCTTGCTTTCAGGATGAGTAGGGTCAAAAATGTTATGTTAGCCCGGCGCTGGTAGGTTCCAGGGGTGTGGTTAGATATAAGAAAATGATCCAGCTAGCTCGCCTTGTGAAAAATAATAATAACTCTAGCTAGTACATAGCGCAGTTCAACGTTCGGTGACAGAACAGGATAAATTTTAGAGGAGGCACTCAAATGGAGAAACACTTCGACAAGACTGGCGTCTCATATTTACATAAATTTAATTTCTCGCAGAAATCTTACTCTGGAACAGAATGTTCGGATTGCTAAATTCCTCAATTCGGGACCTCCCGACCGCGATACAGGAGGGACTTGGTTAAGTGAGGTTAAATCACCGTTCCGACTTTCCCCTATCACTGTACTAACTTAACAACAAGTCCCTCGAATCGGAGGGACTGGGCGGGCACGAAGCGCCCTCGCCGCGAAGCGGCGACCTCCGAAGGAGGCCCACTGCCAGCAAAGCTGGCTCGGATGGCCGCATCCGAGTTAATAGCGGATACGTCCATCCGATTTAAACTCGGGCGCCGTGCCACCGAGTAAATTGTCAACCAATTCAAACTCGGTGGCCAAACTTCCAGGCCACTAAGTTTGAATCGGTCAGCGATTCACTCGGTGGCACGGCGCCCGAGTTTGAATTGGATGGCCGCATCCGATACACTACATCTTTTACTAAGTATCCCTTTGAGATATCTGCATAACATTTTGAGGATATTTGGGATATCTAGTCATGGTTTTTTTTAAATCAACCTTGCATAACATCACCATATAACAGCACCATATAACAGTGCCATATAACAGAACAATATTACAGCACCAGATAACATCACCATATAACATCACAATATAACACCATATTACAACATCATATCACACTATCAAACTGACCTGTTGATCACACTGGCACATGCTTATGGTCTGTAACACTTGTCTGGGAAGTCTCTCCAGCCCCACTTGACACAGCCAAGGTAGATTGGAGAAGCTGCCAAGATGAGTAATAGACTAGGGAAAGGTTTTTGGGAAACCCATCTTGGTAGGTGAGCCAGGTTATATGGTGGCTGGTTTCCACAAAACTGCACCCACTGGAGCTGCCCAACAATTGATAACATAAAAACTCTACAAAGATAATGTACATTACATGCATGCATAGTGGTTCAAATGCAGGATAATATAGCGGTTTTTTATATAGCAGTTGCATTTTTTTGAAATAAATGTTGGAGTGAATTTGATAATATTAAGCAGCATGAAGAATGATCATTACACATTTATACAATGCAATAGGGCCATAACACCCATTCTCAAAGTTTCCATGTTTTGTAGTATTTTTGCTATGTTTTCTCCGGAAAAAAGACCCTTACAAATGGTAAAACAGAAACATCAATATGGCCAATTAATTCCTGTGAGTCAAGATTTGATTTTCACATATTGGTGGGGTAGTATCACACCTTTTTTGTGTCAAGATTTGGCTTCACACATCAAGTTTTCATAATTTAGCCATTTTTTCTGTGTTTTCTCAGGAAAAAAGACCCTTACACATGGTGAGACAAAAACATAGATATGGAAAATTGATACCAGTGAATCAAGGTTTTATTTGAATATTGGGGTGGGATAGTATCACATGTTTTGCCTGTGAAGATTTGGCTTCACACATCAAAATTTCACAAATTACCTATTTTTCCTGTGTTTTCCCATGAAAAAGACCTTCGCACATGGTGAATCAAAAATACAGATATATTCAATTGAGGCCTCTGATTCAGTAGTTGATTTCCGTATAGTGGTGTTGCACTATCATGTCTTTTGCCTGTCAAGACTTGGCTTCACGCATCAAAAGTTCCCAAATTAGCTGTTTTTTCTGTGTTTTCTCATGAACAAAGAACCTTTTAACATGGTGAATCAAAAACATAGATATGGCCAATTTATGCCTGTGAGCCAAGGCTTTATTTGCATATAGTTCTGTGGAAATATCATGCCTTTTTCCTGTCAAGATTGGGCTTTGTGCATCATAATTTCATTGATTCACCATATGCAAGGGGCTTTATGCGCAAGGCCCAATCTTGACAGGCAAAAGGCATGATACTACCACAACACTATATGAAAATCAAATCTTGGCTCACAGGCATCAACTGGCCATATCTTCTTTTTTGCTTCATCATGTGAAAGTGTCTTTGTTCCTGAGAAGACACAAAAAAAATGGGTAATTTGTGAACTTTCAATGCGTGAAGCCAAGTCTTGACAGGCAAAAGGAATGATACTTCAACACCACTAAATGTAAATCAAACCCTGACTCAGAGGCATCAATTGGCTTTGTCTTTGTTTTTGATTCACCATGTTCAAGGGTCTTTTTCCTGGGAAAACACAGGAAAAATAGGTAATTTGTGAAATTGTGATGTGGGAAGCCAAATCTTGACAGGCAAAAAATGTGATACTACCACACCACTGTATGAAAATCAAACCTTGGCTCACAGGCATCAATTTCCATATCAATGTTTTTGATTCACCATGTGCAAGGGTCTTTTTTCCTGAGAAAACACGGGAAAAAAGGTAATTTGTGAAATTTTGATGCATGAAGACCAATCTTGACAGGCAAAAGGCATGATAATACCACACCACTACATTAAAATCAAACCTTGGCTCACAGGCATGAAGTGGCCATATCTATTCATTTGATTCACCATGTACAAGGGTCTTTTTTCCTGAGAAAACACAGGAAAAAAGGTAATTTGTGAAATTTTGATGCATGAAGCCAAATCTTGACAGGAAAAAGATGCAATACTACCACACCACTATATGAAAATTAAACCTTGGCTCAAAGGCATCATCTTTCTATATCTTTGGTTTTTCTTTCACCATGTGCAAGGGTCTTTTGTCCCAAGAAAAGGAAGAAAAAAAAGGTAATTTTTGACATCTTCATGCATGAAGCCAGTTCTTGACCAGCAAAACACGTGATACTACCACACCACTATATGAAAATCAAACCTTGGCTCACAGGAATTGATTTACCATATCTATGTCTTTGATTCACCTTGTGCAAGGGTCTTTTTTCCTGAGAAAACAAGGTAAAAAATAGGTAATTTGTGAAATTTTGATGCGCGAAGCAACATCTTGGAAGGGAAAAGGCTTGATACTACCACACCACTATATGAAAATCAACCCTTGGCTCTGATAAAGCAATTGGCCATATTTATGCTCTTGATTCACCAGGTGAAAGGGTCTTTGTTCCAGAGAAAACACAGAAAAAATGGGTAATCTGAGAAATTTCATATGTGAAGCCAAATCTTGACAGGCAAAACACATGTTACTACCACACCACTATATGAAAATCAAATCTTGGCTCACAGGCATTAATTGGCCATATCTATGTTTCTGATTCACCATGTGCAAGGGTCTTTTTTCCTCAGAAGACACGGGATAAATAGGGAATTTGTGAAATTTTGATGCGTGAAGCCCAATCTTGACTGGCAAAAGGCATTATACTCCCACACCACTAGATTCAAATCAATGCTTGGCTCAAATCAATTTTCCATATCTAGATTTTTGATTCACCATGTGCAAGGGTCTTTCCTCCTGAGAAAATGCAGAAAAAATGGTTTTGATGCGTCAGCCCAATCTTGACAAGCAAAACACACAATAATACCACACCACTAAATGAAAATCAAACCTTGGCTCAAAGTCATAAATTTTCCATTTCAATTTTTTGTGTTTCACCATGTGCAAGGGTCTTTTTACCTGAGAAAACACAGAAAAAAAAGGTAATTTGTGAAATATTCATGCATGAAGCCAAATCTTGACAGGAAAAACATGTCATAATACCACACCACTTTATCCAAAATGAACATTGACTCACAGCTATCAATTGGCCATATCTATTTTTTTGATTCACCATGTGCACAGGTTGTTCTTCATGAGGAAACACAGAAAAAATAGATATATTTGTGAAAGTTTGATTTGTGAAGCCAAATCTTGACAGGCAAAAGACGTGATACTACCACAAACCCATATGCAAATAAACCCATGACTCAGAGGCATCAATGTTTCATATCCACTTTTTTGATTCACCATGTGCAAGGGTCTTTTTTCCTGGGAAGACACAGGAAAATTAGGTAATTTGTGAAATTTTGATGCATGAGGCCCAATCTTGACTGGCAAAATGCATGATACTGCCACACCACTATATGAAAATCCAACCGTGGCTCACAGGCATCAATTTTCCATATCTCTGTTTTTTTTTCACCATGTGCAAGTGTCTTTTTTCCTGAGAAAACACAGGAATAATGTGTAATTTGTGATATCTTGATGTGTGAAGCCAAATCTTGACAGGCAAAACATGTGATACTACCACACCATTACGCAAAAATCAAATCTTGACTCACAGGCATCAATGGGAAACATCTATGCTTATGTTTCACCATATGCAAGGGTCTTTTTTCCTGAGAAAACCCCCAAAAAATAGATAATTTGTGAAATTTTGATGTGTGAAGCCAAATCTTGACAGGAAAAATGTGTGCTACTACCAAAACAATACATGAAAATCAAGCCTCCATTCATAGGCATCAATTTCCCATATTTATTTTTTTGTTTCACCATGTGCAAGGGTTTTGTTTCCTGTGAAAACATAGGAAAAATAGGTAATTTGTCAAATTTTGATGAGTGAAGCCAGGTCTTGATGGTGATACTACCACACCACTATATGAAAAATGAAGACTGACTTACAGGAATCAAATTTACATATCTATGTCTTTATTTCACCATGTGCAAGGGTCTTTTTTCCCAAGAAAACAAAGAAAAAATGGGTACAGTGGGAAATTTTGATGCGTGAAGCCAGATCTCAACAGGCAAAACATGTGATACTAACCCACCACAGTATGCAAATCAAACATTTACTCACAGAAATCAATTGGCCATATCTATGTTTCTGTTTCGTCATGTTTAGGTGTCTTGTTTCCTGAGAAAACACAGGAAAAATAGGTAATTTGTAAAATTTTGATGGGTGAAGCCACATTTTGACAGGCAAAACATGTGATACTACCACACCACTCTATGAAAATCAAATCTAAACTCACAGGCATCAATTGGCCATATCTATGTTGTTGTTTCCCCATGTGCAAGGGTCTTTTTTGTTGAGAAAACATGGGAAAAATAGATTATTTTTGAAATTTTGATGCGTGAAGCCAAGTCTTGACAGGCAAAACTTGTGATACTAACACACCAATATATGAGAAATGAAGCTTGATTCTCAAGCATCAATTTTCCACATGTATATTTTTTTTTCACCATGTGTCATGAGGGTTTTCTTTCCCAAGAAAACACAGAAAAAATAGGTAATTTGTGAAATTTTGATGTGTGAAGCCAAATCTTCACAGGCAAAACATGTGATACTACCCCACCCAAATATGCAAATAAAACCTTGATTCACTGGCATCAATTTTCCATATCTTTGTTTTTGTCTCACCATGTGTAAGGGTCTTTTTTCCTGAGAAAACACGGAAAAAATGGCTAAATTATGAAAACTTGATGCGTGAAGCCAAATCTTGACACAAAAGGTGTGATACTACCCTACCAATATGTGAAAATCAAACCTTGACTCACAGGCATCAATTGGCCATATTGATGTTTCTGTTTCACCATTTGTAAGGGTCTTTTTTCCTGAGAAAACATAGCAAAAATACTACAAAACATGGAAACTTTGAGAATAGGTGTTATGGAACTATTGCATTTTATAAATGTGTAATGATCATTCTTCATTCTGCTTAATATTATCAAATTCACTCCAACATTTTTTTCAAAAAAATGCAACCGCTTTATTATCCTGCATTTGAACCACTATGCATGCATGTAAAGTATATTATCTTTGTAGTTTTTTTATTTTATCAATTGTTGGGCAGCTCCAGTGGGTGAAGTTTTGTGGAAACCAGCCACCATATAACCTGGCTCACCTACCAAGATGGGTTTCCCAAAAACCTTTCCCTAGTCTATTACTCATCTTGGCAGCTTCTCCAATCTACCTTGGCTGTGTCAAGTGGGGCTGGAGAGACTTCCCAGACAAGTGTTACAGACCATAAGCATGTGCCAGTGTGATCAACAGGTCAGTTTGATAGTGTGATATGATGTTGTAATATGGTGTTATATTGTGATGTTATATGGTGATGTTATCTGGTGCTGTAATATTGTTCTGTTATATGGCACTGTTATATGGTGCTGTTATATGGTGATTTTATGCAGGCCGGTTAATTCAAAAAAAACCATTACTAGATATCCCAAATATCCCCAAAATGTTACCAGATATCCAAAGGGATACTTAGTAAAAGATGTAGTGATATTAACTCGGATGCGGCCATGCAAGCCAGCTTTGCTGGCTGTGAGGGACTTGCGCCTAAAGTCAGCATTTTGGCGTGAGAGCTTCCCAGCTTTTGGTGGGGACTTTTTGCTTTCCCCTCTATACCTCTCTTCCCAACACAATTTTTAGACGCCTGTGGTACTAGGAGAAAGGCAAGATTTTTCTTCATCTTTTGCACCTCACCTTGTAGCAAAATGTCCACCAGAACTCCTCAGAAAAATTTTTGGATTTTGTGCTTTTTATGTGTTCGTCATTTTTTTTTTTTTTGGTGTAATTTGGCCTATGGCATTGCACACTGAATATTCTACTCATTTGTAAATGTAAATACAATATCTAAAATTTTGCAACTACGACTGCCGCTATGTACTAATGTTTGAGGTGATCTTGATGAAAAAGGAAACAGGAAAAAGGAAGAGGGGGAGTAGAAGATGAGAACAAATGAGTCAAATCAGGGACTAAAGATCAATGTTTGGGGTCTGGGAGGTCAATATGATTGAGAAATGCAAAACAACCAGTTGATTGAATGAATCTGGCTATTTCCCCATACGCCGCTGGGCAATCTAATAGTAGGTGGAGTTGATTGGAACTAAATTTGATCTTGGCAGCCCTAAGATTTCTTCTGAGTTTGATTCTGCTAGTTTTGTAGGCGGCGCAGGTATTGAACAGATGTTGAGTTGTTTCCTTCATATGACAGTGTACACAAGTGGGGTCGTACACTTTCTTGATTTTGAAAAGATGATAGTTTAGGGCCAAGTGCCCAGTGCTAAGTTGGTTGATTACAGAAGTGAATCCAATGTGAAGCAAGGATGGTTTTGGACATGAATGTAGGGAAGGGAGATGATTTTTGATGATGTTGCTTCTGGTCTTTTTGCTGTTGCTGCAAAGGTGAACTTCTGGGTTGTCATTCCGTTTGCATGCTTCCTTTGGGGCAGAGTCTGCCATCTTGTTGCCTGTTATCTCCTGATGACCCAGACACCAAACCAAATGAATTGTGAGTGTATGTGGAAGGACATTTAGAGTGTCCATGATGAAGCAAAATAAGTATTGTCCCCAGTTTTGGGCAGGCAATGTATTTCATCCTATTGATTACTCCCTGGTTATCAACCAGGATGTACGCGTCAGTTATCTTTTCTGTGACCACCTGGGTTAACATTGTGGCCGCTAGGAAAACCCCGTAGGCCTCGCACTTGTGGTTAGATATGATGCATGTTTTGCCCAGGGCCATGGTATAGATGATTTTCTGGTTCGGAGC
This sequence comes from Puccinia coronata f. sp. avenae, assembly GCA_002873125.1. Classification (NCBI taxonomy): domain Eukaryota; kingdom Fungi; phylum Basidiomycota; class Pucciniomycetes; order Pucciniales; family Pucciniaceae; genus Puccinia; species Puccinia coronata. The sequence goes on from PGCI01000004.1 coordinate 736,827, forward strand.
CACTGCTGCCGCTGCTCCACCTTTTGATTCATCAAAGGATCCGTCAGTGTAGATGAAGATGCTTTCCGATGCTCCTTCTCCTTCTTCTTTTAGCTTTAATGTCTTTTTGACCGCCTCTTCTTTCTTGAGCTCCATATTATGGGATACTATGGGGTGGGAGATGGAGAGAGGTTCCGTCCAATGCATGATTAATATGTCCTCGGGGGAGTGGGATATGTACTCCTTCAATAGGGTTTTGCTGAGGGATTGCTGTACAGCATTGGGGAACTTGGTGGTGCAGTCGCTTAGGTCTGTCAAGATGTTTTCCCGTAGTGATTGTTGAGAAGAGTGTACAGAGAACTTTTGGGAGAGAAAGGCGAGTGCTGTTTTGATGATAAAGTCCATGATCTTTGGAAGGGAGGAACGTTGGGTGTTCCATTTGATTGGGGACGACTTAAAGACTCCAAGTAAATATATGGCTGTCTGATTATCAATTTTCCCTGTTAGTGTGATCAGTTTTTTCTCTTAGCCTCTGTTGCCCATATGGGGGCTCTGTAGCATATGCGTGGAATTAGGACTGCCTTAAATAATCGGACTCTTTCAGGTTCTGGTAGCCCCCACCAGGAATTCCCTAGCCGTCGGAGTTGTGCAAGGGTTTGTATCGCTTTCTTTTCAACTTCTGCTAACTTTTTGTGATGTGAGAGTTTAGGGTCAAGCCATATACCCAACCATTTTACCTCCCGTGCTGGACTAAGTTCCTGACTACCGAATTGGAGCGGTGTTGTTGGGTGATTCTTTGGACATAACCACATGAACTGCGCTTTTTTTGGTCAAAAATAGCACCATGATTCTTCCCCCATTGGAGAGACTGAGAGCCCAGAGTCTCAATCTTGCGTTGACATTCCGCACTTGATTTGGATGCAGCCAAGTGCACTACGTCATCCACGTAGCCTAGGGATATTTGATCGGAATCCAGGCTGAGATTGCCTTGGAGGAGACTTGAGTTGTATAGAATGTAGAGGATTACTGAAAGCGGCGATCCTTGAGGCAGGCCCTGATGGATGACAAAGGGTGGGGAGACATAATCCTCCATACAAATCTTGGTTAATCAGTTATCTAGAAATGCTTGTATGATCCTGCATATGTACAGTGGGCAACCTTTGTTGATTAAGCAGGCTACCATGCGTGCAGGGTTCACCAACGGGTATGCAGATTTTACATCCAGAAAACGACTAGCCACAATCTTGCCTTCCGACCACTTTTGTTTGACCCAGCGGTCAAACCAATACATGGCATCTTTGGTGCCCATTCCCTTCCTGCCGCCAAAATGACCACTGGCTATGGTTGGGATGATTCTGCCCATACGGCTACCCTCTGTGGGAATAATGAGATTCCCTGTGACAGGACCTGACATCCTGACGTTTCGCCTGTGACACCTGTTGTACTTTCCTTCCTTTTATTCTTGCTTGTCGTTTCCGCTTCCGTTTCTTCTCCATCCTGTTTTCTGCGTTCATTCCCCAGGTCTGCCCCTCCCCTGCCCCACCGAGCCCCAGCGTACCTTACTGACAGTAGCACCCGTGACTGTCACTAAAGGTTATTCATCTCATCCCATTATTGTTCTCCAATCTCCATTCCTTCTTCTCCCGCTCATGAAATACCATCCTGTTTTCTGTGTTCATTCCCCAGGTCTGCCCCTCCCCTGCCCCACTGAGCCCCAGCGTACCTTACTGACAGTATCACCCGTGACTGTCACTAAAGGTCTGCCCCTCCCCTGCCCCACCGAGCCCCAGCGTACCTTACTGACAGTAGCACCCGTGACTGTCACTAAAGCTTATCTTCCCATAGATTATGAGACCGGTGAAATCTAGTGTCATCGAAGCCTAACTCTAACCTTGTCCCCGTTTTAAATCCAAATCTTAAGCTTATCAAAAAAGCCTCTTGCATTTCCCTTCCCAACATGGTTGAATTCTCCGTTGATCTTGGAGAGAAGAACAAACTCACCAGGTCGAACTATCTAGACTGGAAATCTAAGATCTCGTCGATTCTCCAACTCAAACACCTCCTCCGACTAGTCCTCAAAAACGAAACTGCCAAAGAAGCCGCCCTGGCGGACAAGCTGGACCGAAATCGCTATGACGACGCCCTCGCCATCCTAAAGATCAACTGCAACACTAAAATTGCTGACCAGTTCGATCTCGAGGCCGACAGCAGCCCGTCCAAATTCTGGCGACTCCTGGAGGAACATTACCAACCCAAGACCATCCAGAACCAGGCGACCTACCTGAACCGCATCTTCACCACCGTGCTCAACTCCAACAATCTTGAGGAGACCCTGGCTACCCTCTCCTACAACACTCGCCAACTCTTTGCTCTCATCGACGACGCCAAAACCAAACCTTCCTCCCTCCTAGACACCGTCATCACTATGTGGTGCATCATCAATCTCCCTGCCGATTACAAAAACTCTGGCGAGCTCCTTCTCAAGAAATGCCAAATCAAGAAGATATCCCCTACGATCAAGGAGGTGGTCGAGGAGATCCGCTCCTTCATGCAACGTAACACCGAGGCCTCCAAAACCTCCAAAGCCCTTGCCACCTCCCGCAAGGCTCCCACCCCGGGGTACGTCTATAACGGCCCCAAATGTTCTCCCGGTTTCCACAACCCCAAGACTGTCCACAAGACAAAGGAGTGTTCCCAACTCAAGCTAAAACCCCCCAAAGAGGAGAAGCCCGTCAAAGCGCTCCAGGTCACTCTTCAGCACCATCCCTCCGTCCTCATCCTCGACTCTGGGGCTACGACCTCCATGTTCAACTCCCCCACCTTTTTCCCTACCTACCACGGGATCCACGACCATGTGTACCTAGCCAACGGCGACAAAGCTAAAGCAATCGGGCACGGCACTGCGTCCCTCGATCTACCCCACGCCATTCTTCAACTCAAGAATTCGCTCCTTGTCCCATCCCTTACCTTCAACCTCATCAGCCTCAGCGCCTTCATCAAGAACGACTACACCCTTAAATCCGGGGGTGGAGACCTCTTCGTTCTTGCCGACGAGAAGGGAGTCCCTGTCCTCACGGGTTCCCTCGCTGATGGCAACTTCATCGTCTACCAAGTCCGTCATTCCGCCCGGAAGGTCAATATCAAATCGCAGTCAATATATCAGAAGCACCAAGCGGCGGGTCATCTTTCCCCCACCTATTTCTTCAAAATGTTCCCCAATCTCCCGAAAGTTGACTTTACATGCAACACATGCGACATATCCAAAGCCCATAAGGAACCTTTCCTGGGTAACTTCCCGACTCCCACCAGACTTTGGCGGCAGGAAGGGAATGGGCACCAAAGATGCCATGTATTGGTTTGACCGCTGGGTCAAACAAAAGTGGTTGGAAGGCAAGATTGTGGCTAGTCGTTTTCTGGATGTAAAATCTGCATACCCGTTGGTGAACCCTGCACGCATGGTAGCCTGCTTAATCAACAAAGGTTGCCCACTGTACATATGCAGGATCATACAAGCATTTCTAGATAACTGATCAACCAAGATTTGTATGGAGGATTATGTCTCCCCACCCTTTGTCATCCATCAGGGCCTGCCTCAAGGATCGCCGCTTTCAGTAAGTCGACCTGTGAGGTCCCATCTCCACACCATCCGTCTCCGGCCACCGCTACTTCCTCAGAGCCGTGGACGGTTTCTCCCACTTTGTCTGGATACGTTTCCTGGCGTTCAAGAGCGACGTAAACAAGACCCTCAGAGAACTGTTCCCCAAAATCAAGAACGAGGCCAAAAACACTATTGTCAATCTCGTATCCGACAACGGAACGGAATTCAAAAACAACAATCTCTCCGCCTACTACACGTCCAAGGGGATGAACCACCTCACTACCGCTCCATACACCCCCGAGGAAAATCCGTTTGCCGAGAGAGGCAATCGGACCACTGTTGCCAAACTTCGATGCCTTGTCAACGACTCAAATCTCCCCCCTGCTTCTGGGCTGAGGCAGCCCAAACAGCCGTCTACCTTGAAAACATCACACCGTGTAAATCGATTGACTTCTCCACCCCCTTTTCCAAATGGTACGGGAAAACCCCCTCCGTTGCTCACCTCCATCCTTTTGGCTGTGAAGCTATTTATTTTCTTAACAGGTCAGAAGGGAAACTGGGAAATCGTGGGGCAATGGGAATCTTTCTGGGCTACGGGGAGGGTCACCGGTCCTACAGGGTATTGGATGCAGAGACAGGTAACGTCAAGACCACCCACCACGTTAAATTTAACCATCATGTCTTTCCATCCTATCCTTCCGATGATCCTGACAAAGACCTTTCCTCCCCAACCTTCCTATTCGACGACGAAACCCCTCTGTCCGACAACCCCATCCCGGAATCAACCCCTCCCCCCCCACACCTGCCCCATCCAACTCCAAATCCTCAGACGATGACCACCTTTTTGAGGAGCTCCTCACAGACAATCAATTGTCTCGTGATCAGCCCGCAGTTCCTCCAACATCAAGCCCACCAACTGCCGGAGTGCCCGCCCCCTCCAAACACTACTCCTGGGTGCCAGCTGACTTACCCGCTCCCAAAAACATCTCCAGCAACATTGACACATCTAATATCATCAGTGGCTCCCGCCGCTCTGGTCACTCAGCCAACGCCGTTGGTTACATGAAGGAGGATCCCCGGTCCTACAACGAAGTGGTCGGCTCCATCCACAGAGATGATTGGACCAAAGCCATTGAATCCGAACTAGGCAACATGGACAAACATCAAGTCTGGACTCCCGTTCCCCTCACCAAAGACATACACCCCTTGTTGACCACCTGGGTTTTCTGCCGGAAGACCAACCAGGATGGCAACCTCACCAAATTCAAGGCGCGGCTGTGCGTCCGCGGTTTCCTACAGAAGGAGGGTAGGGACTACTCCGACTTCTTCTCCCCCACCGGCTGTCTCACCTCACTGCGCATTCTACTCACCCTCTGCGCACTCAACAACTTCAGGATCCACCAAATGGACGTCAAATGCGCTTTCCTAAACGGCAAGCCGGACGAGCTACTCTACATCAGGGTCCCCCAGGGCCTTAACGGTGACCAGGACACTGTCCTGAAACTCAACAAATTGCTGTACGGACTCAAGCAAAGCCCCAGATGCTGGCACCATGCGCTCACGGCCGCCCTGAAAGAAATCGGACTCACTCCCTGCCAATCCGACCCCTGCCTATACTTCTCCTTTGACGAGTCAAAGCCAATGTTCCTGTACGCTCACGTCTATGACCTCATCTTTGGCGGTACGTGGACCCCCGAGTTCAAAACCAAAATCTCCTCACACTTTGACATGGAAGACCTCGGCCTGGCCAAATATGCCTTGGGAATCCGAATCATCCAAGACAAAGGATCCATCAAACTCATCCAGGACAAATACATTGATTCCATCCTAACTGAATTCCATGTGCACAACAACCGCGACACTGCCATCCCCCTCCTGAACAACTACAACGCCCTCAAATTCACTCCTTCCGACACCCCAGGCCAACCTCCATTCAACTATCGGCGCGTAGTTGGGCTACTGCAATATGTGGTCCAGTTTACAAGGCCGGATCTTGCTTTTGCTGTTAGTTTCCTTTCCCAATTCCTGGAAGACCCAAAAGTCTCCCACTACCAAGCCGCACGCCACACCCTCCGTTATCTCAGTAACACCAAATCAAAAGTCCTCATCCTAGGCCAAAATGATCTAGACAGGAAGACTCACGAACTTGTCGGGTACTCAGACTCCGACTGGAACGGATCCAAAGCGTGGAACTCGTACGCGGGGTCCGTCATCTACTACAATGGGACTATTGGCTGGCGAAGCCATAAGCAAGACGTCGTCGCACTCTCGTCCGCAGAAGGTGAATATGTTGCACTCACCAAATGCAACCAGGATCTACTCTGGGCCGCCAACGTCCTAGAGGAAATCACCCAAGTCAAACCATCTCTCACTCTCTATACCAATAACCAAAGCTCCATGCAAATTGCCAAAAATCCCATCTACCACCACGGCACCCGACACATGAATTTCCGCTATCACTTCATCCAAGACCTTATCGAGTCTAAAACAATTGATTTAAAATATATTCCGTCCACCAGCCTTCAAACCAAACCTTTTCACCAAGAATCTCACCGGCAGCAAGACAGCCGAACACACCACCAGGCTCCTGGGAAAGAGCGCCGGATTCATCAAAGAAATGAAGATTGAGGGGGTATGTGGGAATAATGAGATTCCCTGTGACAGGACCTGACATCCTGACGTTTCGCCTGTGACACCTGTTGTACTTTCCTTCCTTTTATTCTTGCTTGTCGTTTCCGCTTCCGTTTCTTCTCCATCCTGTTTTCTGCGTTCATTCCCCAGGTCTGCCCCTCCCCTGCCCCACCGAGCCCCAGCGTACCTTACTGACAGTAGCACCCGTGACTGTCACTAAAGGTTATTCATCTCATCCCATTATTGTTCTCCAATCTCCATTCCTTCTTCTCCCGCTCATGAAATACCATCCTGTTTTCTGCGTTCATTCCCCAGGTCTGCCCCTACCCTGCTCCACCGAGCCCCAGCGTAACTTACTGACAGTAGCACCCGTGACTGTCACTAAAGGTCTGCCCCTCCCCTGCCCTACCGAGCCCCAGCGTACCTTACTGAAAGTAGCACCTGTGACTGTCACTAAAGCTTATCTTCCCATACCCTCCTGGCAATGATTAGTTCAAACAATTTGCTGACCCCGCTTAGGAGGGCAATTGGTCGGTAGGCCGCAGGGTTTGAATAGTCCCCTTCATTGGCTTTTCTGAGAATTGCCATTATGGCACATTTCCATTTTGCGGGGAAAAGTCCCGTTGAGAGGAGATGATTGAAAAGAGATTTGAAGATGGGAGCTAAAACGGTAGACATGACCTTCAGATACTCGTTGTGTATCCCATCAATCCCTGGGGACTTTTTGGGTGCAATTTTTCCAATTGCAGCAAGAACTTCCTCTTCCGTAACAGGTGGGTAGTCAACTAACGTTGCTGACTGGTCCCAGGGAGGGGTTCTTATGTCAGAAATATTGATGGGGGCGTTGACAACCAATGTGCCGTGAAACAACAAATTGGACAGCTGATCTTGGTGGCCATGAATTTTTCCCTTATCGTCCCGTAGTGGAATGACTGTGTTGGACCCCTGTGACTTGGTGGATTGAAAGGCTTTGAAGACTGTTTTCTCTGTTGGAGTTTCAAGGAATTGATGCCAGCTGGTTTGCTTGAGGTACGCCACCATTTGTCGGAAGTATATGTTCCAGTCTCTGTAACATTCAAAGGAGGCTTCACTTTGTGTCAGCATCATCCATCTACAAGCTCTGTTTCTTTCCTTGAGAATTGGGTTCATGGTTGTACTACACCACCATGACTTAGCCCGATGGGGGGTCGCGGCCACCATTCTTCCCAGGGATTCTTGGTGGTTCCGGAGTGTATCTACCAGCTGTAAAGCAATTTCAGCAGGGGATGTCTGAGTATCATTGAGTGACTCCTGAATAGGTTGAAGTAGGGATTGGAGTTTGGACTTAGCGAATTCCAAATCAATTGCTTCCCATGCTGGTCGTGTCTATTTTTTGAGTGGTGGGCCCGGCCTTTTTTGGATGGTGATGATGACTGCTTGATGATCCAATCCATAGTTTTTGGCGGAGGTGTTGACGGACTTGACAATCTTGCTGGCCAGGAAGTTTGACCAGCATAGGTCAATTGTTGATCCCCGTCCTTTCTGGGAGTAATATGTTGGGACCTGCGGGGAGGAGGAAAGACAAAAACCTGACTTCCCGCACATCTCTATTAATCTCGCAGCCTTTTTGTGAACTGACTGCATGCCTGGAGGGTTCCATTTTGGGTGGTGGAGGTTTGAGTCCATGCACAGAATGGTTGCAATCTGTCTGGTGTTTTGATTTGTCATCCATGTGTCTAGGGGGTCCAGGCCCAGGAACAGTGTGGGTGGGTTATAGAGATTTATGATTTGGAGGGACTTAGCTGGTTGTAATTCAATTTCTATTCCTACTAAAAGCTTTCCACCGCCGGGAAGTTGATTAATCTTCTCAGAGCCAATTGTCTTCCGGACATAGAGGCAGGCCTTGTGCCGGTCATTCCAGTTTGTTGGAACATGCTCAAAGCCTAAAAACAGATGCCAGTCCCTGTGTGTTGGGGGGGATAGAGTGTGTGCATCAACCCAAGGTTCTTGGAGTGCTAAAATTTGATAAGAAGAGGTCATATGGAGGATGCTCAACATCACTTTCCTGGCAACATGACAGTTAAGCTGAAGAATTTGAGATTCCTCCGGACCCCCCAGGGCGTGATCTTGAAGAATATGAAGGAGTGGGGTGATTTCTGGTGTGTTGGTTGGCGTAGCCATCTTGAAGTTCTGAGACAAGGTGTTTTCTGGTGTACTATTGGACAGCATGGGGCTTTTTTTTGAGCCATTGTTGCTTGACGTGACAGATAGATTTGAAGGGGTTGTGATTGACATCTGGGACGGATTGCGGGTCGTTCCTCTGTTTGGCTACACACATTACGCATGTCAAGATTGGTCCTGTCCCTGTAGGGCAGTCCTTTGTGGCGTGATTGTCCCCACAGCGGGCGCATTTTGGGGTCTCCTTGCACCATCGGCCAAAATGGCCCATCTGTAGGCAATTGAAACATTGAGGTGGGAGGTTCTTGAGCTTTGACGCGGTGTAGTGCAAGTGGTCAAAAAACAGTCCAGTAATCTCAATTTGTTTGGCGACTTCTTTGTTGACAAAAGCTAGGATCAGAGCTTTGGTGTCTTTGGGTGGGGTTGAGTGGTTGGCTAACCAACATATGCGTAGGAGATCCGCGTCTTCAAAGCCGTTGGCCATGGCAAACTTGCTGATCAGGAATCGGTCCGTGATGTCTAGGGACATTGGGACGTTGTGGAGGAGTACAGAGTGGGTGCTGGGTGTTGCAGTCAGGTCCGGGTGGACCTTCTTTGACCAATGATGCTTGTTGGCCATGAGCCATCTTTGTTGTGCCCGGTTGTCCGATATGAAACAGACATCGCCAGATTTCAAGATCTGGATCGCTTTGATTTTGACGTCCTTTCCTTTGAATTGCGCGTTCAGGGTCTTGAGGGCTTCATTGGCTTTCTCAATCATGATTCCTTTGGGAATCTTGTCCATCCCTGCAATCTTGGGTGCAACATGTATAACAGCTTGTCCTGGCTTGGAGATGTTGATGATGGAGTTGGGTGGGGCTGATGTTGCCGGTGCCTTTGGGTGAGACGCGGCTTTTGACGCGTACGACATGGGGTGGTGGGCTTGCTTGGTTGGCGGCGGCGCGTGAGCAGACTGACTGAACCCGCTGATTGTTCTAGGGCGGCAACACGTGCCATCACGTCCGCAACACTTGCGTTGGAGCGCTCCATCGTCCTACGCATGTCGGCGAGTTCCAGTTTAAGGGCCTGGAACATGTCCTGTAATTGTTGGGCGCGCATGATTTCTTCATTCATCAGTTTGAAGATCATCTGGAGGCGTTCTTTGTCTAGCCTGATGTAGCCCGGCTGGGCGCGTCTTGACGGGTCTCGGAGAATTGCCTCCAAGTAGTTAAAGAAGACAGAGGGCGAGGGGCGCCTCTCCGGTCTTTTGGGGAGTGACAACGCGTCGTTGTCAATTGTGGACACGTCCATTGGCGCGTGGTCTGTTGGGTTTTTTGGAGGGGGGGGGGGAAGGGTGGGTGGATGGGTTATATGGCCAGGGAAGGGAGGTGGAGGGTGGTCAATTGTAGGATGAGGGTTGAGAGGATCAGTTGGGTGAGGGGTGGTGATACCGGGAAAAAAGCGTGTTTTTCCAAAAAAATTGATGTGGTTGAGCACACAAGTGTGTTTGTCATTGTGTACCACAAAATACAGTATCTCGGATGTTCTGTATGATTGCATTCCTCAGCTTGGAAGTACATTGGCAGACTCTGTACAATTGCATGAAGCAACACGCACTCACCTGTGGCATACCTAACTACATATAGTAAGCAGAGGGATATACTGCGTCTTTAACACCCTACTAAGCACACACATCCCTGCCTAAAAAAAATCCATTGCCTCCAGGAAAATGTCAATCCCTCTGAAATCCTGCCTACAAAACACCCCCAAGCAGCCAGCTCCTGCGGGCTTCCGGGTTAACCTAACACCACCAACACCCACAAACGCTAACAGCAGCCAACCGCCTCCACATGACACACTGTCAGCCCGCTTCCGCATGACACTCCGTGCCGTACATAACACTACACCGGCCGCCTGACTCCACATAACACACCAACAGCCCTCCCAACTCTACATAACACACCTGCCCAACGGCCGCCGGCATGACACACCTCATCAGCCATTCCGCTGTGCCCGACCACACATCACACATACACACCGCACAACACACAACACACACAACACATCACACAACACACCAATCACCTGCAGCACAAACCACCCTCCATACCTCGCTCGCTCATACTACATATCATTAATAAATGTGTTGCTGTTCCTTGTATCACTGTTTTTTGCTTTATTGCTGCTTATTTGTTCTGTTTTCTCACTGTTTAGCTTTTTTCTTGCTGTTTTTTTGTTTTGTTTTATCATAAATTCATTTCTCCCAAAAAATAGAAAGAAACCGCAGTCCCCCTCTTAAAAAAAAGAGACAAAATGATTGGAGCAATTATGGAAAGATGAGGAAGACAATCACATTTAGAGGATAAAAAAGTAGCACAATAGAGGGAAGAGGGACCTTATTTTCAAGAAATCCAGAAGTAGAGAGAAAACAGAAAGGATAAAAAAGTGTACAAAAGCGCTACTAGATGAGACACAAAACACCTACCTGCCAGAGACGCCCCATATCACTGGGGCACAGCCTTATTGCAAGCTTGCTTTAACTGAATCTTGCGGCGCTTCTTGAGGGCATTCAGGGAGATATTGGAAGACGTGTCAGATGCTGGGGTAGAGGGCCGAGGGGGCCTTGAGCTATCTGATGCAACAGGTTGTCTAAGAGCGTCCTGATGATTGATCCAAAGGTTGGAATCTTCCTGGGCATCAGAATGTTCCTCAGCGTCAGAATCTTCATTGGAGGACTTGGCTGGCGTATCTTTGCTCTCAGACAACTCCCCGGGGGTTTCTTCTGCCTCAGATTCCTCTGAAGATAAGATGACCACCTTTTTCTTCTTGTTTTGGACTTTGCGCAGCTGGGGTTTGTATGTGGTAGTGGTATTCAATTGGACAGCAGCAGGGCGTTGGCCAGGCCTGGATGAAGGGGTTATTTCCTTCAATGTGGAATCCATCCCCTCCGCTGTTGAAGCTTTTGTATTGTCCAATGTCCTGCTCACAGTTGCATTATTCACGTCGGCCGAGCCGTCCGATTCATCTTCATTGACAGTTGAACAAACACTTTTGCCTTGGTTAGTTTTGACTCGCTTGTTTGGTTTTGTTTTAGTGGTGTCTGTGTTGCTTGTAACCGGCTTCTTCATTTTTTTTTGACCGGCAGATTGAGTTCGGACTTTGGCTGGCGGGACATATCCTCCGGGAGGAACTGGTCCCACCTTCACGCACCGCCTGTTGTCATTGTCATTGTCAAGCACGTTGCCAATGACGTCAGGTCCATCAGTACGGCGACCTAAAAGTTCCACCCAACCTTTGCCCGACGCCTTTAACAACCTGTCAACTTCTCCAACAGACATGGCACTTGGCTTCTTGCAAAAATCAAGTGGCTGGACGCCATCATTGTTCCGCTTCACTCGTAACTGGACCCCCAACTCATTCAACCTCCACTCGGTTTTGGTACCGGGCCAGCCATTTCTCCATCGCCCATTTGTAGCCTTGACTACAATCAATTAAAAAAGATGTTAGCTCCATGATCCCAATTCCATGAGATGAGCAATGAAACACATACAGATTGCATGGCCAAGCTGGTTGGAAAGTGATTTCCGGTTCAATTCCAAGTTGCCTAAAAGTCACAGTATCAACATTCAAACACCCAAAATTCAACATTTAAAGCTGTCCAAGGTGCAATATTCATGAGAGGAAGGACAGGTAACTTACCAAGATTGTACTTGCTAGGTCCATCTGGCCTCATGTCTGCCTTGCATTTCCTTGCCTTCTTTGGGAGGGGAGGATCACATCCCGATATTTTCTTTAAAGCCGCTTGGCCTTTCACAAACTCCAAGAACTCCCCGCAAGGATTTGGGTCGATGGCAAACATGTCAAGAAAAGCCTTGCCCATGGGGCTCCCACCAGTCATCATTGCTCGGCCTTTTTTGTGGGGGTATGTGACGACAAGGTATTCTTGAATGGAATGGGTTACGGATAAATTGGTTGGCTGGGAACATGAAAATGTGTCAGCAAGCATTCATGATTGAACTGTGATTGTGGGTAGGGAAAGGACTTACACTGTGAAATATCTTATCAGCCCATCAACTGATGTCAAATGTTCTTGGCTTTGCCAGCTTGCGAGGCTGGACGTTCCCCTTCCCAGTGTTGGTTGGTGGTCCAGCCAATTTGGGAACGATTGGAGTCAACAGTCCAGCTGATTCAGGTATTTGTGAAGTCAATGTCCAGCCAATTTGGGCGCGTTTGGATTTGTTTGAGTCAGGCAAGGATTAGGCAGCGTTGCAAGAAATTCTGGATCGTTGAACTTAAGTTTTGGGGACAAATCAAGTTGACGCCATAGGGCACCACACTTGGACCATTGTTCCTGTATTCTCATGTTTGCTAGGGTGAGGTTTGTCAACCCAATTCATCCGCTTTAAACCGAAGATAATGGTGCCAGTATCTTCAATTTGAGACCAAAGAACCATCAGAGCTGGGAGAGCTGAGCTCGGCTGGCTGCTCATCCAGCTCTATATACATAGATCTATGCCTATATACATAATGTATGTATATAAAAATACAGATGTATGCACTCACATGTGTGTATATACATTACATACACATATAGGCAAAATGAGGTCAGAAATGGCAAAAACTGGGCAGAAACAGGTTATTTTTCAAAAAACCAGTTTCTGGCCAGTTTTTGCCAATTTGGACCACATTTTGCATATATATATATATATATATATATATATGTATATAAGCGTATTTTTGAAGCTTCAGGATCATATTGACAAAAGTTGTTTTAAATGGTAGTTGTTTGGGAGCGACTCGCTTGGCCAAGGTATTCCTCAACTGAATTAGTTTTGAGAAGATGCTGGAACGCGATGATGTTGATCTGTCGCTGGTATTTGTAGAATGCTGCGTCCAATGCGACTTTTTCCTGGGAAGTCAAACAAGCATAATGACCATGCATCCTGACTTGCTTACGCAGGTCCTCTAGATCCATGTCATGACATTTTTTGGCTAGGTGTGCTGCCAGCATTTTTTGTTTGCTACCCTTTGGAAGACCTGGCCTATCCTTGAGTTCAATTTGATCCATTTCATCTTCATTATTTGCCCAATTGTCATCTGAGGGGGGTCCGCCACAACCAATGACCTCGGTAGCGTTGTCCTTGACCTCCATATGGACATCTGATTCAACATCACAATCTCCTGCATCACGACCGTTGTTATTGTTCAAATCCACCGGTACGTTGTTAGCCAGTACGTCAGGTATGTTGGTTGATCCTTCAGGGTTGCGGGATAAATCATCATTGTTGGGGAAAACAAAGGGCAGGGGGATGGTATTGCATTCAAGCTGGCTAGGTCCAAGTCAACAACAATGCACGGGTCGCGTTGGGCGGGAGTTTGAGGGACACTGGCTGATGCTTTGCCCTTCTTTGATTTCTGAGTCAAAGTGATTGGCTGGGTTGGCAACTTGTTTGAGGCACCTTTCTTGGCTGTCCCAGATTGAAAGTCGTCAGTTTCTGATATGTAATGAAATCAATTCAGCAAGGTACACATACCTTTTTTTTGCCCTTTGGGCTTTGGAAGGAGGGCCCAATCAAGCTTGTCTTGGATGTTTGGCAGGGAAATTGGCTTCTGGGGTGCAACCAACCGTGGATTTTTGCCTTTGCCGTTGGATCTTGAAGTAGGCTTCATGGTTTGAGTGGAAGCTGTCAAGGGTGGCTGATGGAGGCTGGGGGGATGGACGTTGGAGGAGAAAGACTGTGGTTGGGCAAAAGGAACACACTGTCAGAAAACCTGACTTGGATGGCTACATCCAAGTAAATATCGGATGGAGCCATCCAAGGCAAACTTGGTTGCATGGCAACCGAGTGATCCCCTCATCCGATTTAAAATCAGTGAGGGGTTTGCAACTTTGAATTGCACTTGCTATCAACCAAGGGAGTTGTATCCCTTGGTGGATCTCCAGCTGATGTAGCCTTGGGTGCCAGACACCAAGGCATAACCCGTCGGCTAGAAAATCACCAATTCAATAATGAATCGCGATTTTCTAACCAAGTCAATGGTTTCATCGGTTGGCATCAACCAATGAAAACCATGCCTGCCCGGTGAGCAGGAAGTGACCTGCTCAACAGGCAGATTGCAGCCTGCTCTTTGAGCAGGCTGAACCTGTAGCCTGCCCGGTGAGGAGGTTGCTACATGCTCATGAAGCAGGCAGTTGCTCATGAAGCAGGCAGTTGCTCATGAAGCAGGCAGTTGCTCATGAAGCAGGCAGTTGCTCATGAAGCAGGCAGTTGCTCATGAAGCAGGCAGTGACCTCCTCACCGGGCAGGCAACAGCCTGCTCAATGAGCAGGTAGTAACCTGCTCACTGGGCAGGCTACAGCCTGGTCTGTGAGCAGGTAGCAAAAGGCTCATTGAGCATGTCGCTAACTGCTAACCGGGAAGGCTGTAGCCTGCTCAATGAGCAGGCAGCAACCTGCTCACCGGGCAGGCTGTAGCCTGCTCAACGAGCAGACAGCAACCTGCTCACCGGGCAGGCTGTAGCCTTCTTGACAAGCAGGCAGCGACCTGCTCACCGGGCAGGCTGTAGCCTGCACGGCGAGCTGGCAGCGACCTGCTCACCGGGAAGGCTGTAGCCTGCTCAATGAGCAGGCAGCGACCTGCTCACTGGGCAGGCTGTAGCCTGCTCAAATGAGCAGGCAGCGACCTGCTCACCGGGGAGGCCACAGCCTGCTCGATGAGCACGCAGTGTAGCCGGTCTAGGAACACCCTAGCCATCGTTACAAGTTTCACTCCCCAATCCCCTCGGTTACCACCGACGGGCTTGGACTACTATTACAACCACATGCCTACGAACTTGGTACTTGGCCCACTTATGACGGTCACTCCCTTGACAAGCCAAGGGAGCTCTCTTTCTTCTGTCTCAGAGAGCACCATGTGCTCTTATTTCATTGTTACGGGGATGAAACCCCCTCTTGTTGTTCTTAGAAACAGCTGGCTCCTAACTACGCCGGCTGTAATCACCTTCTAGCTTGTTTTGCCGCCTGCAGGGGCTTATCTCCGGCAGACCTCCTACGTTCTCTCCACGTGCTCTCATGTAGTCTCTGTTTCTCTTAGAACCATGCGCGCATCTGGTTGTAGGCTATAAATAGCCGCCCTGTCTGCTTGTTTTCTGTTCTTCACGCAATTACAGCAATACACAATCTTTACTCTTACTAAGCACACCTATCACTCAAGCCCAAAACACCTGTTTCTAGCCCAGTTACAGTGGTAGCGAGCTTCTTTTTCTTATACACCCTACCCTCAGCAATCTCCATCGCAATGCAACCAGTTTTCCTTTCACCGGCTCTACCCTTGAAAGGCTTAGATTTTTTTAAATCAACTAGGTCAGTCCAGCATTTTTGTTGAGGGAACAGTGTCTTTGTTTCCAACGTGGTCTTTTCTGGTCTCCCTGCGGAGACAAAGGACTACCCTCTGGGGCAGGGCCAAGTTTCCTGTTCTTGTTTTTGCCGTGCCATGGAGGCAGTGTACTGCTTTCGCTGGCGACGTTTTTTCGAGATCTATTGCTAACGCTGTCCTGTTCTGAGCAACTAGATAGAAATGGGTGGTTTAGATTGTACCCCTCCCCGTGGCTCCGGTTCTTCTGCTATCTTGGTTCCGGCCCCGCCTTGTAATGGTGTCTATTACGGGCCCAAGGAATTGGAGCGGATGACAGCGGAGCAACGTGCTTATGTCACCATGCATCCCAACTTTTGGATACAACGGGAGCCCAAGGGGGAAAGCTCCAATGGGAACGACACCTTTGAAGCCGCAAACGTACTCAACTTGGGTGCTGATGGCTCAGGTGGGAAGAAAACGGACAACAAGTCCGCAGGTGGGGGGAAGTATTCCCAAGAGGCCAATGCAACGGCCGATAGAATCAAAAAACTCTGCATGGGGCGAGAAAACATGGAAGTCAATGACACTGAGAGCCTGCAAACGACCAGAATGCAGAGCGACAGCGTCGCCTCAGCTGTGTCCCTCACCTCAAGACCGACATTGGGAAGGTTTTTTGTGGATGGTCCTACGTCAACTGCCACTACTTCAAGGGGGATGTTGGTTGCGGCGTGAAGCGCTGGCTCAACACCCTGGTCATCAACTTGAAGAACTGCCAGGCGGATTGAGGGATTTAGCACCTGGCCGGCATCCGTTTGTTGCAGGGGAAGGCCTACGCCGACTACAAGGACTCCTGCGGCCTGGAGACTGACCCCCTGAGCTGGGAGGAGTTTGTGGTCTGGGTTGAAGACCTCAACCCCATCACCTTGTTGAAGCAGGTGGTGTCCGACGAGTATGATGCGCTCAGGCAGGGCACAAACGA
Organism: Puccinia coronata f. sp. avenae; assembly: GCA_002873125.1. Taxonomy (NCBI): domain Eukaryota; kingdom Fungi; phylum Basidiomycota; class Pucciniomycetes; order Pucciniales; family Pucciniaceae; genus Puccinia; species Puccinia coronata. The sequence goes on from PGCI01000004.1 coordinate 753,505, forward strand.
GTCCTGCCAAGCGTTCTTTGACCGTTTCCGCGAGTGGCAAAGTCGGGCGAAGAACTACGGTTTCCAATACAAGGAAACCTCTGGCTGCGTGGGCCGCTTGAACCGGTCCCTCAACAACCGGCTTGTGGGCCTGATGGCCGTGGAGCACCGCCGTGGGACTCCTATGTCCTTTGCTCAAGTGGTCATGGTGGCGCTGGATGAAGATCGGCGCTGGCGCAAGACCAAGACGGTCAACGCGACTGCCAGCGGCAGCAAGTCCAACAAGCGATTGTCCGATGACGGGGACGGCAAGCCAAAGAAGAAAGCCACTTCTGGGTGCTTCAACTGCGGCAAAGACAGGCACATCAGTGCCAAGTGTACCAAGCCTAAGACCAAAAAGCAGAAGGCCTATGAGGCTGCAAAGGGGGCTAAAACTTATTTAAATGTGTATTCGGTGGAGCAAAGTCTCCTCCATCGACATCGTTGTCACATGTTGATTCTTCTCATTTCTCCCCCCCTCCCCCGCAATTTGCCCCCTTGAATCAACTTGTGTGCTTGAGCGCGCGCCGTTGCAGGCTTCCAAGCCGGACAAAACCTTGTTGGCTTTTCTGAATGAGTCGCCTTGTGAGATCGCTGATCACCCAGGCATGGGGACAGCACGACCACCATCAGCTGACAACCAGCTAGGGGTCTTGTGTGACAGCTGCGATGCGGGGATAGTTCCCCAGCAGCTGTTGGCGCTGTCAGAGAGCAGCGCCTTGTGTGTGGACTTCTACCACCAAGTGGCAGGGAGCTTGGCCAGGCTCCATTTTGACACGGGCGCAGGTTCATCCTATGTGTCAGCTGCACTCGTGTCTGCCAGGGGCCTCCCTGTCAAACGTTCAAAAGAAGATTTTGTTGTTAGCGGAGCCTTTGGTAAGGTAATCAAAAACAATCTAACCGCTGAAATACCTCTTAGTATCGAAGGGGTGAGTATGATGGTGACCTGTCGGGTCGCCCCGCTGTCCAGTTTCAATTTCATTCTAGGACAAGACTGGATAGCAACACATGGTGTGACCACTGACTGGACCACTAATGAGTGAGTCCTCAGGGGACTTGATTGCCAACGTGTCCCGTTCTTTCCTTCCTCCCCGCCGCAGTTTTCCCCTTCCAGTATGTTATCTATAATGGATGAGCATGAACCAGAATTCAACAAGGCACAACAGGAGCGACGGGTAAGGGCGGTAATGACGGACTGCTACCTAAACCTCACTGCCGGCATTAACCGGTCGAACACAACAGTTCGAGCGGTGCTCGAACAGCCGTGTTTGACCGGTGGTTGGACGGGCACTGTCCGACCGAAGCAAGAGCCAACTGGTTGGACAGATTTGTCCGACCGGTCCCGGCTGGTCCTGTGCAACCGGTCCCAGGAACTGATCGGACAGGCCTGTCCGACCCGGCGGCAGGTGCTTTGGTCGGACAGTGCCTGTCCAACCACCGGTCAAACACGGCTGTTCAAGCACCGCTCGAACTGCCGTGTTCGACCGGTTAATGCCAGCAGTTCCTGATCTCTGATGGTACAGTGCTGGGCCCTTGGGAGGATTTCCTTCCGGGGATGCCATCTTGCTATCCTGATGCCGAGCCATTCAGGACAAGGCTAATCAAACTTACTAACCAGTTTGCTCCTCTGTTTGAGGAGATCACACATGCATCAGACAGGGAACGTGTGATACAGCATTTGGTCGATACGGGTACAGCGCAGCCGGTTCATCAACCGGTTCGACAGCTGTCGCCTGCGCTGCTTGGTGAGTTAAAAACTCGACTGGAGAAGCTACAGGCCGCCGGATTTATTCGGCCCTCCACATCTCCGTGGTTCTCACCCATCTTGTTTGCAAAGAATCCCAACAGTGGGAAACTTTGTCTTTGTGTTGATTATCGGGCGTTGAACGCCGTGACAAAAAAAGATAGGCATCCCATTCCCCTAATCCAGGAATGCTTTGATTCGCTGAAGGGAGCCCGGTTCTTTCCCAAGATTGATCTCCAGCAGGGTTTCCACCACATGAAAATCGCGGAGACTGATATCCCGCGGACAGCCTTTGGGACCAAATACGGTCATTTCGAATGGACCGTCATGCCATTTGGGCTAGTGAATGCACCTAGCACTTTCAAACGGATGATGACCCAATTGCTCTGTGAGTTCATTGATGATTTCTTCCAAGTCTACCTGGACGACATTCTCATATACTCCGCCTCCGAGGAGGACCACCTGTCTCACGTCGAACGGGTTATGAATGTCCTCCGCCGGGAGGAACTGAAATGCAGCGGCCCCAAGTGTTCATTTGGGCAGTCTGAGATCCATTTTGTAGGACATGTTGTCTCCTACAACTTGGCCAGGCCAATGGCCGACAAATTGAAATGCATTGAAGAATGGTCGCGCCCCTCTAACGTACATGATGTTCTGTCCTTCCTGGGTTTCTGTGGATACTACAGGAGGTACGTGAGAAACTTTTCTAAGCTTGCCTCCCCACTCCATGACCTAACCACGGGGGCAGTCAAGAAGAGAGCACCGGTCACTTGTTTGTCGGTGCATGAAGCTGCCTTCTTCCAGCTGAAGGAGGCAATGACAACGGCACCAGTGTTGGTCATGCCGGACCTCACAAAGCCGTTTGTGGTAGAGACAGATGCCTCCGACTATGCGGTCGGAGCGGTTTTGCTGCAGAAGGCGGAAGATAATCATCTTCACCCTGTTGCACTCAAATCATGCAAACTGAACTCCTCACAGAGGAAATACCCAGTGCAGGAACGAGAGCTGCTTGCCATCCTGCATGCTTGGAGCAAGTGGAAGGTCTACCTTGATGGGGCCGTAGAAACCACTATAGTCTACACTGACCATTCCTCTTTGCAGTACCTGGCAACGCAGAAGCTGCCGTCCCCTAGGCTCTGTCAATGGATTGACAAGTTCTCGGAAATGGATATATTGATAAAGTACAAACAAGGTGCTGATAACATCCCGCCGGATGGGCTCTCTCGTAGAAGTGATCTCCTTCTGATAGATGAGATCAAGGCCGAGTTGCATGAGACGGACTGGCCGCTCATCATCCCCTATCTTCACAACAACCAATCTATACCCAACTGGGTGTCGGCTGAAGCCATCAAACAGGCAACCGACGCCCTGGGACATTTCGAGTACGACGCAGAGGCCAATACCTTGGTTTACCTGGGACGGCCGGGGTTGGAAGAACAATCACCGTTCATCTTCTTTGCCCACCGCTTTGCCTTGCTCCAACGAGAGCACGATGACGCCGGTCACCGTGGTCGGGACAGCACTCTCCAACTCCTGCGCAGGTGCGGATGGTGGCCCCGGCGGTATGAAGACGTCAATGAGTACACCAAGACATGCACCTCTTGTCAGACCAACGAGAGGGCGCATGCTACGCAGGAGACGGGAAAACAGATCCCTCTCCCGGCCATTGGGCCTTTTGAACGCTGGGCTGCGGACTTCATTGTGATGCCCAAGAGCTACAATTCGAAGTACCTCTGGATCTTGACAATCATTGACCATTGTACGTCATGGCCAGTGGCCATCCCCATGAAGAACGCCATGGCGGCAGCAATTGCGGAGGCGCTGCTTGAGCATGTCATCACTCCATTTGGCTTACCAAAGGAGCTGCTGACGGATTGAGGATCAAACTTTATGTCCAAAGGTTTGGCGCGTTTCTTGAAGACCGGCAAGATCAATAAGATTAACACCTCGGGCTATCACCCAAGGACAAATGGAAAAAACAAACGCTACAACGGCATTCTTGAGGCCGCTCTGTTTTGTCTAAACACGTCCGGCAACCCCTCCAAATGGGAGGATTACCTGCCGGCTGCTTTTTACTCCACTAGGGTGCATGCCAGCGATAGCAGTAAGTTCTCGCCCTTTGAACTTACATACGGAGTCAAACCCCGCCTCCCTTCTAACCCTACCAAAGTGGTGGCGCCATACACAGTGGTGCCTGGCAAGGAGGAGCTGAAAGCTTGGATAGCGGACCTAAATGTCACCCGGTTGAAGGCGTTGGAGAATGTGGCTGGCAAAGCCGACAAGAATAAGGCCGCCTTTGATGAGGGAGCCATATTTGCACGCGGCCTTGAACCTTTGCAGGTCAGCCAGTCAGTGAAGCTACGGAATGAATCTCATACCAAGGGTGCACCCCGGTGGTTTGGGCCGTTCAAGATCAAGAAGGCCCTTGATCATAATGTTTACATCTTGGTTGACCAAGACAACGAGGATTACTCGCGCCCGGTCAAAGGTAATGACCTCCGGCCGGTGTTGCTGCGCTTGTTGATACGCAATGACATGTGGGCCACACCTCCCGCCATTGCTCAGAAAATCAAACGGGCCAAAGCCAAAGTGGACCAGGCCATGCTCAAGAAGACCAGGGCGATTTTGACTCCCCCTCCGAAGGCATCAAAACTTTGAGTCAAGTTCAACGGCAAGTTCCTCTGGGCTCCGGCATCTGGATCCGGGACGGACCCTCCGAGAGAGGGGGGGATTGTTGTAGCTGGGCTAGGAACACCCTAGCCATCGCTACAAGTTTCACACCCCAATCCCCTCAGTTACCACCAACGGGCTTGGACTACTATTACGGCCACATGCCTACGGACTCGGTACTTGACCCACTTACGACGGTCACTCCCTCGACAAGCCAAGGGAGCTCTCTTTCTTCTGTCTCAGAGAGCACCATGTGCTCTTATTTCATTGTTACGGGGATGAAACCCCCTCTTGTTGTTCTTAGAAGCAGCCGGCTTTTAACTACGCCGGCTGTAATCACCTTCTAGCTTGTTTTGCCGCCTGCCGGGGCTTATCTCCGGCAGACCTCCTACGTTCTCTCCACGTGCTCTCACGTAGTCTCTGTTTCTCTTAGAACCATGCACGCATCCGGTTGTAGGCTATAAATAGCCGCCCTGTCTGCTTGTTTTCTGTTCTTCACGCAATTACAGCAATACGCAATCTTTACGCTAACTAAGCACACCTATCACTGAAGCCCAAAACACCTGTTTCTAGCCTAGTTACAGCAGCGACCTGCTCACCGGACACTCACCAGACAGGACACATCATTCATGACAAGTGTAGCCTGCCCGGTGAGCAGGCCACTACATGCTCATTGGGCAGGCTGTAGCCTTCCCGGTAAGCAGGTGGCAATCTGCTCATCGGGAAGGGTGCTGCGACCTTCCCGGTGAGCAGGTCGCTGCCTGCTCATCGAGCAGGCTACAGCCTGCCCGGTGAGCAGGCAGCGACATGCTCGATGAGCGGGTCGCTACCTGCTCACAGACCAGGCTGTAGCCTGCCCAGTGAGCAGGTTACTACCTGCTCATTGAGCAGGCTGTTGCCTGCCCGGTGAGGAGGTCACTGCCTGCTTCATGAGCAGGTAGCAACCTCCTCACCGGGCAGGCCACAGGCTCAGCCTGCTCAACAAGCAGGCTGCAATCTGCCCGTTGAGCAGGTCACTTCCTGCTCACCGGGCAGGCATGGTTTTCATTGGTGGATGCCAACCAATGAAACCATTGACTTGGTTAGAAAATCACTGATTCATTATTGAATCGGTGATTTTCTAGCCAACGGGTCATGCCTTGGTGTCTGGCACCCAAGGCTACATCAGCTGGACATCCACCAAGGGATACAATTCCGGCCTTGGTTGACAGCAAGTGCAATTCAAATTTGCAAACCCCTCACCAATTTTAAATTGGATGAGGGCCGGATCACTCGGTTGCCATGTAACCAAGTTTGCCTTGGATGGCTCCATCCGATATTTACTTGGATGTAGCCATCCGAGTCAGGTTTTCTGACAGTGACAGGGTTTTGACCTTCTGGCGGCCCGACGGCAGTCAAGGGAGATTATGGGAAGGGTGAGGTTTCTGGACAAGATAAAATTCCTTCTTGGGGTGTAATCAAAGTCGCGTGAGCATGGGTATGGCTGTGATATCCTGGGGGAAATGTAGCGCAGCTTGAGTGTGGTGTGGAGTTAGGTTGGAGATGTGTATAGCTATGAGTTGTTGAGTTGATGTGATGTTGATGGCAAGTGGCCTCGTATATGGAGCTTGTGAGTGGTCGGGGTAGGAAACAAGATTTTGGGAACTGGAATAGGGTCCTGGGGAAGGGCTAGCAGTGTGGTACGAGGTGGGATGAGCATGCGTGTAGGTTGGATGAAGATTTGTGGGTTGGGGCAGGTTGGCACGGTTGGCAACTGATATTGCAGGAGCAGGAGGGTTTGTTGCAGGAGCGGGATATCCTTCGACGTTCCAATATTCCCCGGTTATTGGAGAATGCTGGTAAGGCCATGGCCACGGTTGGTTGAACATTGATCCAGGTGATAGAACGGAAAAACGTAAATATATTTGTCAGAGTGTTGAGGGATAATTCGCAAGGATCCAGTAACAACAAAGTTGGGGTGCAGGGCCTTCTGTGGAAAGGCATACCCCGGTGGGGCTCGGGGGGGGGGTGTCATCAAGGCAGAATGGCTTAAAGGAAGGAAAACAGATGTAACCAACGCTGCAACCAATACAATACACAGTTTGTATCACAAGGATTTGTATCAACAAAAATGGCTAAAAACCATATTTACCGGTAGAGGAGAATAAGGGAATCACATTGGCCATAAAAGAATTTTTCTCAAGGCACTGATACGTGAAACGATACACGCTAATACATTGCAAATACTGTATTGGTTGCAGTGTTGATGTAACTTAGTGAATAATGCCACTGGTGCCTTCAAAATTTCAGGGTATTTATAAACCCACTGTATTTAATTTCTGTGAAATTTGTGGCAGTTACTTGCCAGTGGTTGAGGAGTTATTGAGGGAAGCAGCATTTGAGCCAAAGCAGTTAGAGTAGGAAAATGGCACAAAGCTACAACTCAGTGAATAATGCCACTGGTGACTTCAAAATTTCAGGGTATTTAGAAACCCACTTTATTTAATTTCTGTGAAATTTGTGGCAGTTACTTGCTAGTGGTTGAGGAGTTATTGAGGGAAGCAGCATTTGAGCCAAAGCAGTGAAAGAGTAGGAACAAGGGATATAACTTGCAACATCTGCCACTAACTGTGTGGGAGGATAAATGTTTTAATAGAGTTTTGTATGAAAAAAAAGTTGATCCCACCTTTTGGAATCATGTCATTGTGGCCAGTACATCCCAAGTTGTACATGCACATGTACAATTTTGCAGAAAGTACCAATATGGGTGCATGTGTAACTTGCACATCAATATGCATCGACAACATTGATATAGAACAGCATGTTCATCAAGTGTCTGTTGGGAATTGTTCCAACATTTTCCGTGGGACATGGGGCTACATTCATGTCCCAAATCAAAGGCTACTGAAGACACTCAATGCTTCTGAGATCTCATTAGAAGCGTATCAAAAGTCTCTAGAATCTATCAAAGGTATGGAGATCAATCCATCTATGTTCTTGCCTACAATCCAAGAGGAACAGTACAAAATCAATGTAATCAAGTCTCAGATCTCCAGGGTACTCAGCTCCCTTGCGGATCCCAAAGACAAAGTTTCTGCTTATCCCATACTGACAAAGCGATTGCATTGGATGGCTTCATCCGCGGTCATGTTGGACGGTTTGAACCAATCTTACATCGGCATGAGTGTCCGATGTAATTACATTGCGATGTTACATCGGCGGTGTCAGATATTAAGTCGACAGGGTCCAATGTGACATTGCCCCCTGGCGGTGTTACATCGCCGGCTACCCCACCAACGCAACCCTTGGCCGATGTTGTGTCGACTGGGGTGTGGACCGGCACAAAGGCCCCCCAACTCAACATCAGCTCAGAGCAACTTTACATTGGCCATCACTGATGCAATGGTTGACTCAAAATCATGTTGCGCCGCTATTGGATCGGCACTTGCGAGATCTCGCCGGTATGGCACAATGCAACCTTGGACCGGGTTGACACAACCTCGCTATTGCACGATGGAAACCCGCGCCTGGTCGATGCAACCACAGTCTTCCTCGATGCAATCACGGCCTTGTTGATGCAACCTCGGCCACGGGAACCGATGTAATCCCAAGATTATCAAGTTTGTAACACTGACTTTTTTCTTCTTTCACCACCATGCACTGATCATTTTATTTTTTCTTAGTAGATCATAATCCAGAAAAAAATCCGCTGGAGCTTGTCTGCCTTTGTCTGTCCTTGAAGCCAATGTTCCAGATCCGGATTTCCGCCTGAAATGCTGAACAAACATCAGTTCGAGCATCAATTCTTGTCGCAGCTGTTGGGTGGTAGCAAGATCAAGGAATACAATATACCCATTATTGTCAAAGCCAATCTCGGACAATATCAATGCAACAGAATCAGATGGCTAGCTTTCTTGGCAAAATACCAGTTGCTTGGGATCTTATGTGATGGTCAGTCTCACTATTATCTATGATTCTCTCTAGGATTCCACATTGATTTGCTTTGCTTCGGACAGAGGGACTCCTCCAAGATGGTACACAAGATGCAGCAACCAGCAATCACAGCTTTTCAGAAGTGTGCACTCAAGCCAGCAAATCATCAACCCCTGTGATACCAAAGTCAACAAGTAAACCAAGGCGCAAAACTCACGTTAGGCCAGTTCCTCACCTCCCTGGCAAGAACGTGCCCAACTTGATTGCCCTCCAATATTTGGAGGCCTTGTCTCTTCTTGTGAGTTCCAATGACTGTGTTCTGATTGTTTCTAGCTAAGACAAGAGGCAGATCAATGATGGTTGGTTCCAGGCCGCCTTGTCTCCTGTCAAATTTCTTGTCACCCAGCCCTATCAGATGTTGATCACCGATATTTTGTGTATACTCCTTCATCTTGGCTCAAGAGAGGTTGCTACTACTCTTTGGACAAAAATTCAAATCGACTTGCACATTCCTCAAAAATCATCTCACCAAGCCCTCAAGGCTTTTTACTATCTTCAGCCTCATTTAAATTTAGGGACTTGGAAAAACGACTCCCCATTCCTAGGAAAACGACTCCCAAATGGGGTGTGACGTTGACTGGACCGTTTGCAGACCCAGCTTTTACGTCTTGGGAGTCGTTTTCCCAATTTCCTCAGGGAAATGGGAGTTGGGCAGAATATTAGCCCACGCAAAAAGAATAATAATGCAAGGGACCCCTGTGGAAGTCGCTAGCCCAAACCTGCGCGTAAAAGTGGGATTCAATCCCCCAGAAACATGGCGCGTGGGAGTGGCCCCTCAACCCCAAACCCGCGTCAGAGTTTAGTCAAGGTCAAAATCAATTCCCCAGCATCCAAGAAGAACTCTATCAACACATTGTGGACAACAGAAGATTCTACAAAGTCAACACCTTTTTCCAAAATATTGACGCCATGTTAAGAAGAATCAAATTTCCGGATCTTACGGTGAGATGTGATATACCCAACTGGATGTGCATGCCAAGCATGGGTGATCCATTGGCCAACGCCTTTGAGTGTCCAGTTTTCTTCTTCTCCAAAAACTGTTCCCAATCCTTTTTTTCTGCCATGTGCCCCCCAAACAACAATCCCCCCATCTTCATTGCTTTTTCCTGTTCACATTTTGTGGTTGTTCAGCTGAAAACCCCCTTCTCTTTCCTGCCCCTACTTTACAGATGGACTGGGAGGTTGCAGCTGAGAATGTGGCCTTGGGTTGGAAGAAAAGATATGCCAAATGTTTTGAGTTAACTGAAACTCTCAAGGATGCAGCCTCCCCAGATAAATATAAACATTATTAGTTGTTTTTTCCTCCTATTTGTTCTCTCTGTTTTTTTTTTTCTTTTGTTTTTTTCTTCTTGATTTTTTCTTTTCCTTTTCATTTTCATTATGATTGATAGTTGTTTATTCTCAGCGTTGGATATATAGTGCTCAGCTTCCATGCCAATATATTCCATTTTTTTGCGCTCATTGTCACTTCCTGCTTATGTGTCAAATGTGAAGAGCTTTTAACTGGGTGAATGACATGCACTAATGCCATGGCCTTGAAAGCCAAAAAAAATTGGAGCCAATGAAGCTGATTTTCAATTTGAGGGGCTTGGGAGGTACTCATTCAAAGTATAATGAGTGTTTTGTGGTTTTGTCATAAAAGCAATACACCCAATTTTGGGTGGCTCTCATTTGAGTGCACCCTGAAAATATAAAGCTCTAAATCCTTCTCCATAATTAATAACAAGGTCCTTCCTTAATTATGTGGGACTTTGGGGTATTTTCTTGCTGTTATAACACAGTGACGGTAGATTTTTGCTTTACATAAAGTAGAAAATTGTACAAAATGAGCAAAACTCCTTGATAATCACCTACACATGAAATTTGGATTTGAGATGATACAAGAATAAATTTCATGATATCTGGTAACTATTTTGAAAGTTTGAGGCACTGGGTGCCACTCATCTCCACAATATAATTTTTTTTGAATATTTTTCAAATTATCCCGCCGACTCCCACACCTGACTATAAGTACCCATATACCAACCATAAAGCATAGAGCGGAAGTGTGCGAGAGACAGCCTTCAAGGGTAATATGGCTGTGTTTTATCCACATCGGCTACATGCACATCTTCTGAGCTCGCCCCCCCGAGCTTCCGCCGAGTATTATGTGACCCTTATATAATTGTTGGTGTTATACACCAACGTAACATAAGACCCTTACAGCCCATTGCAATGCTACTCAATGCGTGTGACAATTCAACCAAACGATGTTCAGCTCGCTTTTTGCCTCTGAAGTGAACATTAATAAACCAGGCTCAGAGTTAACGTTCAACTTGCTTGTCACCTCCGAAGTGAACGTCTGTAAACCACTGCTCAGAGTCATTTCTAAGTCATCTGTCATCCCGTCATCATGATCCACCAACACTTGATGTGATCATTGACTGGGTTTTGCTCAGGCCGTCCAACACAGGAAGATTGCCATAACGAATTTCAATCTCTTGATGCAATTGTACGCTGCAACATTGCCTTTCCTCTGCTGTCTTCTGAAGCTCGTTTCTCTTTTATGGGCCACTCGCTAGGCGCAATATCACTGTATCAGGAGGCATGTGTATCATAGTTGCATGGTAGAATAAAACCAAAGATGAAAATATAAAACTGATGTATTTTATGGAGACTTTCATGTATATCTGGGTGAGTATTTCCTTCATGGATAAATAAAAAGAAGCAGAAGCGCACAATAAAAAAAATAAAAACAGGACAATGAAATGGAGGCAATACAATATTTGCGCAACACATGTATCTTAGGTATGTAAGGGAGGAATAAAATGTTGTCCAAGGTGGACATAGTCAAGGCAACAGATATATGCCTCCACATCACACCAAACAATCCAGCTGTGGGTCTAAGAGAGAGTTGGGCAACAAACCAGTACTGCCAGCTGCACGGCTGGAGGTATTGAGGGCACCGTTGTTGTTGTTGGAATTGCTGGTGCCGGAACCGCTGCCGCTGGAGGTAATGGGGGCGCGGTTGTTGGAATTAGTGGTACCTGCGCCGCTGGAGCCATTGAGAGCGACATTTGCATTTGTGTTGGACGTGGAGACGGTATTGGAGGTGTCATCGGCATTGGTACAAGACCCGGAGATGGAATTGGAGGCCTCATTGGCATTGGTATTGGACCCGGAGACAACGGAATTGGAGGTGTCAGCATTGTTGGGTATGGAATTGCTGTCTGGCGCCTGCTTCCTCTTGCAAGTAGCCCGTCTTTTTCTTGGGCGAGCGTCTTTGGCATCATTAGTTTCGTTGCCATGGTACGTTACATGGACTTTGTTGAGTCCCAAGCATGCCAAGATTGCTTTGTCTGGTCCCGCTGCGACATCGACTAAAGGCCTCTGTATGTCGTCCACGGTGACACCCCAGTCGTTTTTGTCGATTGTGACCAACAGTTTCCACGCCTTAAGCTTCTCTTTAAAGTCTATGCCAGGCCATGCAGCCTGCACTTTACCCCCACTCGCAATGTCTGGCAATGAAGAATGTTAATCAAATGAACACATTGGGCTACAGCCAGCAGATACTACTCACTAATCAATTCCCTGAGTCTTACACAAATCGTGTGCACATTTTGTTGAGGTTTCCTAAAATGCGATAGGAGAATCAACCTCAGATTCTCTTTCATAAAGTTAAATGAATGAAATGACTTACCAAATTGGAATTGGTCCCTTATATCACCGGTCGGCTTGACGCGAGACACCCTTTTGGCAACAATGTTGCAACCCCTCTTTTGTTGTATGGCTTGGGCAGCCACCCAGGTGTGGAACTCAGCAGCAGCATCGGTTTTGTCGTCCAGAGCAAGCATATTCAAAAACCCATTACCGAGGGGTGATCCAACCTTTTGAAAGATGGGGCTTTTTGGGTGGTGAGACGCCAGTACAAGAAATCCTTTGACTTGATGAAAAAAAGCCATGGACTTCATCTACGTAAAGTAGAACAAGATCAGATTTAACAACCTAAACAGTGAAAAAGTTGCTTAAAGTTTGTAAGGACTTACATTGGCCTCCGTCTTGCAAACCCAGTCAGTGACCAAAGTCAGAGTCTTTTGTTGAGAGACATTTGATGTCTGGATGATGCCATTCAAACAAGCCTTCTTTGGGATGATGGTTGGTTTGGTCTGCGCATTGGTAGGTTTGGCCTCTGTATTGGTTGTTTTGGTCTTGGTATTGGTTGGCTCTGCCTCCGTGTTGGTAGCGTTTGAAGATGAGGTGGTGTTGTTAGTTGGGGTTGTGACAACTTCTTGTAATGAGTTCACGTAGCCAACATCGCGATAACGGGCTTTCTCTCGGCCACTCTTGGAAGCCCATAAGGCTGACACCTGCGCCCCTCCAACATTGCGACCGTCTAGGGAAGAGGAGTGGAATGACTTCAGATTCTCACTTCGCGTGAAACAGGGAAAGGGGGAATTCAAAGAAAGATGAAGAGAAAGAGAAAGAATTGATTGATTCCAACTCACATTGTTCATAGAGTCTCTGTGCCGCTGGATCATATTTCTGGAAGTTATTCCACGACTTCCCGCCTCCTTGGATGCGTCGGTTCTGGCCAAGATGTTCGAAATAAAGGGAATGGCGAACTTGGTTTTGGATAGACAATCGAACTAGATCGCATTGGAAATTGTAGTAGATCTGGTTAAGCTCTTCCTTCATTGCGTCAGTCATCCTCGATTGACGGGCGTGTGCATTCAAAGCGCTGTGAGCTCCAATCCGAGAAATTGTTCCATTTCGGTGTCTGTCAACTTATCACTGCCCAGGCGTGTTATGCTTGGGAAATCGGATGCGTTGTTGGAATGTTCATTGTCTTTCAGCATCTCTCTCAAATCGTCTTTGTTTTCTCCGATTTGGTTTCCTAAAGTTGGACAGAACCTCTGCTCCTCTAGAGTGTCGCTTTGCTGAGGAAGTAATAATGTATGTTGGAGTGAGATTCAGATGGATGGAATGAGATGTAATGCACAGGAAAGAATTAGGAACACAAACATTGGAAGGGTTAGCGTCTTGAGTTGAACAATTGCCGCCGTGCGTGTCTACTCAAATATCATTTGTGTTGAGCGTATGTGAGGTATCGATACTGGATGATAAAGCCAACCGGACAATGCCAAAGTCATATCTGAAGGTCAACATATGAAGGTTACCAAATACCATTTGCGGCAATAAAGGAAGATTTGGTGGGCAATGATTTGATAGGCAATGTAGATGTATATCAAAATGAGACAATAACGCGTTGAAGGAAAATTGCTGGTGGTTCCTGGTTGGATCATGGGAGAATTTGCATGTGCCGGCAGCAAACAAAAGATCACGTGTTTCCACCTTCCGGCACACAAAAAAAAACATTCATCCCTATATCACTATGTATTGATTCAACACACAGCAACAACAATTGGAAATCAAAACAATGTGAATTAAATCTAACTGATCTTAAATCATGATATGTTAAGCCTTTGAGACTGGAAACATATAATGGGCTAAATAGGCTTTCCTACTCTAAGGCTAATTTGCTAAATTCTTCAAAGCTTCAGATGCCAGTAAGTATCCATTAAAACACTAAAACAAATATTAAGAACCAAGATATCTCAAGTTAATCTGGATACCTGAAAATTTGAGGTGGTTGGCCATTAGAGAATGATACAGGCTTAGCTTATTTTCCAACAAAAAGGCCCAATTGCTGAATCCTTCAAACCTCTATATCTCAGCAACTCTTCTAATGACATAAATTTGAAAAAAAAAACATCATATTCACCTGAGTGAACTGAAATTTTGAGGCGGTTGGTATTTGAAACATGAGGGATACAGGCATAGTGTATTTTCCTACTGCAAGGCCAAATTGATTATGCCTTTGAACCTCCATATCTCAGTGACTATTCATACACTAATGACATCATGTTGAAAACAAAACAATATCATATTAATCTAAAATACTTGAAAGATTGAAGTGGTTAGTGTTTGAAACATGAGAGATACAGACACAGTGTATTTTCCTACTCTAAGGCCAAATTACCTACTCACCCAAGTACAACTCAGGATGTATTACTCCAAATGACATGATTCCAAATGCTGGAACTATTTTAATAACCATGAAAAAGAATATTGAGACAGTTTAGATTAAGTCAATGGGAGTAGTACAGCCTGAGTTGTACTTGGGTGCATTTCTGAAAAAGGTACTTTCAATAATGCACCCAAGTACAACTCAGGATGTCTTACTCCAAATGACATGATTCCAAATGCTGGAACTATTTTAATAACCATGAAAAACAATATTGAGACAGTTTAAATCATGTCAATGGGAGTGGGACAGCCTGAGTTGTACTTGGGTGCATTTCTGAAAAAGGTACTTTCAATAATGCACCCAAGTACAACTCAGGATGTACTGCTCTAAATGACATGATTCCAAATGGTGGAAATATTTTAATAACAATAAAAAAGAACATTGAGACAGTTTAAATCATGCCAATTGGAGCAGTACATCCTGAGTTGTACTTGGGTGCATTTCTTAAAGGCACTTTTTCAGAAATGCACCCAAGTACAACTCAGGCTGTACTACTCCCATTGACATGATTTAAACTGTCTCAATATTCTTTTTCATGGTTATTAAAATAGTTCCAGCATTTGGAATCATGTCATTTGGAGTAATCAATCCTGAGTTGTACTTGGGCGCATTATTGAAAGTACCTTTTTCAGAAATGCACCCAAGTACAACTCAGGCTGTACTACTCCCCCATTGATTTGATCTAAACTGTCTCAGTGTTCTTTTTTATGGTTATAAAAATAGTTCCAGCATTTGGAGAAGTACATCCTGAGTTGTACTTGGGTGCATTACCGAAAGTCACTTTTTTGAGTTTTGGCAACCGGATCCTACGGTCCCAAACCGAAGAAAAAGGTGCACTTTTCTTCGGTATGGGACCGATGGGCCAGCGGAGCTGGGTGAGCTGGCAAGCTGCCAGCTTATCCAGCTCCACATCAAGACAAGTGCATACCTATATACATAAAAAGCTGTAAATGCATAAAATGATGTCAGAAATGGCAAAAACTGGTCAGAAACTAGTTATTTTCAAAAAAAGCAGTTTCTGACAGGAATTTGCCATTTCTGACATCATTTTATGTATATATATATATATATTATATATATATATATACATATATATATATATATATGTATGTATATATATACATAACTGTGCTCAGAATTTGCAATTTCTGGTCAGAAACTGGTTATTTGCAAAAAAACGGTTTCTGACAGATTTTTCCCATTTCTGACCAATTATATATATATATATATATATATAAATATATATATACATATATATATATATATATATTTATGTCCATAAAACTAACCCTAAACCCATAAAGTGGGTTTAATCCAAAACCCCATCCTAGATTCTATCAGGTGGCCCTGAACCTAACAAAGCCTAACATCCTAACCTAACCTAACCTAACCTAACCTAACCTAACCTAACCTAACCTAACCTAACCTAACCTAACTGCATAACCTATCTTCCTAACCTAACCTCCTAATTTAATCTAAGCCTGTAACCCCTCCCAGCTCACGCCCAGCTCCTCAGCTCACCCAGCTCCACTGGCCCTTCAGTCCCAAACCAAAGAAAAATGCACATTTTTCTTTGGTTTGGGATGGAAAAATTTGGTTGCCACAGGTGACTTCTTTAGAAATGCACCCAAGTATAACTCAGGATGTACTACTCCCATTGACATGATTTAAACTGTCTCAGTGTTCTTTTTTATGGTTATAAAAATAGTTCCACCATTTGGAACCATGTCATTTGGAGCAGTACATCCTGAGTTGTACTTGGGTGCATTATTGAAAGTCACTTTTTTAGAAATGCACCCAAGTACAACTCAGGCTGTACTACTCCCATTGACATGATTTAAACTGTCTCAATATTCTTTTTTATGGTTATCAAAATATTTCCAGCATTTGGAATCATGTCATTTGGAGTAATACATCCTGAGTTGTACTTGGGTGAGTAGGTAATTTGGCCTTAGAGTAAGAAAATACACTGTGTCTGTATCTCTCATGTTTCAAACACTAACCACTTTAATCTTTCAAGTATTTTAGATTAATATGATATTGTTTTGTTTTCAACATGATGTCATTAGTGTATGAATAGTCACTGAGATATGGAGGTTTGTAACGTGACTTATTTGCACCAATTTGTGCAATAGTTTTATTGATTTGGCGGTGTGAAATTCTCCGATACACGCAATGAAACCACATGGAAAGCCTGTGACAACACTGGCTTAATGGGATCCTGTTGTTGCCACAATTCAGTCCTATTTTTAGTAAACATTCACGGCACCGGCGAGAATTGTGCCCTTCCTCTGTCAATCATCAAGAGGCTCTTAGCAACCATTGAATCAGATCGGCCAGTCGGTGTGTTGTACAACCTCGGGTGTACTTTGGACAAGTACATCAAAGTGGTATGTGCTTTTTTCAATAGCTCTGGTACTCTGCATATTTATTGATGCATTGTCTCTGTTTTCCTGTGTCCCTTCGTCAATATAGCGCGACATATTTCCAGACACTCGCAGCCGCTTGAATTTTGGAACCTCTGTCTTCCACGCCTGCGTCCATGAGTGGCCTTGTCAGGTTCGATACAATCCACAATATCAGAAAGGGTGGGGTTTATCCAATGGCGAGTCTTTGGAATGGCTCTGGTCCTCTCTCTCAGCACAGGTTAGTCCGCTGAGGTATGCCACAAGGAACAATCAATTGGGTGCACTAGCCCATCGTTGCAAGTACCGCAATAAACAAAGTATTTTCAATCTTGGTAAGTATCTTCTTAGCATACGTATTTGTTTTGACAAGTCTAACCAATCAAGTTTGCAGCTTTGTGGCTTTGGATGAAGTTTGACCAGGCCCTTACCCGACGCGACAACGAAATGGAAGTAATCATGACCCTGTTATAATTGCACAATCCACATGGCAATGGGGAAGAAAACTATACAGTCAATTTTTTTCGCTCACAATGGCACGATCAGGTGTGCGTTGCCCTACAACAAAAGGATGAAGATGAAGAAAAGAAGAAGCTAACAGCTTTCCTCTTGAATGAGGAGGTCCTAGAATCGTATAAGTAGGTTTTTTCTTATCATCCTCCATCCAAAGATATCACTAATGTGGTGTGCTTCTAGGGATCGGATGTTTAATCACCCGTGGCCTGAGAGTTTGTTTGAACTCAATGAAATCGCTGACGTTTTGCAGATGAAGGAGGATTCACAAAAGAAAATGGCCGCATCAATGGGAAGAGACTACAACAAGCTTTGAGGAACGCGAAAGGAAGAGCTGGGATTGTTGACGTTACTCTGGAAGGCTAAGTCTGACCTTTATGCCCAGGCCGTGGAAGTCCGAGCCAAGCAGGAGCCCCTGGTGAACACCCACGCCGGCAACACACTGGGGACTCGTCTCAAGGAAAACATCCTGGCTGCCATCAAAAAACGCAAGGGGCCTGTTGAAAGATGCATCAAGATTCTCAACGATCGCCGCCGACAATACTTGCAAAAATCCGACCCACAACAATTGCTACTCCCCAAGAATCAAGACCTTACCTTTACATTGTTCCTGAAGATGGACTTGGACAATCCTCTCTGGAACAATGATCATTTCTATTATGCTCGGGCCCCGTGGGCTTTAGATTCGAACGTTAGGCAAGGAATTAAGTCAGTTATGTTGCTAGACCGAGTCGAGGAGGAAATCGAGATGCTCACTCAAGAGCTTGACAGAAGCATTTCTTGGGCCTGTGAATATCGCAAGAATATTCTACATACCATCGAAGAATTACGGATTGCGGCTCTAGAACCAGTCGACGAATCCAACCGTTTTGCCAAAATCTTGAAGAGCTTTCCTATGAAAGGGAAACTAAAGCTACTTGGCTCGGAACTCAACACTACCCTATACAGTCACGAGCGTGTGATGCTTCATTGGATGGGGGACGTGGAGATTCTTTGGAAGAAGACTCACAGCCGAAACACCAAGGCCAATCATCCTTGGTTCGACGAGATTGGAGCAATTCAAGCAGTGCTTACATCAAACAATATAGGAGACATTGATGATGCACTGGAGGCGCTGAACTTTGATAATGTACAAGAGGATCCAGCTGAAGAAGTAGACAAAGATGATTGGGTGGATGATGATGTGGGAGATGATGACGAGGTCTTGACTGAATGAGCTTGTATTTTAGTGTCTGCATCTTTTGTTTTACATTTTGTACTTGTATTGGTCACCTTGTAATATCTCACTGCTTGTTTTGTCCGATTCCTGATTTCAATGCAAAGTTCTTTTTTATTTATCATAAATATTGGAACATGAATTACAATTTGCGCTACACTCCAGAGTAAAAAACAATTTATAACAAAAAAAGCCAATCTATTGATGTGAGCACATGATGATTGATCAAGTTGATGAGCACCGGACTGTTGAACGACAGTGGTCACTGATGTTATTGAGGCTGTGATCTTTGTGAGGCCCGTCCGTTAACTTGATGTGTGTGGTTGTAACACATAAGGATTGGCTTTCGGGTTACAGGGTTACATATTAAGGGTTGAGGTCACATATAAATATGGGTTCCTGCTTTATACACCGGCGGCGTTATAAGGTGCCGGTGTTGTAAGGGTTTGCCCCAGGACTTTGCGAGGGCCGCAAACTCGGGGGGAAGCTCGAGGGGGCGAGCTCAGAAGATGTGCATGTAGCGGATGTGGATAAAACACAGCCATATTACCCTTGAAGGCTGTCTCTCGCACGCTTCCGCTCTATGCTTTATGGTTGGTACATGGGTACTAGTCAGGTGGCTCCCAAATTTCCTTGCGGAATTGGGAAAACGACTCCCAAAACTTCGCCGCAGCTTTTTTACGTCTGCCGCTAGTCCCTGACTGGTCAAAAACTAGTAGTCGCGACGTCGACTGGCCCTGGGAGTCGTTTTCCTAGGAATTGGTAGTCGTTTTTCCAAGTCCCTAAATTTATCCGGCCTACAGCTTGCTCTCCTCGCTCCGATTTCGCCCGCACCCTTCATATCCCATCAATTACAACCGACTGCTCCTCAACCACTAGAAAGCTGCTAAATCCGAGCAAATGAAGCAATTCGTCAGATACAGTCCACTTATGATTTTTCCTATCTGACATCCTACATCTAATCAACGCTGTTTCTCTAATCAACACTGTTTCTCTAATCAATGCTGTTTCTCCAATCAACGCTGTTTTTTTATCTAATCGATGCGGGTTCTCTCGTGAAGGCTGTTGTTTCTGACTGGAAAATCTGCCTGTCTCAATTAACTCCTATAAAGCAGAACAGTCTGGCGTCTATCTTGTGCTCTTTTTTCAACCCGGATTTGATACTAGGCCTAATTTGCTGGTTGGGCCCTTCGTCACATTAATTTTCATGCCAAAATGTTCAATCGACTCAAGTCTAGTTTCATCGGCAGCTTGATCAATCTTGCAAGTCCACGTCCCGAGCCCAAAAGCCCACAGCCATGTGCAACTAATTCCGTTCCGACTCAACAAACAACGGAGTCTCCATTTCGGCCCCCTCAATCGTGTTCCGGGTACTCCTTCCCCACTCACAGGCCGCTTTATTAAAACAAGACACACTTCTCAGACACTTCCACACTGAACGGGCTTTGTCCGTCTTCAAGAGAGCATTGACTGCATCAAGTCACTGCAGCAAGTTTGCCCTCATGATTTGTCTCAAACAAGAGTTCTCGCCTCATGCAGGATTTATGACCTTGATCCCCGTCTTGGCTAGCGTGGATACCAATATTTTTTCTGAACCAGCTTTAACCATCACAACTGAAGATGAACCCAACTCTGAATTCAGCTGTAGAAGAAGAATGACTTCAATCTCAATTAGTAGTTATAGTCAACTCGGCCATTCAGAACTACAAGAAGAGCACAATGCGCCTGCTACACTCGTCTTCAAATGATCTGCTCTTGCTCTATGAAACTCGTTCTTTTTTTCTAGAAAGCTCGGGTTCAAGCTTTTATTAGAAGCCCCCCCTCCCGTCGTGCACGGCTATCCGGACAGACTCGCCTCCCACCCCGCGCACCCGGCTTATCTTCTTCCGCTGCCTGATAACTGTGCGGCTGCCCGTACGCCTGTGTCTCGTCAAGTCCAGAGCCGACGGCCCGCTCTGGAAACACTATGTCTGCCTCTTTGCCAGCTCCAACAAGCGCCCCCATGGTTCTCGTGGTTTAACCTCTCCATCCCCTTCCAAGGGCAAAAGCTTGATAAGATATGGACGCGCTCAGTGTGGATCAAGCCACACAACAATTGCTCAAATCCATGGGAAAGCGGAATCGAGCTCTGTGGAGTTGTGCCAATGAGTTGGACAAAGCTAATTTCCTCATCCCAAATGCAATGTGCATATAAAAGACGTGCTCGTAGTACCACAGCAAAATATTTCAGACGGAGAATTGACCTTGACTTTCTTTTTCATCACCTCCCTCTGCAGGTCTGAGGCCAATACGTTTGGTTCGCTTTAAATCTGGCGTGGCCGCCAACTAACTCACTATGCAAATTCGGATTTTGATACGGCCACTCTGGTTACTGCTAATCAATCCAAAAATTTTATACGTCCTGCGGGGATTCTGCTGAATTTCACTGTTACATCTATCGATCACTTACTCGGTTCTTGGACATGGGTGGTGAACTCAATTCCCCATTTGATATCCCGGGAAATTGGGTCAAAGCGTGGAGAAAAATACTCAGGCAGCGCCTCGGACACACTGCCGGCATTAACCGGTCGAACACGGCAGTTCGAGCGGTGCTCGAACAGCCGTGTTCGACCGGTGGTCGGACAGGCACTGTCCGACCGAAGCACCTGCCGGCGGGTCGGACAGGCCTGTCCGATCAGTTCCTGGGACCGGTTGCACAGGACCAGCCGGGACCGGTCGGACAAATCTGTCCGACCAGTTGGCTCTCGCTTCGGTCGGACAGTGTCCGTCCGACCACCGGTCGAACACGGCTGTTCGAGCACTGCTCGAGCAGCCGTGTTCGACCGGTTAATGCCGGCAGTGACATGGTGTAGGCGGAATCAACCAACTAGCCGTCCGGGGCGTGTGGTTGGGATCGACGGCGACCTGGCCGGCCTGCCAATGTTCGGGGACCCAGGCGGACCAGATGAGCGCGCGGATCCACCAGCCAAGGCAGGGGTCGGTTCCCCTTTCAAGATGCAAGTCATCCCACTCCTCGACTTGGTCCTCCCAGCCAAAGTCGTGATCTTTGGCTGCTGGGCCACGGCGGGCGGGTGGAGGCAGTTTGAGGAATTAGTCCCAGAGGTGGGCACCGAAGAAGCCAACCGTTGCAGCGAGGCCCACGCCCACGCCGGCGTACAGCATTGCTTTGAGCACCAGCCCGATCCGTCAAACCGCTGACACCGCCTGGCCCTTGGCGTCCTCTGGCACGGCTCCGCCGGCCCGCTCTTCAGCCCGCCCTCGATTGATGCAAGGATCTCCCGGTGGTCAGCCTTCTCCAGCGTTGAGTATCGCAAGTGATCCGGTAAACTAAACCGTCTTGCCCGGCGTGTCAGTTGCTTTTGAGTTGCCAGACCGTATCTCTTCATCATCATCGGCGCAGGTGAGGGCCAGACCAGAGGTTGACGGCCACTTTTTCTAGCTTTTTGCCAGACGGGATCAGAGAATGCATTTGCTGAGCAAATTTGTTCTTTTACTCAGCGTAGAAATCAATCAATCAGATGATTACATACATATTTACCAGGAAAGCGGAAGAATCCTTCAATAAGTGTCATTTCATTTCAATACGAAATGGCGGGCAATGGCTTTCGGGATCCTGGTGCTATTTTGGTTGTAAGCCGACCCAATTGGAGACTGCCCACCCAACTCAACCGCCCCGATCTTGGCTTTCCCGGACTGCATCCCACCCACGTAGGCCAGCACGAGGATGTGATCACCAAATCACAGTGGGGATTCTCAGCTCAAAGCTCGTCTCAGTCAGTCACTCATTTTTCTATGTTTACTTTTTCCTTAGGTGGTGTTGCTACCCGTTCATGTTGCTGATCCATGGATCTTGCCAATCAAGACTGAAGCCTTCCCAGCCCACCAGATGATCTTTAGGAGTCGTCCGACATGGACTTGGCCAACCAGCTCAGCTCCATCCCGCATCTCAAACCCATGGTCGAGTTGTTGCGCGGTAGCCTGCTCAATCGCCCCCCGTCTCGGAGGAAATCAACCAGCTCAGCTCCGGCCCCCATCGCAAACCTCTCGCATGCTGTTGTCGCCTGATCCGCTCAATGTCGACCTCCTGGTGAGTCATTCTTTGCCTTCAGAGCCTCCGCATCAAGCGCGCTTGCGGCTCCCGATTTGCGTTCCCAGTTTGCTGCCTCGGCCGCATCAGATCGGGTTGATCGCAAGGAAAATCACCCCCTCGCAAGAGTTAGATCTTCGAGTAGCGAGGAGTGCATTTCCTCCTCGCTACCAGTCGTGGCAGTCACCTCAATATCTACATTGGGAGACATGTCGTTGCTCATATCCAAAACAGGCACATAAATTTGAATCCGGTCTGCTTGCCTCAACTATAGGTAAAATCCAAACATATTGATACCCCTTAGCCTTTCACCCATACACTTGGAGGCTTGGAGCAGCGTAACCCAGGTGTCAACCCGGGTTGCTGAATCCAACTCACTCGATTCCGCTGAAGCGGAAGCTCTTCCCACCTCTTCCCTCCTGTCTTTCTTTTTTTTCTTGGTTGTCTGCATCTCCAATGTCAATGGCACATTGACTGACATGAGCATGCTTTTTCTACGGACCCAGGCTTCGCCGTTGGGGCCGACTGATCCGCAGCCATTCTTGTCTTTATCCGCCGGCCAGGGCCAGGCCGGCGCCGCGGCCGAAGAGGAGCACGACGCTCCGGCGCAGGGCCCCCAGTGTAAAAAGATCGAGACTCGCCGCGACGGCTCCCACAGAAGCACTTCCGACCGGGTATCTAGCTCTTCCGAACACCCGTGTGCTCCATCCGGGAGAGCATCTGGTTCCTCACAGCGAGCTTCTGGACCCTCCAAGGGTGCGTCTGGTTCATCCAAGGGAGCTTCTGGCTCATCCAAGCGGTCTAGCAAGGGGGCGTCTGGTCCATCCGGCCAAACGTCTGGGCCCTCCAAGCTGCCCCAACATTCCCATCCATCCGCCCTTCAAACAGACGCTCAACAATCGCCCTCAGCCCATCTCCTGAAACGGCGTGCCCAGAAAAATACTGACCACGCCGGCCCACTCCATCATTTTTTCTGCATCGGCCCTTGTATGTCGATCATGTACACGTGAGGAGATGCCCAAATTAGTCTACGACACCCTGATATTTCTAGGTCCTATCTCCAATGTCAAGATCATCAACTTTGTGCCTTCGAAGACCAACGCCGAGATCACCCTGGCGATCACCTTCGAGCAGGCCAGCGCCGCACGTGAAGCCTTGTCCCATCGCACATTCGAGATCCCTCCACTGCTCTGCTACCAGAAAACTTGCCTGACCTTCTGTTGCACCCGGCCCGGGACCCGGAATCGAATCAGGCCCCTTTCCCGCACCCATCCGCCTCGGAGCAGGACCAGCTATCTTTGGAAACCGAGCCATCTTCAGAAACCCAACCTGGCTCTCTATCAAACTCGGGAAAAACAGCCCAGTCTTCTTGCTACTCTGATTCTTGCCCCAAAGGTAACCGGCAGACAGTTCTCAAAGCTATGGACGATGAAGCTATGAGCCGCTTGACTTGCTCTAGTGCCGTCCAAGAAGTCAAGGAGTGTTACCAAGACTTGATCACTCACGCTGCCAATCTTTTCAAAAGCGATCTCGGCAACTCACTACCTGTCATCACTCAGCGGCTGGACAACAAGATTACCAAATGTAGGTCGCTTTGAGTTGTCACTCAGATTGTCCACTCCCCCGTACCCAAAGGGCACATGTTTGAAAATTGGACCAGTGAAATTTTTTCTGTAGTCGCGTCCTTCTTGGGCAAGAACAATCAAACCTTCAAGAAAGCGTGCCTTGAATGCTCTTCTACAACGTATCACACCCGGTGTTGTCCAAACCTTAGTTTCCTACCTGCATCCAATGATTGACACGGTGGACTTACCGCTTCTCCCCCTGGCATTGAAATCTCTTGGCTTCCTCATCCCTTTTGCCTTTAATTTACCCGCTGACGGAAAAGCTAAATTAATGGAACCGGTTTATCAAATCATGAAGTCCACTGCAGTTTCTCAGAGGCCAGCTTGCTTTGGATGCTTTGATCTCACTTTTCCCTGCGCTTGTTGAGCACAAACTTGATGAGCCCAAAGCTTTGATCTCTAGTGTATCGGATGAAGTTGATAAGACTTCGACACTCGAGTAAGCCAAGGCAGATGTTCTCATCGAAACTGGCGGAATTTTGTCTCCCAATGCATCATCTGGTTTGCAGCCTTACTACACGGTAGCGCGATGTATTGGTGCAGTCGTTTGTGCATGACGATCGATAGGGCTGCCAGCGCTGACCTACGTTGTATCAGTCTTGCATGTTGCTACTTACAACAAAACCTTTTGATATATCCAGGTGAAATAGGACGTCTCGCGTAAGCAGGCATTTTCCTGTTTGAAAATTCCGTAGCATACAATCTAACACTGATGTAATCATCTCTGTTAACTAGGTTTGATTCAACATTTGAAGACACGCGAAACGCTGCCGCATTGGCGATAGGTAAGCTATAAATGGCTCAATATCAAACAAAACCAGGACTCACTTCAATTATTCTCTCGATCGTAGGTAACATGGCCACTGGTGCTGCCGACGTTTTTCTTCCTGGCATATTTCAACTCATCTGGGCAACTCAAAATCATCGTCACTTATCACTTCAAGCCCTCAAGGTGGTGAGCTTTGACCAACAAACAATTACTAACAAGAACAGAGACGAGATGATCAAGATACTTACGTCGTCCATCCGCGAGATCTTTGTTTGGGCTGGCATGGTGATGATGTAGCTTTCTAAATTATCACGCTGCCCTCTTGTTAGATTCTCCGCCAAATTTCAATCCCCCGCCATCCTCACAACAGGCTTGTGATTACGAATTTGAAAGTGCGATTGAAATTGATCTGTTGGATAGAATGGGACAAGGTTAATGTCATGTTTAAAACTCCTTCAATCACATATCATCCTCAGTTGTCGATTTGCAAAAGTGGTTGACATATTGATCTCCAACTCACTCTACCTCGCTCATGTTGTTCATTACAATTGCCTCCTTAGATATTTCTGTCTCCCTCACTCGCCCATCAACAACACCTGGCAGCTCCAATTCAGCCTATCAAGTTGAATCAGCCCACAAAACTCAATTGAAACGGCAAGCATCACCTTCGAATCGGTATCCGCACTCACATATAAATCCTAGAATCTTCACAGGTGTGGTCAATCCCAGTCAATCAGACGATTATCTCCCCAATATTCCGGACCACCGTAGTCACAGCAAACCTGCTCCATCAGTCCCTATAGTAAGGAGAGCTTTCAACAGTGCTTACCGCAAAGAGTCTTCTCCGATCCGTACCACCCACCCAGAAATCAAGCCAAGAGCTCCGGACTTGCCGCTCCTCAAAAACAATCTTACCTCAGTGATCACAATAGTTGACCGGCTCATCCTCAGGGTCCATGCCATCGCTCCCCAGCATCGATTGAAACCTCAAAAATTCACGGCTGAGCAATCAAATCATACTGAAATTTGGTTCGTCGAAATGGAAAAGCTGTTCAATCCAATGCTGACGTTGGGCCTTTGTTATCAGGGAGACGCGACCGGTGCCTTCGAAGAGGATTTCTTAGTGGAGAGTCTTGATATCAAACTTGAAGTGAAGAGCAAGGATTGTTGCCCGAGTTTGACAATTTTGTCGCCAGCAGCATCAAGATCAAGCCCATCCACCCAGCTCAAAACATCAGGTGATGACTTTCCATATCTAATATCGCGGAGCGAGGCTCACAACTTAATTTACGTCGCACGAATTGAACCGGCCGATGTTCTTCCGGAGCAAGGCCAACAGCATGATTCATCTTTTTTGTAGTACGGCTGTCCGCCCATCAACATAAGCTTACCTCCGTCCACTCTGATCTTGAGCGTCAGATGTACATTCACACATCAAGAAGCTAGGATCCCAATTGTTAAGGACCCGGAACATGAACATGTGTCGAGCTTGGCAGCCGCTGGACAACCTGATCATACGCAAGGAAGGTGGGCGGGTAGCGGAAAGCCTTGCAGAACGATGAGCCCCCTTAGGAGCTACTATGAACCTGTTCTGGATGATCGTTCCGAGTCCGCATGATCTTTCCGAGTCCGCAGGAAGGCTTTCAAGCAAAAGTGATTTACAGAAGCCCGCAGGCGTAGTCTACTTGCTCCCCGTGACTATTCGTGGGAAGATTGGGTTGAAAGATTCAAGGATTGGATTGAATGGTCTGATCAGTGCCCCTTGGACGAGTCTGCTCAGCTCACACGACTTGTCGCAATTGGCCACACTGGATCTTCAGAGGCAGATGGACGGCGAAAATGCAGGGGATGCGGCAGTGCCACGGTCTGTCGATGACCTAGCAGAATTATTTTCTGTTGCCGATCTCATCCTGCCTGGAGGATATGAGAACGAGCAACATGTCAAGAGATCAACATTGCCGCACGGCGGCTTGGTTGCAGGTAGCAAGCAGCATACGGCCTCCAACGTGATCAATGCTGTCCAGGAACTGTCAAACTTTCAAAGGAGCTTCTCTACCGGGGGACTGCCACTTTCATCACTTTCATTGGAGAACTCCCGAACACAAGCGAAACAGCTATCGTCGCTTGCTTTTGGGAATGACTCGAGATTCGACCATCAGAAAACGCACCACGAGCGCCCTTCCCTTCCCGGCTCTCCCAAATTCTCCGTCGAGTTTGGGCAGTTTATTCAGGAGGACGACCACCAGCCGATGCAGGTGAACAACGAGGACGAGTTCTCCAAGGACGTGGATGTGAGCTTTTTGCCCCCAGAGACCCAGTGGACAAGGACCGAGCTGGCCAACTTGAGTCGTGCCCCTCTCCTCTCGGCCCTGTCCTCCTCAAGCTGAGCCGATGTTTCTTCATCCCAACTTTTTTTTCTCCTTCTAGACAGAGCTTTCCCGCCGCCCTGCCGTTCTCCCAAGCGTACCCCTTGTGCTGTATCCATGTCCGCAACTACGTGTCTGCTGCGAATCGGTCACGCGAGATGCGGACGACTCGATCCGCAAAGTAAGCCTGTCCTTCCCTATGCTGCTTTTAGTTTCCTCGCCCAGCTCGCGTGTCTGTAGCTCATCCTGAAATCATCGATTTCTTTTTCTTTGGTGATCAAGTTCTTGGATTCTTTGTTGATCTCCCAGGCTTGCACATGTTTAATCAACTGAACCAAACTAAAAACTTACCGCAACTGGCGTAGATCGTCATTAATACCTTGTTCTTCTTGACGGCCTGTGATGGATTGGAGGCCATCCTGACTCAACTAAGGTGAGTCCGTGGCATCCATCAGCTGCACCTCTGCTGGGAAACTGAATGGGAAACGGACGATATATCGTATGATTGTGACAGAGTGAGTGCGAGGTTTATCACGCCGGAACTGGAGGCCAAGGGGATGTTTGGAGGTGAGCGAGCCTCCGGACGCGGAGGGCGTGCGGGTGAACAAGCAGGAGACCAGCATCTACCTCCGCGAGTGTCTCAGCTTCATCGACACGCTCATCGACAACGTGCTGGTGCTCACGCCGCGCGAGTTCAACAAGAACATTTTCTTTGACGCATGGCGGTTCATCGGCGAGCGGCTGAAGGTACATCTTTTTCCCTCCCTTCTTGTTTTTTTTCTTTTTTCTTTTTTTCTTTTCTCGTCCGGAATGCTTGCCGTACTGAGGTAGGCGCGTATCTTATCGGGCTCAAGAAGTTTACAAATCATTTTTTGCAAAGCACAAGCCCCGCAAATCATAACCCCTGTGAATTTACAGATAATGCCCCGTGAGTTCAATTTTACGGGGCTTCAGATGTCAATTAAGCTTTGTAAACAAAAGCCCTGCTAAAAGAGATTCTTAAAATTTCACCTGGTGTTTTGGGAAGTCAAAATATGCAACCCTTCCTTTACACTCTTTGTGACACCCCCTGTATAACTACTGTCTGTTTGGAATTGATGCAATAATACATGGCTCTTGGTATACAGGGCTTATCCGTTTCAAAAAGTGAGTCTGTAAATTTCCCATTGCAGGAGCTGTATCTCAGTATTACAGTCTGTTACAATCTTTCTCCTACGATAATTTCACCCATGGTGACAGCTATGTGACTTTCATGAAGTCTGCTCCAGCTGCTGAATCGGACTTCATGAAAGTGTTTCTGCGCTCTCATCCCATCTCACTCGCGCACGAGACCTCTCACCATTCTGACCCACCAAAAAAATTTCAAGTCGTCCAAGTCCCCTCACACTCCAACTTGCAAGTACTCGCACTGCCTCATACTCCAATTTTCGCCGACCATCCAAAATTCCACCTCACATCAGACAGAACCTTGAAACACGCCCATACCATCATGAATCCACAGCCCGGCTATCCCAGCATGAACCCACAGCACGGCCATACCAGCATGAACCCACATCATGATAGCACCAACGCAGGTTTTGAATTCCACTCCGTCGGGGGCAACATCAATAATATCGGCACAAACATCAATTTTGATCCGTACGGGACTGCCCACAGGGCTCCTGACACTCTCATCAACAACAACACCTCGAACAATCTAAGTCCACCATACTACAACAACTCCACCTGTAACAGAATCCTTGGAACAGACAACAGCTTTCCCTCAAACCATCCCAATGGCACCAATCAGAATTCAGGCTTTGACTCACATGTGGCCCCCAACGCTTGTGGCATTGAATCAGACATGAGGTACGGGCTAAATCAATCACAGCCAAACCTGCAACAGCAAAACACTCACCAACTTGTTCCACTCACTACCCCCAGCACCCAATGGACAGTTTTGCCATTTGGTAACGGCATCGGAACCATTCACAACACTAACACCAACTACTCGCAACCCAACAACATCAACGTTATCCCTCTTCCGTCAATCTTGTCAACCTTGCATGCCCCTCACAAAAATAGCTCTGCCCCTCATCCTTCATCACAACCCGCTCCAAAAAAACCTGCACCCCATAAAAAAAAACCACGTAAGAAAACCAATCGATCTTTCTTGGAAACCGATACACCCTCTGGTGAACCACCCAATATTGCCAATCCCGGAAGACACGCCAACACCCCAGGTAACGGTCCATCTCACGCTCACAACAATCCAAGCCGTCCAACTCATGGTACCAATGATCCAAATGGCGCATCTAACGCTGCTGATGATCCACCACCATCCACACGAGAAACCATAAATCGGTTTATGGCTAACGCAGGCCCCGGACAAGCTGCCACAGAGGCTGCCCAAAGAGTCGAAAACCAAGATACATCATCTTGGACCTTAGATCAATTGCGTGCCCGGGCAAATTCCCAGAGCAAGAAGAAGATGACACACAAGGACGAGGCATTTTTCTTCAAGTTCTATGACACCCAACAGAGAGCATTGGCCAACGCTGCGTATGAACGTCGAGTCTCTGTTGGAATGGTTGAAAATCTTCTGTAAGCTTGTCCCCTTTCCAGAGTCAATCATGCTTCCTGAGCTGAAACTGATTATTTAATTAATGTCAGGGGAAGAAAACAGGTCCAGCGCTCTACTTCAAGCTGGAACAATTTTACAGCACAGAATGGAGCGTTGTTCAAAGGCAGTAAGCATGAACTTACTCATTATCTTTTGTTGCCTTTACGTCATCCACTAAGCTAACAACATGTATACAATCCCCCATTGCAGAAGGAAGAGGTGTCCAGAATTCAGGTGCAATGTCGCAGCTGAAGGTAATGTGGGATGCAATGTCCCCTGACAAACAACTCAGTTACAAGAAGACAAATCTCCCCGCTGTTGAAGAAGAGGAGGGCAAGACGGAGGGGAATTTGGTTGACAAACCAGCACATTTAGTGGCTCTCAGGGCACATTCAACATCTCTTCGTATTGCCGAGTCTCGTGTTAATAAGTGGATGGAAGACTGGCAGAAGAAAGTAAGCGTTTGTTTACTGGCCGGCATCCAAAACCAGCTCATGAGTGTTCTCTTTTTAGGCTGTCCACATAGCTGCCACCAACCATTGCGAGATAGTGATGTTTGCTGTGTCAAATCATTTGACAAGCTATAATTTTCAGCTTGCCAAAGCAACTCCAGGCGCAGCTGACTTTGTTGCACAGATATATGCAGCCGATGGGCTCAAGAATTACCAAAGCAGACTGCAATCATATGTAACCGGGGCACAACTCAACAGAGTCTCCGCAGCCATCTCAAAGAAAAGCAAAAAGAAAGCAAGCTCTTGCGTCAATGAAGCCCGTGAAAGGCTTGCCGAGTTAGTTTGTGAGTAGTCTGTCTCAAGTTCCCACTTACTTAGCAACTGAACCATCCACGGATCCTTGCAGCCAATGATACAGGTGGCAGGAAGACAACATGGACCTGGCAAGGGTGCAACGAGGCGTTAGGCAAGCTTGGGTTCAAGGTTGTGTTCTACCCGGGTGCAACATCACAACCAGCGTGGATCAAATCACTAAGTAACCGCCTCACTGGCTCTCAGGCCACATTGATTGTTGACGACATCAAGGCTGGATTTCTGCGCGTAATTAAGGATAAGGAAGCTTTGCTGGGTCACTCTTGCTCCCTTGCAGGCACATCAAACACGGGAGAATCGATTTCTGGAAGATTGAGTGACAACAATGAAACTGCAGCACCCGCGCCAGGCCCTTCAACCACGCTTTTAGCCACCACCAAGCGCAAGCAAGCTCAACCTCGCACAAAAAAAAAGGTACCTCCCAAAAGGAAACACTGTCACTCCCGCCGGTCACCCAGCTCTTCTGAACCAGATCTAGCTCAGGGCTCCACTGACGAAAGCGAAGGTGACGTTGAAATAACACCACCCCCAAAGAAACGATGCCGACTTATCATACCGCGGTCCCAGTCTGGTGAAGACAATGATGAAGATCCCCATGAAATGACGCGACAGCAAGGTGCACCACTATTTACTGGAACTTCCGACTCAGGGGAGCATCAGGACGACCATCCCTCTCCAGAAGCAGAAAATACAGATGAACAGGGAACGATGAGGATCACTGGGTCCATGTAGTTGAGGATTTCTTTAGCATTATCTATCAAAGTTGCGACATGTGTTGGCAGCAGTGGGATCTCTCCCATTCCTGTGATTTATACTCCCTCCCATTCCTGTGATTACCACCGGCTCCTCCTGCAATGATCACCACCCTTTCACGCATTTGCGGCCAGTGATTAAACTTGCTTCAAATTTATTTCTATTTATTTAATTGCACGTGGCAATCTTACACATATCACTTTGTGCTGTACATCCCCACTATTGATGCGCACTTTTCTGTGAAGCATAAATGCATTTGGATTGGTACTGGTTAACAACAAGATCCATAGCCTGGGTTGTGGGTAGTAGGTCCTGTAGGGAATTTTTGGCTGTGCGGATGCAGCCCCAATTGTTTCCAAAATTTTGTCCGGGGACAAGTTGGATTTTTTCTCTTTTTCGCAGTGCAGACACTCCATATCATAAGAGGCTGCTGCGCAAATCTCTACCACGAGTATGTTTGTACTTGTCCTCGCTCCCCCGTCACAGCCATCTCAAACACTCCAACTCTCCCCCCAACAGGTAAACTGTGGATTTTAGTCTTTGGCTGGTCATACAAAATCCCAACGATTGGCAATGCACACAAGTGGCATACCTTTTTTAGGGATTAGACCAGTTTTAGCATTCCACTAGTTCTACGCATGTTTCGCATACCTTAATCATGGCTATAGTATAAGAAAGGGATCACAACGCCGGAGGGAATCCAAGGAAGCTCATGAGGCCACAACATCGACTCGAAAACAATTGAAATTGTAGCACGAAGGGAAATCTAACAACACAGGTCAGCACTAATGAAAAAATACATAATCCGTTCAAAATATGAGATGTGACCCATTTAATCAATAGTTTCTTCCCATTTCTTTTCAATCTACCTGTACAGCGTCTGCAAAGAAGCCACACTCCAACCAACCTGCTCGCTCTCGTTCTCCCCGTTGCCCGCTCACTTGGTCTCCCCCAACTCACGTCCTCGCTCACCGGTGTCCGTGCCGCCACAGCCTGAATGCCCTTCCTGGGAGGGGCATCTTGCTGTGGGCTTATCATTCTTGGCCACAACTTCAGCTCCAACCTGCAGCCCCCAGCTTGAACGCTCCTCCTGGTGAGGAATGACGTGCTGTGGGGCCGCTCATCCTCAATCGCTTCTCGCCCAAGCTCAGCTAGCTGGATGGAAAGCTCTCATCTCATTTCCGACGGACACAAAAAACTGTCTTGAAGATTCTGCCCGAATCAGCTCGGAGAGAGATTCCGCCCAAATCAGCTCGGAGAGTTGAGAACGGCGATTGAGCCAATCCCACTGCGCAACCGATCGCCGTCACCCGTGCCGGCGCATTTGGGGGGAATCATGCCGAAGCGGGCGGGTGGAGGTCCGCCGGATGTGAGCCACCATCCGACGGGGATTTCCTCGGGCCCGGCCTTGTACCGCAACCGGCAACAACAGCACCACCTTCGCGAATGCAGCTTCTTGCCAGACTTCCGCGGCAAACGGCCCCGTGGCGCGCGCTCGTCCGTCTCGCCCGACCGCCGCAACGGCCCCTCATCCACAGGCATTCCTACCGCTCCCTCGGCCAGCGACTCTAATCCTTCCGCCAAACGTGGGCGCCATAACTACGAGAATAATCCCAGGTGTTCAATGTTTCCATTGCTGCAATCTCCATGGAAGATGGGCAATACAATCTCTAGAACTGACATTGATCGCGACACAGAAGCCAAGCCGGCGAAGCCTGAGGTCAAGCTGGAGGAAGACCAACTTATCGGAACCAGCCCACCCGCCAGGATGGATGAAGATGAGGACAGGGGCAAGGCTGGTGTTGAAGCTGAAGGAGGGCGGTATATATCACGGGCGACGCAAATCGTCCGAGTACGCGTGGATGATCTACCGGCTCATGGCCGCTGCTGCACAGCTTGGACAGTTGTCCAAGCGGGCCACAGGAGGCGAACAGTGCCTCAGCCCGGCAGCGAGGCTGGCCGACATGAGTCTGGCAGGAACACGGTGCCTGGAATCCAAGTACATCATGCCCAAGTAACGCCTGTTGCACCTGCCTGCTTTGTCTCACGACATCCAGCAATTTGTTTTTGCTTGCCATTTTGTCAGACATTGTCTGCTTTCAACCCTTGGATTAAAAGTAATTGCACATGATTCTATATTACTAGTTCCTTGTATTTGAGCGTCCTCTGTTGATAGCGATCTATTTGAGTAAAAAACTGGGCTCGTTATATTTTAAGCGTCCTCTGTTGATAGCTATCTATTTGAGCAAAAAAACTGGGCTCCTTATATTTGAAGAGTTGTTTTGGTAAAAAAAAACATGATCAGGAGTGCTTGCAGATCTTTCAGGAGGTGCTAAGCAGTACAATGGTGATGGGGAAGTGTACTAGAAGGCACTCTTTGTTTGCTGACAAACTTGATTTCAGGAAAGTAATGTACACTGTATGGGTTCAACAACAAACATTGTATTGGTAGCTAAGTGAATGATGAAGAAGTATGACTGAGACAAGAAAATAAGAGGAAATTTACCTGAAGGCACCACAACAAGAGGGATATCATACAACTCCACTTTTACTAGATGGAATAAGATGGCTGTGAAAATAATTTTTTCAATGATAAAAAACATTCTTTCAACATTTGAAATCATATTATTCCATGGAGTATGGGTGAAGTTGTGTGATATCATTTTTGTGCAGTGTTCTGCACACAAGTTATCTCATGCAACTCTACCTCTACTACATGGAATAAGATGGTTCCAAAGGTGAATACATTTTTTTCAATGACAAAAAAACGTTCTTTCAACCTTTGAAACCATTTTATTCCATGTAATTTAGGTGAAGTTGTGTGATATCATTTTTGTGCAGTGTTCTGCACAAAAATGATATCATGCAACTCCACCTATATAACTGCATGGAATAAGATGATTCCAAATGTGAAGAGAAAAATTTCAATAATAAAAAAAATTATTTCAACCTTTGGAATCATCTTATTCCAAGTAGTAGAGGTGAAGTTGTGTGATATCACTTTTGTGCAGTGTTACTGCACAAAAATGATAACACACAACTTCACCTATACTACATGGAATAAGATGGTTCCCAAGGTTGAAAGATTGTTTTTCATCATCTAAGAAATATTTTCAAACTTGGAATCATATTATTTCATGTAGTATAGGTGGAGTTGCATGATATCATTTTTGTGCAGAACACTGCACAAAAATAATATCTCACAACTTCACCTAAATTAAATGGAATAATATGGTTTCAAAGGTTGAAAGAACGTTTTTTTGTCATTGAAAAAAATGTATTCACCTTTGGAACCATCTTATTCCATGTAGTAGAGGTAGAGTTGCATGAGATAACTTGTGTGCAGAACACTGCACAAAAATGATATCACACAACTTCACCCATACTACATGGAATAATATGATTTCAAATGTTGAAAGAATGTTTTTTATCATTGAAAAAATTATTTTCACAGCCATCTTATTCCATCTAGTAAAAGTGGAGTTGCATGAGATCACTTTTGTGCAGAACACTTCACAAAAATGATTTCACACAACTTCACCTATACTGCATGGAATAATATGATTTCAAGATTTAAAATTATCAACTTTTCAACGATAAATGAATATTTTCCACCCTTTTGAACCATCTTATTCCATCTAGTACAAGTGGAGTTGCATGATATCACTTTTGTGCAGAACACTTCACAAAAATGATATCACTCAACTTCACCAATATTACATGGAATCAGATGAATCCAAAGGTGAAAATATTGATTTCAATGATAAAAGAAATTGGCACATTAGTAATCATCTCATTCCATGTAGTATAAGGGGACACTGTACAAAAGTGATAGATCCCATGCAACTCCACTTGTACGACATGTAATTTGTTGCTCCTGTTTCACATTCAAAAATTTGCTCCAAATGTAGATCATAAATTCAATAATGGCTATAGTTTTATAATATGTAAAAATTTTCCATAGCCCATGAATGGTTTATGCACAGCAGCCGTTTGAAGTTTTGGCCAAAATCTCCTCTTACTCAAAGGTTTTAACTTCTGTTTGGCATTTCCTAATGGGCAAAAAGTGAATCAGAAATTGGGGAATGGATATGGTTTTTTACTGTATAAAAATTTGCCATAGCCCATGACTGGTTTACTTACAGCAGCCATCTGAAGTTTTGGCCAAAATCTCATCCTACTCAAATGTTGTAACTTCTGTTTGGCATTTCCTAATGGGCTCAAAAGTGGATCAGAAATTGGGGAATTGATATGGTTTTTTACTGTATAAAAATTTTCCATAGCCCATGACTGGTTTACTCACAGCAGCCATTTGAGGTTTTGGCCAAAATCTCCTCCTACTCAAATGTTGTGACTTCTGTTTGGCATTTCCTAATGGGCTCAAAAATGGATCAGAAATTAATCAATGAATATATTTTTTTACTGTATGAAAATTTTCCATAGCCAATGATTGGTTGACAAACAGCAGCTGTTTAAAGATTTGGCCAATTTGGCCTGGTTTGCCCAGATCAGAACATGTCAAGGGGCAACTTTATGGAAAATGAATATTTTATTGGTTTTACCCACCCTTCAAAGTGAGTAAAATAATTTGAAACCTTGAAGAAGCTTTGGCTATGAGGGGTATCAAAAAATGTTGAAAAATACCAGATTCCCCCCCCCCCCCAAAACTCAATTCCAGCCATTTAAAAGTTATTCCCTGCTCTGTTTTTCCTAATCTAAGCTGCTTTTTACTCAGAGTCAAATCATAAAACCTTCATAACATATGAGCCATGTACACACTATTGCTAAAAATTGAAAATAAATCAGACCAAAGAGTCATATCAATGCCCGTAAACTTTCATTTGTCTGGATTGAGCCATTATATACTATTATCCTCATTTCCAGTATTGGTGACTTCATGAAAGATCTTTCTAAAATTTGTGCATTGTAAAATTGGGATTACACTTTCAAAATGATTTCTGTCCTTCAAAAATTATTTTAATGAAGCAAATAGCATCAGTGTTGAATAATTGTATCAAGTGATGGAATATATAGTAGTAGTTTAGATGATTAGGATTAAAAAAAGGAAATTACTATCACTTGTTTGGAATAGCAATGACACAACATCACCATCAAGCACAATTCAAGTTAATGTTACCTGAATAAAAGAAAAAACATAGAAAAATATAATTAAAACAGCACATCATTTTGATCTTCTTCTAGGGCCCTATGAAATTCATCATCATCAGAGTCTGAACCATCATTTTCAATGTTGGGAAGTGGTGGCGTATTGTTACTGTTCTGAGCAATAAAATTCTGAATTTCCAAATCATCAAGAGTTTCCAAGCAATCACCTATGGCGTTATCAAAGTCACCAGCAATCATAGACAGATATCCGCATTGGCTCAGGTAAGTTAAACGTGTGATTTGCTCATTCCAATATCTCATCAGCTGGTTGTCTTGCTGGTAAGGCCCAGTCTGGGCTAAGATCGGAAGAACCTTGAGATTCCACTGTAACTGCAGAGATGTTAATTTGATGAAGTGGTTGTGTAAGATTGACTTGATTGAACCAACTTGATCTTCAAAGGACAGTGTTTGTAGGATTGGATCATTCAACACGGACTGAAGCGAGTGAGTTGCCCAATCCATTTGGCTTGTTAGGCCAAACATCAGTGGGATCACCCTTTTGTGTTCAGTGATCAGCCACCCCATTGCTCTCCGGACCTCACATCCAATACGTCGTACCTCCTCGCAAGACCGAGTCAGGCGCGCTAGCAGTCGCATACCATCCTGAGTGTCTGGGTCAATAGCCCATGGCTCTTCAGGGTTTGTAAAGATTCCATCGTTCCAAAAAGGATCATCGCTTGGCATTTGGAGGAGGGTGTCATAAACAGCTTTTTGAAGGGTAGGTTGGTCAGGAAATTCATGATGGAAAGCATCAAGATGCTTGTTATAGGTGTTGACAACTGTTTGCAGAGCAGTTGCCCTCTTGCGAATAGAAATGACAAGTCTTTCTTTACCGTTAGTTCCTAAAAAAGATCAATGTCAACAGCCAGGATGCTATGTATCAATGAGCCAATATTGCAAACCTAGCTTGGTCTGGGTTCCTGTGCGTACTGCATCCAGCGGGCGCTTTTCCTCAAGCAGGGCTAAGTGCTTCCGCCTTAACTCGGTTTTGGCCCACCATACCTTGAGGAACAACTTCTCTTGGTCTTTGCTTATAAACCCCTCCATGACTGGACGCTGACCAATTCGTTGCCGTTGTTGTTCAATTTGACTCTGAATGTCTGCTATGCTTGTAACTCGCGCCAAAGTGTCTTCAGGAGTCCGAGATACACCCTCCCTATAGTTGCAAAGAGTTTTGACCGTCATTGCCATATGAGATTCCGTGTGAATAATGTATGAAGCAAGGGACAAAAAGTTAATATATGGAATGCAATACACACTCACCAAGCTGCTGTTAAGTCTTCTTCTAATGCAAGCAGACGGCCCAGCTCTATTTTTTGTTCCTCTTTTAGACGGTTTCGATTGAGGTAGTAGCTCCTCTCAGAAATCCACTGTGTCTCAAAAAAGGCCGGAGTGTAGTTCTCAGGAGCATCCTCATTGGCAAATGGGTTTATTTGATTGTAGATGTGTGAAAGCTTGAACTCGCATTCCATAATAGTACTCTGGGCTTGGGCCAGGCGGCGTTCCAACCAGTTTCCTAGTAGCCTCAACATTCCCACCAAACCCAAGGTTGATCATTAATAGGGAACAAGCCTGAAATCAATCAATAAAGCAAAGCACTTGCCGGAGGTGTATTGTAACTTTTTGGTATAGTAGTCAGACTGCAGCGCAATGGCTTGAAGCCGGTGAAGTCGAGTGGCGTTTTGCAGAGGGCCAACCAGTTCAGCCAAATGAGACCAAAGCCGCTCCATCCCCTCCCCATCAGCAAGTCCCCAGTGGGAATTGTAACGAGGGTTATATTGGATTTGACAGTCCCAATTGTGGACGTAGGCATGAAAAACTGAAGTACCAAATATGAGTCAATTGGAGTCATTACCCAATAAATTCCGCTTGATGTGCCAATGAAAAGAGCTTATTAATTTCGTTGAAGCAAAGAAGGATTTTAGTTAAGGCAGGCCGCTTACCTTCTGGATATGTGCATCCAGGTGACAACCAATATCATACAAGATCCCAAAGCGCTTTGAGGGGAAAACTTTGAGGAGATGGTCGATGATACTGACAGGGTAGAATAGCCTGGCAACTCTGTGTTACCATGAATTTTAACATATGTTGAATGCAAGTTGAAAAGACTTACTTCTCACCAGTTTGCTCAATATTGTTGTATTTCAGTGGGATGTCATGTCGGCAACAACTGCCAAACAACCCGGTGTCATCAAACTTGTCCCACGAGATTGAGTTGCGGACATCATTTGCTGCCTTGTGAGCATCCGAGCAGGATGTCTATAGCATTAGTTAAATCAGATTGGCAATTAATGATTAGAAGCTCACACATAATGGATTTGAACAGATACATTGAATGCTGCAAAGTCACTCACCTTGATTGCAGCAGCATCCTCATCAGTTGCCTGGCACGTTATCATGAAGGGGTGGGTTTTGGAGGGCAGGATAAAGTTTGAAGGATACTGGGCCTTGGTAGGGGTATCAGTGCTTGCAAACTTGTGGTGTCGATGTTGAAAGTTACCATCCATTGCTATAATGGCATATGGTTCGCTCTCCGCAGCTTGGTTAGGATCAATGAAGTTTTCGGTGCCAAAGCATAACGAACATTTGCTGGCCCACTCATCTTGAATGGTTAGAATGAGGGTTGTTTTGATAAGCTGCTTCTGGAAGTGCTGAATTCGGCGGTAAGCATCAATTGCTTCTGAAAATGGGATTCGTAGTTCTCTAGGGTTTTTTGATTGGCTTCGCGCTAGAAGTCGGGTAGATGACCTGGTATCTTGGTGGTATACAGTGCCGGCAATAAATGAGCTATACGGGATGGCCGACTCGTACCATATATGGTGAAATAATTGAATGAATGGAATGGAAAAGGCGGTACGAGGCTTCTTGGGGGAGGCAGGTATGTAACCAAGATATATCAAGCGGATAGGATCAGGAATGCAATCACAGAATTCAACCTCCTGCTTTGGGTGCCGATCTGTTTCATGGAAAATGATTTTTATGAGGCTGTCAGTGGAACGTTGTAGGTCTGAGGTGGCAAACAAACAGATAGGATGGACATGACTTGCCGTGTGTGTGTATGAGATCTACTGGCCGTTTATGAGTGTTGGGACAATTACACTCTTCCAGTGGCTCGAGATAAGTGGTCGAGCTTGTCCAGTTTTTTGTTTGATACTGGCACACAAAGAAGGCAGCAGCCATGGACTTCTCGATAAGTTTCCATGCCGCTGAAAGATTGTCTCGGCGCATAGCGTATTGGGTAACAACATCTGCAGGTGGTGGTGGGGAGGGTTCTCGGTAGTTGTCATGATTGTGGAAGTGATCTTCGTAGTTCTCTTCTTGCACCTGTTCTGTGGGATTGGCTTGGTTAGGGGGGATGACAATGTAGCCATTACGTAAGGCCATTTCGATTGCAAGGTTGAGGTCAATAGGATGAGTGGAGATTCTGCTTCGGGGATGCCGTATGATAACTGGACCGCGACTGAGTGAGAACCCCGTGCGCCGGCGTGAGATGCAAGCCATAAAACCAATATTGATAACTGCCAAATGGGGTGTGGTTGCAAGAGCGTAGGATCAGCTGGTAATCAGACAGAAAACACTGAAAGATTAGTGTAGTTATTAGTGAATCAATTGGCAAGGGGACATTACAATGAACTTTATGAAGGTTGGCTGGTGATCAAGAATCCAGTGAGTAAGGGAGCCGCAATTTGTCAATGAGAATCGAGATGGTGTGCAGTTGAGCGTGGCCGTGGTACTGGAATTGTGTTTTTGCAAGGTGTGAGGTTTTGCCCGGGTATTTTTGATGCCAGTGATTTTTGATGATGGAGGTTAACGAAAAAACCGGCACGGTTGGTTGCAGGGCCGGGATGAATTTTGGATGGTTGGCGAAAATTGGAGTATGAGGCAGTGCGAGTACTTGCAAGTTGGAGTGTGAGGGGACTTGGACGACTTGAAATTTTTTTGGTGGGTCAGAATGGTGAGAGGTCTCGTGCGCGAGTGAGATGGGATGAGAGCGCAGAAACACTTTCATGAAGTCCGATTCAGCAGCTGGAGCAGACTTCATGAAAGTCACATAGCTGTCACCATGGGTGGATAATTTCCAGCCTTGCTAGTTCCAGTCCGATGCCCCGTGAATCGGACTGGATGACCTCCCCATGTTGCACGGCATGACATTAACATCCCCTCGCAACTCCTGTTCCTGTGCATCTTCCCAAAATTCACCCCACTCTTCCATTTACTCTGTCAAATAGAATCAATATGTCTTTGGAAGACAATCAGTGGGAGGAGTCCAACTCCGAAGATTATGTATCAGACTCAGAACCCAAAGCTGATCCCACACCATTATCCTCTACTCTCTCCACCCGCCGTTCGCGCGGTAAACCAAAACTCCCACCAACTGATTCCCAGTCACAGAAATCAGATCCTCCAGTATCCGACAAGACCTTCTTCCTGCCAACTATGCGCGAAGAGACCTTCATAGATGATGGTTGTACTCTTGATCCGCAAGGATACCCGCTGTTCCCCAATGGAAACACTTTTTTTGTTAAGCTCCCTGACGCCGATATCAAAAACTTTGGGCAAGTAGGATTTGCTAAGCGCACCGGGGTGGAATACCGTTCCAATGGACAGTGGAAGCTTGTTCGGATTACTTGCCTTGGTGCAATCACTTGTGATCTACCCAATTGCCAGTGGGTAGGATCACCTCCAACTGGCCACAAAGATATGGACGAATACTTGGCCAAGTAAGTCACTCACTCAAGATTGACATCCATTGCGGCTTGTCCAAGCTACCAGAGCTAATCTTGTGTCTATCTTTCTTGACAGGAACCGTCAATGCAGGGGATCTGCAGGAAAATGTCCGGGAACTGTGCAACATCTGGAATG
Organism: Puccinia coronata f. sp. avenae; assembly: GCA_002873125.1. NCBI lineage: Eukaryota > Fungi > Basidiomycota > Pucciniomycetes > Pucciniales > Pucciniaceae > Puccinia > Puccinia coronata. The sequence goes on from PGCI01000004.1 coordinate 795,165, forward strand.
TCAAAACACACTCACTCGTGTGGACAACCATCTCGAGAGCAGTTGGGCAATACTCCGTCACAAGGGGATCCATAACCATCCTTGGCCGCAGGCGAAGAAGCCAGATCCTCTTTCCAAAGAGGCACTCCAGAAAGAGATCGCCAAGAATCCAAAGGCCAGTGCGTTCCAGTTGAAGGTGACGTGGATAACTAATTTTTACTTAATTCTTTCAGGATGGGATCTTGACTGATTCTTTTTCACCTTTCACTCTGCAGCTAGGGAAACCCAATGCACCTAAAGATCCATTTGAGAGTGTAATGACAATCCACCCATCATTAGGCAATGCTGGCCGTCTACGCTACTACCGCCGTACTATCATTGATGATCTGAAGAAGTCCCAAGGCAAAGGAGGAGCTGCTTCTGGGGACAACTTCATCACAGATATGTTTGCATGGAACAAGTGAGCTAGGATAAATTTTTTGTATTAGTGCTTTTGCGGTGGCTAATTGCAGGAAATGCTTCATTTTCAGGCGGGGGTTACAGATTATTTTGTCTTCATTCATGCCGGATGAAGAGCATTTTTCTTTCCAAACACAGTGGATGGCTGGCATGATATTGACACAAAACCAAGACCACGAGGTCTACGGTTTGAGGCTTGTTTCTGATGTAACATATCGGTTCTTCAAAAATGGATACCTTCTCAGCACCTCTATGTACTGTGAGGAGACAACTCGGTGGATCCCAATCCTGCTTACCTGGATCTGTGGGCTCAGTGAAAGCTACTATCAAGTTCACTTTGCGGCTCTTTTTCAACAGTTCTCTCCGCTACCTCAAAACGAACGTGATATTCTTGTGCGAAATGTTGTGGACTTCTCCTTGGCCCAGACAAACGGATTCATCAACGCTTACACAGAGGTTTTTGGAATAACGGACCGAGTTGCAATCCGCCGCAAGCTCAAAGGTTGTCAACAACATTTCAACACTCAAATCACCCGGGTCAAGAGAAACCAAAATGTGGTGAGGGCAGATGAAGAGGTATGGGTCCTTCTCTTCCAATAAATCTGTTGCATCTTTCAGGATATAGGCTGACATCTGATATATTCACAGGGTGTTTTCCAACAAATGTGTCTATCATTGATTGAGGAGCCCGTTGACGGCGACCCCAGCCACGAAGAAAAATTGGATGCCTTGCGTCGCCGGTTCCCCCGTGCTAGGAAGTGGATTGACTGGTGGACAATGGCGGACGTGGAGGCCATTCTGTTTCCTTCCCAAAGGCCACTTCTTGAGGATTCTCGGGGTGCCGATGATGGCCTCCCTGCTACAACTAACGCGCAAGAGAGCATGCATAGGCTTTATTACATGATAAGGTACTTGAAACTTGACATTATTGTGCTCACTAAAAACCTTTGATGGCTTACTGATTGCTCCCATTCATGGACAATTTTTCAGTGACGGAAAAACCTCTCTCATGGTTGGTATGGCCCAACTTTTCTCTTTTGTCAAAGTCTTAGAGGAAGACTGCCTGTCGGTGATGCGTGGTATCCCAATCGAATACGGTGCGTCAAACAAAGGTGACACAAACATAGCGCAAACCATTGGCTGGGACAAGAAGCGCAAGCGAGCTCCACCACCACCCAAGATCTCTGAAACAATCACCAGACATGCGTCTGTGAATGACGGCCAACCTACAGATACAATGAAGGAGTTAGTTCCGACGGTCAAGGCAAAACGAAAGGTTGGACGACCAGCTGGCTCGCAAAACATCAATCGCAGCATTTTCACGGCGTACCCATCTTATTGGGCATCAAACACAGAGAAACTCAAGAACAGATGCTGGTTGGCGGCTGCTCTTGAGTCTCTTTATGCACTTTACAGCCCTCTGTGGCTGCGCGGTTCCACCGGGAACGGCAATACTCTGTTCCACACACTAGTCAACCACTTCTCGACTCGAGCAACTGCTGAACTTACGCTGTCTGGATCAATCGGTGGGCTCCTCACCGGTGGCCACACAACACTGTTCAACCACGTCAATGCGTTATATCCCGACTTGTTTGTTCCTGGTCGGTTTGCCTCATGCGACGGATTCATGGAACATGCCATCAGTCCAACCAAGAACCCAACCAGATCGTTACAGGGATTGTTTTGAGTAGAAGAGGTGCGAAAATACTCCTGCGGAATCCACTCTGAAAGTGCCAAGACAAATCGGAAATTTTTGTTTGTGATCAACATCATGAAGGACATGTTTGATGCTAACGGAATCACTCACGACAACGTCTCAAAGCTTCTGAAAAACTGGTTCTCATTTGGCTTGACCAACACGTTGGGGCTTCAGTGCAAAACATGTCTCAAGGAACCAGCACCTCGTTCCAGAGATACTCGTCTCACCCTCATCTCAATGCTTGAATTCCCAGAAGTTCAACATCCACCCCACCTCTATTTCAATGTGGAAGTCGGCAACCTCTCAGGTTTATCAGCAAAACAAGATTTCATGGGCTCAATTGCATGGCCGTTTGTTTTAAAAGTGTGGTCTAAAAAGTACATCCTACAATCTCGCGGTTATTGGGACGGCGTCCATTATTGGACAAAGGTGCTGCGCAATTCTGCCGGGGTACTGGGATTAGGGATGCACAACGATTGGGAAAACAACGGCTATGCGACTCTTCTCAGCCCCAAGCTATCTGATATTGGTGGCGCCGATCCCTCTACAAGCTGGGTCTTCTATTCGAGGGCGTGGACTGAAGAAGAGAAGGAGTATGTGGATGAGAAGATCGTGCAAGTACAAAAGGAACACCCAAATGCGCCGGGTCAAGTCCCATTCATCAAGCTCGAACAGATCCTCACCTGCCGGCCATTGAAACAAGTTGAAGTCAAACAGAAGGAGATTGCGGATTGTCAGTCTTCACAGTTGCCGGAGTTGGACCAGGTTCCGGCGGCTCCAACTGCGCTGGCCCCTTTGGAAGCTCCGGCTAGATTGGAATCTGCGCCTTCTATGCATCAAAACGAGGCACCTCAAGCAGTAAAAGCGGCTTCCCCTAATATGGATGCACATTCCTTTGGGGAAGGAAGGCCAACCCGTCGTTCTGCGCGGAACCCAACCACAATCAAGATAACAAAGAAAAAAAGTTAGATTGCCGCAATTTAGGCATTGTTTCCCTTTTGATCAAGACTGTTTTTTTTTTCTTCATAATTATTTCTTGCATATCAAACAGAAATGTCGCACTTTTTGGCCCCTCCGCAAAAGACTACTTTGTAAATTTTGTGTGCCAATGGTTGGTTGGTAAATTTACACCCTTATGTTTTGCGTGGCTAATGCCATGTAATGGATGGTCCCTGTGAATTTGAGTTTTTAGTGGGGCTTTTGCCGTTTCAGCAATGCATTTTCCTTGCATGGCATGTGCCATGCAATCAATCCTTTGTAAAATTGGGGCCTATGCTGGGCATTGGTTGTTTTTGCACCACATATTTTGCAATGCTTATGTTTACACAGTCATTATCAAATACAAACGTGTGTAAAATTCAACATACGGGGCCTTTGAGGCATAATTACATGAGATCATGTTTGCAGGGCATAAACCATGTAAAATAACACTTTGTAAATTTCTACATCCCCGTATCTTATTGGCTCGCAGTCCTTCTTGGTCAACAGAGAACCTATGGCGATCTCGAACAGCGGCCTCTCGGTGCTCAAGAACGACATCTACTTCGCATTCCGCCAGCTGCGCCAGTCAGCCTTCTCCACCTCCGAGTCGCCCATCTCGATCGAGGTCACGTCCTTTTTCAGGGAACTAGTCCAGGTGCTCAACCCACCATCCTCTTGCTCCCTTTTGGAGTCGCATAGAGATGGAAATCGCTCGAGCGCGTGAACAAGCTTCGTTGAAACATTCCAACCAGGGTAAATGGGCAAAAAATGTGGCCGGCTTGAAAGGCTTGGGGAGCAATGCAAACACCGCAATCCAAGAACGAATCCGATGCAAAGACCTTCTCAAGAAAAAGATCGCAGGTCAAGGGTCGGATCATTCCGATGAGGACGAAACGGATTCTGATTTTGACTCAGAAGCCAAAGGTGCACTGCCGGCATTAACCGGTCGAACACGGCAGTTCGAGCGGTGCTCGAACAGCCGTGTTTGACCGGTGGTCGGACGGGCACTGTCCGACCGAAGCAAGAGCCAACTGATCGGACAGATTTGTCCGACCGGTCCCGGCTGGTCCTGTGCAACCGGTCCCAGGAACTGATCGGACAGGCCTGTCCGACCCGGCGGCAGGTGCTTTGGTCGGACAGTGCCTGTCCGACCACCGGTCAAACACGGCTGTTTGAGCACCGCTCAAACTGCTGTGTTCGACCGGTTAATGCCGGTGTAAGACTCAAAAGTGCAAGTTAATACCTTTTGCTGAATGGAGAAGGGGAATATTGAGGTGCAAGCTCTGCCCTTCTATACTATCAGAACAACAAGACCACCAAGATCGCTTGGCAGGTTATTTATAGTGATAGGACTTGTCTGGTTCAGATGACTGCGGAATGTAAGGTATGTATACAGTTGCTGATGGATGTTGTTGATGATACTAGATGATGTTAACTATGACTGATGATGTTGTTATGTGACACAGGTATGTATCTGAGGTAAGTATGTGATGACGTTGTTACTAGGTGTATACGGGTAATGGATGAGTGTTAAGGGTTATGATTGTTAATGCAAGTAGGTGATGGTGATAAGAGGTGATGGTAGGTGATGATAGGTGATGATGACAATGGTGGATGTCAAGGGTGTATGTGTGTGATGGAGATGTGTTAAGATGACGATGGTTGGGAGCTGACGCTACTACCAAGGATGGATGATGATGAAGGTAATGAGTTTTGGGAGCTGACGCTACTACCAAGGATGGATGATGATGAAGGTAATGAGTTTTGGGAGCTGACGCTACAACCAAGGATGGATGAAGGATGTTGGTTTGTAGTGCAAAATGAGTTTTTGGGAGCTGACGCTACTACCAAGGATGGGTCAAGATGAGTTGTTATGGGTAAATGATGATGTTGTTATTGTTGATGATGATTCCTTAAAACCTCAATATTGGGTGGCTTATAATGAGGAGTGACCAGTGTTATTATACTATGGGGGATAGTGAACAATATCTGTGGATGATGAGTGAAGTGATGATATATTCTGATGGTAGAATCTGGTGAGGAAGGGGGGGGAAAAACACCTGGAGGAGAGCCTCTTTTATATTGAAATCCTGACAAATGGGGGGTGGTCAACTTGTGGTTGGAACAATTGGTCATGGAACACAGTGGAACAACAATTGATGACTAATCACAGCTGACATGTGGTTGATGGAAACAAATGGAACAATGGAACAAGTGAAATGTGTGTGACTTGTGATTCTGAACCTGATGGAACTTTCCATGCTACTATGGGCCTAAGTTGGGTGGAATATCCTAGAAAAAGGGGTTACCAGTGCCTAGTGGTTGAGTTGTGGTTGTGGTTTTTGTGTGACTACCCTGTGAAAGTGCCGTGTAACTGTGGGAAACTGGAATAAACTTGGGTCTAGGAACTAATAATGGCCATAACTATTGATCCAAGCATCTAACAGAGATTCCGTGAGTTGTTCCCTAGGATCAATTTGCCTGAAGAATGTTTTCCTGGAACAATCTATGGGGTTTTGAAGGTTTTGTATTTTGATGACTGTAGTAGGGATTAAGGTTTAGGTGACGGATTATGTTGATTTGTTGATACTTCCTGATCCAGTTGAGTGGTGATAAACCTGTGAGTTGTTTTCTAGAGTGAATTTTGCCGTAGATTCTGATTCTTCAATAATATCCGGGGATTTCTGAGTGGATATAAGAGAAAAAATGAGAAAGGGAAAAGAGATAGAAAAGAAATAAGAGAAATATAAAAGAAGATTGATGAGAAAACTGAGAAGGAAAAAATTGAAAATTTGTGTCATATTTGGAACACCACACCGGCAGTGGTGACATCGATGGCATGAAGGCTCATGCACTCAATCAGCTTTCTCGAGTAGACTCCGACACGCTCACCTCCAACGACCCCCCTGCAAAGGGACTGTTTGCCATGAAATTCATGCAAAATGCAATGGCTGCAAAGGAACGGAAGGCCGAGGAAGCCAAGGCCAAGCTACGCCAGCAATTGCTCAAAGAGAACCATGACAGCTCTGGCGAGAAGGTACAGGGAAATCCGGGTAGATTGGTTTTTAATCCCAATGTGGTAAGTGATCCCTATCAAGCAAAACCATTTGTTGCCGTTGTTGTTGACTTGCACTACTTGCAACAGTGCCGTCAAGTTGTCGGCCCTACCACGGCAGGAAATGATACGCCCACTTCCAATGAAGACGCGTCAACTCATCCAGCGCCTTATCAAACAACCAAAACGTCCGGCTCTCATCTCAGGGTCATGGCTTCACCGCAGAAATCCGCAACCAACACTTCCAAGTCTGTTCCTGAAAGGCCCCGACTGAAGAAGAGTCGACCCCTTGGTTAATCGCACTCGATTTGTCAGCTCAGGGGGAGACAGCATCAAGAATCAAAGACCTGCATCCGAACTCGGCCAAGAGCCATAATTTGGCAGCCCTTGTTGCGGAAAAGGCCAAACTGAAAGCAGAGAAACGGAAGCGAAAACAGACTGGCGAGAAGGAGCTAGCAACTGAGGACGCCAGGGTAGATCTAGACTTCAGCACCTTTCTTGGTGGGACTAATGAGGTCGGTGCGGACGCGCTGCAGAACATGGAGGATGAGCAGGGCGGAGGTAATGGAGACCATGCGGTCATCCGAAAGGACCAGATTGATAGTCAAGGAAGGACCGCCTTTGAGCAACGTGAGCTGGTCAAACAAGCGTTTGCTGATGACGGCGTTGTCGCCCAGTTCCAGGAGGAAAAACGGAAGCAGATCGAGAGGGCCGCGCCGAAGGAAGTGGATGTAACTCTTCCTGGTTGGGTAAGCATTTTTTTTTTCATCTTGCAAACAGAATCCGGTAAACTGATGGACATGAATTCATCTCTGATTTTTAGGGAGATTGGGTTATAGGTCAAGGAAGTAAGAAAGCGAAGCACTCCAAGAAGTTTGTGAAGAAAGTAGCTGGGGTAGAGCCCGGACAGCGGAAAGATGCGGGTTTTTCAAACGTGATCATCCTGGAAGCGAATTCGGCGAAACACAACCAGTTGAAGAAGCTGAGCAAGCACCAGCTCAAGGATCTCCCGTTACCCTTCAACAACCAGCATCAGCTCGAACTCAGCCTCAATCACTCCCTCGGCCCCAAATTCAACACCCGCTTGAATCATAGACATCTCGTCCACCCTGACGTCCTTACCAAACCGGGAGTCGTCATCCAGCCCGCTGCCGGCAATGTACCCATGGACCAATCCCCGGCTCAATGCACCTCTCAGGCCGGAAACATCCATGTAGAGAGCCGGAGACGCGCCGGTATCGTGGGCCTGGACCAACGTGTCATTGCGACCAACCGCGTGCCTGATCCTTACGCCCAAGACCCTGCTGGATCTGGTGCTTGGCACCCCGACACTGATGGTCGTCCTGAAATCTTGCTGGATCAAAGGCATGATGCCCCCGTTCCTCATCAGACGCCGATCCCCTCTTGTACTCAGGATTCAAGAAAATCAGTGCTGTCGTTAGCAGCTGATGTAACGCCGGTGCTGATGGTTACCCCTCCGAAGAGCATCAACTACTGCAGCCTCTTCTCATCAACATAATGATGATGAGCTGCAGTCGGCAGTGAACGTTTCTGGTGAATCAACGGATCCAGTACACAATGCTCCCGGTCTTGACATAAGGGAAATTACACGGAAGACCAAAGCCGTTGATGGTAATCATGAAGCATCCATCAGTGAGGATCATCATCCAGACGCTGTCCCAACAAGTACTTAAGCAAAAAATGCCAAAAGCGTCACTGACCAGCTTATGCCGACTAAGAAAGGTAAACCTCGCCAATTGATTCTTTTCGGTCCCCCAAGTCCGCCCCTTCCCCCTCTCTTAACCCAACTACAGAGCAGATGGACCTCGCCTCCCCGATCTGTGAGTACAATCTACAAAATCTTTGCGAAGAGCGGGTCAATCAACTTCCTTCGACCGCTTCAACCATTGAACTACAAAGTTGGAAGTTGCTTTTGACTCTATTCAAGACGGATTCTTCAGATGAGCTTGTGAACCTCTTAGGCTTTTCTAAAAGCAAAGTCAAATCGATGGTCAAAAGGCAAATCGAAAAATACAAACCATGCAAGGCTAATAATGCCCTGTCACGAACAGCTAGCGAGATGGGACCAGCCTCAGCCGCTCTCGATACTAGCCATTCCGACAATGACTTTATTCCCCGCGAGCCGTTGGTCACTTTTGCGGATACCCCTCGCGAGGGATTGTCTGCTTCTTCTGAAGCCGGCGGTGAAGATCCGGTCAGTTTGGCAGATGCTCCGCCCTCTCAAGCCAGCGTGAGTGCGATCTCAGACAGAACCAACCGGGCAGAACCTGAATCAGATATTCCGGATCTGAGTCTTCTTGGTGACAATAATGCAACCGCTATCACCTTTGTGGAATTCTACAATTCTATGCGGAATCCCCGCTTCCCTTGCTCCTCCGGGCTGCCTGCAGACATGTTTAGTCAAGTCAGTGCTACTGCATCTTCAGCTGGATCTACCACTGGATTTCAAACTTCATCAGTTGCCTTGGACTTGGAGGCGACTCAAAATAACACGTTTCCCATCTACATCAATTCGCAAATTTCATGCGTCCCGCCGGTTAAAATGTGTTGGATTCTGCTGCCTTTCACTATTCCATCTATTGGTTACTTACCCGCTTCTTGGCAATGGATGGTGAACTCGATTTGCCATTCAATGTCCCAGTGAATTGGATCAAAGCATGGAGAAAAATATCTGTCACCAGTGAGTTCATTATTATCTCCCCACCAAGAAATAGTCCTCAAGCGCAGGTGTTGACCGCAAAGTCTTCTCTTCAGATGATTTTCTCTACCAGGGAACTCTACTGGTTGCTCCACGTCATCTTTACAGAACGACAAATCAGGATAACTTTAAATGGGCCATTGTTGGATCGGATTGAGGCTTCCCTAAATTTGCGGGCACCGACGTTTCCGGCTCGGACACTACGCTCAAATCTGATGTTTACAAATTTTCGACTCCGTTTTTTTGTATCCACCATCCCCGGTCATACACACTTGGACTATCTCGCTTTGTCAGCTTTCTCTTGTCTGGGATCAATCATCAAATCATGAGTGAAGCCTTTATGGCCGCATTGTTGTTGATCAAGGCCCTAAGTCCCATGGCACCCACATATCACCTGTCCATTCCGATTCTGCCGGCGCTCTCAAAGCTATTTAAGATGTGACTATGAGCCGCTTGACTTGCTCTAGTGCCGACCAAGATGTCAAGAAGTGTTACCAAGACTTGATCACTCATGCTGCCAATCTTTTCGAAAGCGATTTCGGTAACTTACTACCCGTCATCACTCAGCGGCTGGACAACGAGATTATCAAATGTCGTACGCTTCAAGTTGTCACTCAGATTTTCCTCTGCCCTCACCAATCACCGACATTTGCACAATCTGCTGACATACCACCCAGAGCTGCCCATCCTGCCCCCACCGGACCTTATGCATCTTGTTTACCAAAGTGATTGAGATGACCTACCCCCATAGAGCACTCTCGGGCAAGCCGAAACCAACGCCAAACACTGATTTCTGTTTGATTCTCCAGAGCTCGATGATCCGTGAGATGACAGCAAAGTTGCTCTGTTCAAACTGCAACCAGTATACCCACAACGCTGGCGCAGACAGCCTGACGATCTAGGCGCCAGGAAGAAAGCCCTCACCGCAGTGCTTGCCCTCAACACCCGCACGAGCACCTCTGAACAGTTCAAGATCTGACTCAACCGTCGCGCTAAACCGACGTCTGTACCTTCAAAATTCCAAATCTTGCAGACAACAGCTCGGCCGCCAACAAGCGCTCCGTTCAGCCCACGATTTGCATCCCCATTGAGCTCCTTCCTGATCTTCCTTAGGAGACTGGCAATAGCAACTCCGCTGCTTCTTCACGCATCTCCGTTGGCAATAATCATCCCATCAGAATGCCTCTGAATGCGGACATCTATGTGCTGAGGCTTGGTTGTGCAGACCATTGTTTATGAACCAGAATCAACCATCACCATTCAAGATGAGGCCGAATCTGAATCCAGCTATCAAAGAAGGATGCCTTCAATCTCCATTATTAGTGATAGTCAACTCGGCCCCCTCAACTCTCCCAAATTAGATTCTGAATCGTCAAAATCAAAACATTCAGAGCTTCAAGAAAAGCGTGATGCGGTTGCTACGCTCGTCTTCAAATGCCTTGCTCTTGCTCTATTGAACCATTGTGAAAACCAGCTCTTTTTTTCTGCAAAGCTCATGTTTAAGCATGTATCGGACGCCCTTTGGCTTTCCAACTTCATTCCACAGTCGCCCTCAGGGGATCGCGCAAACTGGCTCAACTCACTATCGTCGACAGAAGATTGAGAAACTATTTGGAATCTTGTTTGCTTTCATTGTTGCTGATTTTTTGTGCATCGACTTTTTTTCTGCCGTTTGAATCAAGTTCACAACAGCGTGAAGCCAACACGTCATCCCAGAACCTGGCTAATTGTGGATCAGAAGATTCTAGCCACTCCAATGCGCACCCGGCAGTGGTAATGCTCAGGGTGCCAGTGCCGCTTCAACCACCACCAATCTAGATTTGGATACAAAGTACTCTAAAATGGCCAAACCATTGCGCCAAATAATCTCAGATCGCCTAGAACATTTGCGTGTAGAACATTTGCGTGTCGAAATAGCGGATGCAGTTCTGCTGATGTTTGCTCTTCGTGCGGATCTATTCAATTCAACTGATAGCAGCTTAGAACACTGCCAGAAAATCTGGCTCGGATGGCTGCATCCGAGTTTATATTGGATGCAGCCATCCGATTCAAACTCGGGCGCGCGCCACCGAGTGAATCGCTGACCGATTCAAACTCGGTGGCCAAACACCCGGGCCGCTGAGTTTGAATCAGTGAGCGATTAACTTGGTGGCGCGCGCCCGAGTTTGAATCAGATGGCCGCATCCGATATAAACTTGGATGCGGCCATCCAATCCAACTTTTCTGGCAGTGGAAGGCCTTGAAGACAATCATGATTTCTACTTTTTAAGCCTGAAGGCAATTGAGATTCTTGCCGCTAGTTTGCGAGATAGTCAGATTGCCCTCAACTCTATTGAGCTGACAACTGTTATTCTGGAAAGACTTGCCCTACAATCCAGCTCTATGCAGTCTCCACGTCTTGGAAGAAAGCCCCAAGCCAACGAATTTACGTGTAGCCCTCAAGTTGTTGATGGCCTTGACCATGGAAACGGCCAAACGATTGGGATCACAAGCAGAGGCTAAGTCTTATCTTGATTCCGTCGTGCAGACGTATGGCAAACACTCGGACATTACCCTATCTCAGGGTGGGGCTGCCGGTGCGGCCGGGGGCAGTGCTGGCGGCGCGATGATCAACTTGGAGGAGTTTGAAAAGTTCCAGCAAAGCCAGGATGATTTCGTATCTCAGCAACTGGAAGTTCTGTTGCAATACTTGAAGAGGGACTTGCGGGACGGCTACCGGCTGCACGATCTTAAACATTCGGACTACATGCGAGTGCAGGACGAATTGGACAGTATCCAGAAGGAGCACGGCAAAAACTACCTCGAAGTAAACCAGCCCGTCTTTGACCCTCTCAAGGCCCGCCACTTTGACTTGGCCTGGAACTGTGTTCGCCAAACTGCCTTCGAGATGTTCTTTAACATGTCAGTGTCATTGTCACTGTCTCAAAATTTTTATTTTTTTTCTTGCAGCTGATATCCATTGCTTTTGCCACAGTATCTACGGCCAGTTGAAGACTGTTGACCGTGTTATCACGGCCAAAGTGAGTACTTGAACCTTCCTCTTGCTTGTTATTTTTCTGACCGGTGCTTGTCATTCCAGTGTTTGGTCATCATGAATTGCGCCAATCCGGCCTTGCTCAATTACATGCAATACTACCTCAATCATATCAATGTCAGCAAAGGCAAACGCTACCGTCTCGCAAAGGAGCACGGACAAATGCTCTTGAGTAACTGTCGGGAAGCTATTGGCACAGCTCCTCTGTATTGGGATGGTAAGTTCATTGCTCTTTTCAGATGCCGCGGAAATGGAATCATGCCCCTCAATATTGCCTTCGAGTGACCTTCCCCACGGCTCCAAAGACTACGGTCACTTGGAAAAGTGAAATCATATATGAGGAGGTTAATTGTGTTGGTGTTTCTCGAGTCGAGCGCTACGTAGCTGAGATGGCAGCAGGATCGAAGTAAGTCACGTTGCTTTGACTCTTCCAATTGCGCTGAATCGTTTATGAACTGAGGGGGTTTGCTTTGTTTGGTGGTTCAGGATTACTGCCGAGATGAATGTAAGTTTTGACCCAGCCAGCCGATCTGATTTCTCTGCAGGCGCAAGCATATCTTGATACCGTTTATCTTCCTGGATTCACCTTGCCCATGCCTCCCTCGCAATTCATTGAAAGCAATCTAATGAGTCTTGGTTCAAACAATAAGTCAAGTTGCCAAGGTGACCAGATGACGCTTTCATTCAGTGCCAGAATCAACCAAAAAGGCAACATTCATGAGTACAACATCCGGCCCGGTCTGATCAAGAATACCGAGCAACTCCCTTACCGAGTGGTGACCGACATCTTTGATGGCCCTAACTTGTCGGCACAGAGTGTGATTCACATTGTTCCTGATTCGGATCAGATAACTCAAGTAGAATCAGAGCGAAATTTATCAGCCCAAGAGTTCAATCAAGCCGAGCGGGATCAGATACCAGATCGAGCTGGGCAAGATTTTTCAAATCTTGAATAAGAGATGAGTTGATGATGGTGCGGTGGGATGGCATCATCCCATGGCTCAAGTATCCATCAAATCCCACCTGATGGTCTCCTCTAGCCTAGGGCTTCTCCAGCACCGCGTATCACGATCGGCACCCCATCATTTTCAGTCATTCTCCTGGGCCAGATCTCAGATTATAAGCATCACTCTTAGGGGATGAGCAGTGGGCCAGACGCTTGTGAGTGAAATGATGATCATGGGCGGAAGACTTGCCGAGAGGTTTTATCTTGATGAGAGTCCTTCAAGTCCCGACTTGCGACTAGCCTTCCAATCGCAACTTTCTCCTGATTTGGTCGGCTCGAGTCAAAATGAGGAAGCATTGAAACAATTGCGTGAATTGATTGATCCCAAGTCAGGTTTAATCAGCCCGTTCAAGTTCCAGAAGTCAAGGATCATGTTTATGCCTGCCGTTAACGGATTGGAGCGGATGAGCCGCTTCCCTCTGGGGATCAATGACCAGTTTGGCTATTGTAGAGTGACTGGTCTATTGCAAAGATACAGTGATCTAGTGGCGCATTGGCAGATCAAGAAGGCACTTCTTAGACAAGTAGATGGACGGTCATATGCAGACAAACAGAACGTGTTATCAAAGAAGAGGATGAAGGAATTGATCAACCGCTTGGATCGAGAGAGTAACCCGATGGTCAACCTGGACCGCAAGATGAACCTTTACTAGGTGAGCTACCTCTTGCAATGGATGCTCTTGGACCGGGCCAGCTCCTTGAACTTGCTCAAGATCTGCACACAAGATAATGATGGGGCAAAAAGCTTCAAAGGACTGGTGCACCATCAGCTGGCAACCATCATCCTCCAAGATCCGGTTCTCATGTGATTCACCAATCGGCGGTCATTCAAGGCCTACATTCCTGAGCTTGGCCTGCGCGCCAGTTTGATCACCGACCATGTCGAGGACTGGTTTGCCAAATGGGTCTACCACAATCATCATCATCTCAACGAGGACCATCCTAGTGGAGCGAATCCTTCTAGTCAGCCTTTTCTCGAGGACTATGATCCCTTGGGACTGAGAGTTACAGTTCATATTGCTTACATCAATCATGAGGATTGTCTGATCTTGAAACTGGATCTTACTCGCCCCAACTTTCTCATTGAATCAACTGCTTAACTCTTTCTTTTGGTCTTTCTTTTCACACTCTCTTTGACTTTACTCTTCATTTTTTTATCGTGCCCTCTTTGCCCCACAGATAATGATTGGATGGATTAGCGAAATAAATATAACAAGGAGAGTAGCTCGTGGCGTCCCCTGGTGGCCCCGAAGCCAGACCGCGCATCCAGCTGCACTGTCTCTGAAAAAGAGAAAACTGAAGAACAACACACAAAAGCTCTTCCATCAGACCCTATTAGAACATAGAGGCATGGCCGATCAGCTTCCCTCAGACTGGCCTGCTGCCTTCCAATCGGCGCACATCAGGTACATCATCTCTGCCGATCAGTCACCCCCATCAGACACCGACTCACTAACTCACGCGGAACTTTCGAGCTGGCTGGACAAACTCATCAAAACCCCAGCTTGCTAATCAGTCTATCTGGGTAAGCATGTTCATCTCTGGGGATGGACCGATATGATGACTGGAGCTGATCAAATCTCGTTTTGTATGACTTGTCAGGTGAAGCCTTGAAGATCCATATCATCTTAAGTCTCACCAAACCTGCTACTGTCGAATCCGTAATACCACCACATACAAAATCATTTGCATGAAAGTCTTTCAGTAGATATTCAAGCTAACCCTCTACCATCAAGTGACGCACACATGCCCCCAATGCAATCAGATGGATCGCTTGGATTTTGGTCGGGAGGTCCAATAAATGTTGCAAGCCAAATTATTGGGTAGCGCTTAATGGGCGAGCAACCTATAGGCGAGGGGAACTTAAACAGCAATAGCTGTGAGTAAAGTGACGAGCAGTCTATTGACTGGAGAAGAGGACGCAAGCACACCTGTGACCGTGGATGAAAGCGAGGTGAGTGGTTTGAATTGAGAGAATGAGAATGAGGAAACAAAGAGAGAGACTGAGAAGAAATACAACGCGGGACTAGTTGGATGACATAATCAGATGATCTAAGTTTGCGACTCTCATCAGATAGAGTTCAAACCTAACCAAGCTTCTCGGTCACGGTGCCATTGGTGAGAGTACTCCTAAAATAGGCAAAGCTCAATAGCGTTCTACTTCCTGACCTGGATGAGCTTTGAGAAGCGATCTGCGGAGCTCCAAATGCAAGCAAGTGAGCTGTGACCTTGATCAATTTTTCTTCAGCTTCTGTCCCGCAAGCAAAGTTGATTTGGATTCAATTCCTTGCATTCTTGGTTGCGTTACTCTGAATGCCACTTTTTCAGAGCTGTAGCTAGGAGATTGCCTCAAAGGAATTTTGAGGTTAGCGTTTGTGGATCAAGAGTGGTCCTCCCAGCAGAACGCCTCAAGCTTCACCCCCAGTACTCCAGCCAAGCTCCTTTCTGCTCAGACATGCAACTCTACCATGTGCCCCCGCCGCCGACGCATGCCTTGGGACCATTGAGGAACTTACCCTACCAGCAACTACGTACAACGGCTAGAAAAACCTTGAGATTCCTTTTCATTCACTTTTATGCAAAAACGTCCATCAATCCGTCCAAAACATTCTGCGCACCCCAGATCTGAACTCCAACAGAAGATATAGATCAATATCTGGTAGATTACTGTCACACCATGAATGGTTCTCAGGCCACATCACAAAGGCTACCTAACACTGGTAATTGTTCGTGCGAATGTCAACCGGAAGAAAATCCTGATTGAAATCCATATATGGTTGGGCTTGGTCTTGAGGGCCGCGGTAGGGTGATTAGTTTTGAGATTGCATTGGATCCTCTGACCAATGTTGCATCGACAATGGTCAAGATTGCATTGATGGAGACCAATGCTGTATCGAGCAGGGGCGGGTTTCTATAGAGCGAAACCGGTGTTGTGTCAAACAACACTGTGAGAACTCCTTTTGGGATGGGTTGGCAGTCCTGTGAGGGGGAAATAACTGAGATAATATTTCAACTATATATGAACTATTATGACTGTTACGGGTGGTTTGAAAGACCTGCCCCTCTCATATACTACGTAAGAGCTAACACAACAAACTTATTTATTTGTTGTGGCTAAGTAATGATAGAGGAAAACTGATATGTAGTAGTCTCGTATCAGGCTTAGATCAACTTTCTACTTCAGCAATATCACCTTTAGTCTGTGTGGATCTTTGATATGATGTAGTGGATGAGATAAGATAAGTAAGAATGTGATAGAGTGGAAGTGATCAAGAATAGACTATGAGTTGAATGATAAGAGCTGATGAAATCTTTTTATCTTTTGTAGTTTTGTGAAGATAAAGTCTTGTGAAAAGAGTAAGTGGAATGTTTTTATGTCCTTTTATGTTTTCTGTGAATGACTATAGGTGAAACTAATGAAAAGTGGACTACTCAGGATATTTTATGCCCCACTCTCTTAGCCTTTAAGATATAATACCCTTAAGGTATGAAAGCTTCTCAGGCTTCCCCGATTTAGATCACACTTACTATCTTGAGAAAAGATGTAAGTGTTTTACCTTTCTGGACTTCTTCTGTTGTTTGATGGATGTGTTTGAGTGGTTGTGAATGTGAGTGCTTGATGGTTGGGTGTGTGTAGGTGATTCCCTGATGAGGTGAGCATCCGTTTTTCGATGATTCTGATGAGGGGGAAGAGGCCCTCCTTTTATATTGAATAGTGAGGTATTTTTGCTGGTGTGAAAATCCTTTGAGGAATTTTTGCTGGTGAGGATCTGAGCCATGTCTTCTGATTGGTCAGAACCTGATGTCTGAATCCTATGTGATGATTGGTCAGAGCTGAGCCATGCGTCCTTATTGGTCAGAACTTGATGACTGAATTCTTCTAGAGTTTTCCTGTCTGAACCATGAGTTGTGATTGGTCAGAACTTGATGAGCCAATTCTTCTTGAAACTTCTAGCTGAACCGTGTGTCCTGATTGGCCAGACTTCTATTTCTGAATCCTGCGTGTTGATCATTGGTTGGAACTTGATGGCTGAACCGTACGTGATGATTGGTCAGAGTTGATTATGTAAGACTATGAACTAAAACTATGGACTAAGATATGACTATGTGATTTTCCATGTGCTATGTACTTATAAAAATATGTATCAAGACTATGTATATATAACTATGCATTAAATGGGACTAGCCCAGAGGTTTGAGTGAGTGACTATGGTTTATGTTCCAGTGAGAGTGGAAATCTGTGGTGACATGTCGGGTCTGTGACATCCCTGATGAGATAATTGATCCTTGTGACATATTTAATACTTGAAACCTAAATAGCACACCACAACGCCGAGGTTGCATCAACCAATGCCGGTGAACTGTTGCAAGTGTCGATCCAAAAACAGCGCCAGTCAATTTTGAGTCAACCATTCTGTTGGTGATGCCCGATGCAATGTCAGCCTGGGCTGATGTTGAGTCGGGGGGCCGTTGCGCCGGTTCACACCCCGGTCGACACAACATCAGCCAAGGGTTGCGTCGCTGGGGTAGCCGGCAATGTAACATTGCCCGTGGGCCATGTCATATTGGACCCTGGCAATGTAATATCTGCCACCGCCAAAGTAACACTGCCAGCATTAACCGGTCGAACACGGGTGTTCGACCAGAGCTCGAACACCCGTGTTCGACCGGTGATCGGACAGACCCTGTCCGACCGAAGCGCTCACCAGCTGGTCGGACAGGCCTGTCCGACCAGTGCCTAGCTGGTCCTGTCCGACCAGTCAGCCACCCTGCTCGACCGGTGCCTACCGATCAGAGCAAGCTGGTCGACCGGTGCCCACCGATCAGATCAGGCTGGTCGACCAGTCTGTACCGGTCAGATCAGTCTGATCGACCGGTATATAGAACACACACCGGTTGAACAGGCAGCGGTCGAACAGGGCTGTTCGACCGGTGCACCCACCAATGTTCAACCAGAACACTGGTCGAACACCCCGTTCGACCAGTGAACCGGTCGGACAACCTTGGTCGACTAGCTCACTGGTCGACCAGGCTGACCCGATTGGTAAATACCGGTCAATCAGACTGATCTGACCGGTACAGACTGGTCGACCAGGCTGATCTGATCGGTGGGCACCGGTCGACCAGCCTGATCTGATCGGTAGGTACCGGTCGAGCAGGATGCCTGACTGGTCGGACAGGAACAGCCAGGCACTGGTCGGACAGGCCTGTCCGACCAGCTGGTGAGCGCTTCGGTCGGACAGGGTCTGTCCGATCACCGGTCGAACACGGGTGTTCGAGCTCTGGTCGAACACCCGTGTTCGACCGGTTAATGCTGGCAGTGTAACATCGGACACTCGTGCTGATGTGACATTGTTTAAAACCGTCCGAGGTTATTGCGGATGTAGACATCCAATACAATTGTTTTGGCAGTGTCACCAAACCTTGTGAAATCAAGCTCATTAGCCATGAACCGCCCGAGCTCCACATGCTGAAGCTCATGGATGCTTTGGATAACTCGGCCAAAGGTGTTGGACAAGTGTTTGAGTCAATCATGAAACAGGCTGGCCTGTCTGTTGAGGAATTCTTTGGACGGTTTCAGCCAATGGACAGCGATTTAGGGAAAGTGAAGAACTTCAACTGCCTGCGAGAACAACAAGCCCCGAGTAAATATCCCAAGAATAGACTTGACAACAAGTTCTTTCAGCTGGGGGCTTCTCATACTCTCTGGAATGTTGGATCATCTATCTTTACTCTTCATTTTGGGGATTCTGCCGATAGCACAAATTGTGGTGCATGGCAACATCTGGAAGCTCTGGGTTTCCCCGCGGAGAAGACCATCCAAAAAAAAGATTTTACTCTGATGATTAACCAGATGGAGCGAGTGTATGAAGCCAACGTGTATCACTTCTTGAGGTACGCTCAATGCCACTTACTTGAACAACCCCAGAAGCTGATTGACCATGTTTCTACAGGGTCATACTGAAGATTGATTGCAAAGATATTGGAACCAAAAAAGAATCAATGACGTCAGAACGCTGGAATTCCACAATCGATAAGTGCTACGAGGAGTATTTCTTGCCTCAGGCTTGCAATAAAGCCTTGCGGGGGAGTAACACCAAGCTTTGAAATACCTTACTTCTGGTGCATGATTTCTCTACAGTCGTTGAAGCCAAGCGCGCAATGAAAGCTGGAGATGTCGGCCGACTGATGTTATTCTGGAAAAAATGGTGTCTGATGTGTCAAGACCTCCCCGGAATCACCAATTACTCATTTTACCTTCCTAGAAACGTGTTGCTTCTCACAGTCATTCTGCCACCATCATTGAGGAAGTTCTTGCCGCACAATCTTTTAATATCTCCAAGTGGTTGCAGAGACCACTTTGTAGCCAAAGATTTTTGGCTTGAAGTCCAAAATTATTGGTTGAAATTTTTATATAATAAAAGCGGAAGTGGGACTCACATAGAAAGCTTGAAGGATATTTTCTCACCAAACATCTTCATGGTGAGTGCTAAATATGCGTCTGCATCTTGAAACTCCCAAACCAAAGAGATTATAACCGAGTTGACTCATTTTTGCCATATAAAATAGTTGCAAAAAATGTTTCAGTCGCTCAAGAACGATTGTGGGGCAAGCATAATTCACCAGTCTCATCAGAACATCATTTTGGGTCAATCATTATCTACTTTCATGTCAATGGCTAGGAACCGGGATATACTGGGTGGAAAAGGCGAGAAACTTAGAAAAGTCAAGAAGGCCGATGCTGTTGACCATGTCTACAGAAGTGGGATTAAGAAAATCAAGCATATCATCTGTGTCACCGATTGAAATCTTGACCGGTTCTTGAAACATCTACCCACAGATTTTCATTGGGAAAAGGAAGGTGATGACGGGCAAGTAGGATTGAATGAAGAAGACGCTGCCTCCGCAGCCTCAGGAGATATATAAAAAAACTACAGTCCATTTCCTGCTTTTCAATCTCTTAGAATTTCAGCAATTTGATCCCTTCGCTTTTTTGCCATCTCTTCATTCACTCGTTTCTTTTCTTTTTTTTCTAAAGCAATACAGCAACTATTCTCGGCAGCCAGAGCTCTTTTAGTGGGTTGCTTTGGACTTGCTACGCGGTTTTCTTCTTTTTTTGAATGTTGGATATGCTGAGGATGCGTTATCTTGGCTTTCTTACAAGTTTTGTCAGCCTCTGTGATGCCAAGGGCTAGTACCTTTTAGCTACACAAGGTGATAAGAGTGTAAAGGATGGGTAGAGCGGGGTATTTTCACGTAGAAAAGTAGTAAAGAAAGAAATAAAAAGAATATAATTCTTTTTTATAGAGGGGCCTGCTGGCGCAGGGGTGTTTGTAGGTGCCCTCTAAATCAGAGATCTGCTAAGCAGGGTGGTATCTGATTAAGCAAACAATGGGTTTCTGCGTAACAGAAGGTGGTACCAAAGTGCTTTTCCAATTAAGGAACCAGAATGGGGACAGAAGGATAAAAGAAGTACTCACTATTGCTTCTTTTAAGCCAAAAAGCCACGTAGGGGGGTGAAGTAGAGCTGCTGGGTAGATTGGATGGTTTCTGCGCAGGAGCTGGTCACGTAGGATGGTTGATTTAATAAGAACACCAAGGATAAAACAGGCAAACAGGGCAGAGTAACTGAAATAAGGACAGGACACGGCGTAACTGATTGACTGTAATAATAAATTGATGATGATGAACAACATTTGGCGTGGAAAGAGGGCTCTATATATACTATTTTCACTCATAGTAGAGGACCTTTCTTGCCTGTGTGCGTGTAGTTGCTATATTTCAGCGCAATGTGGCCAATTTGGGAGATTGGCACTAACAAGGCTCATCCCAATGGCACTGCTGATCATTATTTCAGCGTCACAAGTGTTTATAATGACCTTAATAACCTATTTGGTCATTGTAACTAAGGTACATAGCAACACTGACGTGTATTTGTATCTGAAATGGGCCACAAATGACGCAAATGGGCCACAAATGGCTATGGCCAATCATCAAAGGCCACGCTAGCTATGTTACTCTTATGTATTCAAGGTTTTTATTAATGAAACCTTGTAAATAAACCACGTAGAATCTACTAGTACCCTAGTTACACTTGTACACGTGTGGTAACTAGGGGATTAGCTATTTCCACGCATTTGGCCAATTTCCAATTAGATTATATAATCCACGCGCGGGGTTGGAGGATTAAACCCCAATTGGGCCTAACTCCCAAACTATACACAACACCTCAATTATAAGTCCATAATTGGTCATTTCACATATAGTATGCATATATAACAAGTACATACGTGTGTAATGTCCGTGTGACATATGTTTGTGGCCAATTCTTACGGGTAATTGGTTCAAGGTGACGGAGTAGGAATTTAGGGGTACTTCCAGTGAGGGACCCTACATTAATTTGCATGAGGATTCAGAATATGACATAATATTCTAAGTTATCCTCAAGGTTTAGAAGTTATTTAGTATTTTTGTAAAAAGTAGTTATTATTTTAATTAATTACTAATTTTTATGGTGCCAGGACTTTGCTAAGCTTATTGGATAAAAATAAGTAAACTGAGTTTTTTTGTACATTATTAGTCATATAAATGGGTCTTAATATTGTAGTAATAATGTCTCTATTTATGTTACTTTTGTCAGGTTGGCTCTGTCATAGTAGCAAGCTGACAAGTTTCTGCTGCCAAAATTGTCGAAGCGAGAGGTAGAACATCTGATTTGAATTTGATTATCCAAGCAAATAACAAAGCTACCTGACCAGGAAAGCACTCTCCGCCAATGACCCCTTGGAGTTGTCCTTCTTCTTTAATGTTATCAAGATGTGCCAATACAGACTGGCAGTCGTCACAGTCAAAAAGATTTTCTAGAATGATTGTCCCGCTTGGTAAATTAGTGTTGTAGTGAATAGTAATATCGTGCATAAGCCAAGTGGTAAATTCGGCTATCTCTGCTTTATACTCTTCAACAAATTTTTGCTTCTTCACAGGAGCTGACTTGGGGGGGGGGGGTACTTGTGCTTCAGGTCACTTGGTTGGATACCTCTGCTAAAGGTTCCACTACATATATCTTCAAAGTTATCAATACTTGCCAGAGGTAATGATCCCAATAGCTTCTCTGCCTCATCAGGAGCACAATTGGAACATCTACAGAGTGGGAATTTGGCTTGTTGTTCACGTTCTAGTTTGCCAATATAGTTTTTGTCATCAGCCCATAGGGGTACGTACCCAAACCTATATGTATAAAAACCAGAGGCCAGGTCAGCAACATTGCTCTTCAGATCATAACTTGATAAGCACGTACAGGTTGTCAATTGAAAATGCAACTCTAAGACAGAGAGGAGTAATTGCAAGGGCATCCATTTGGTCAAGATTGGTTTGGTTGGTGCCACGGCAGAACTGGCTGATCTTATTCTTCTCTCCACGACAATTCTTTTCCACTAGCATTACCGCAAGGCCGGGATTTCCATCTTGGCCACAGCAACCAATCATCTGGCATATTGCAGCTGGATCACCCCTTCCCACATGGTCCACCATGTGAACCCTCTTCCAGTTTTGCCCCAGACCTAGAGCCATGGTGCAAGAGATGAAAGGAAACACCCCGGCGGCAAAATCGTCAATGCATGTGACTTTATCTTTATCACCTGTGCAGGAGTGGAACCGTCGAGCACATGAGCTATTGGGTATAGAAGCGCCGCCGGGTGTCTCACGCGCTAGGTCTATTACATTCAAAACCGTCATAGTACGATTACGCAAGCCGCTATAGACCAAAGCAGGGACCATCTGACTGTCAGGGACATCCTTTCTTGAGGGGAAAAGAGGTATACAGTCAAGAGAAGATGCCAAAGAGTTGTTCATTGTCACACGTATCATTATGATCTCTGGTTGGGTAAGTTCACCTCAAAGCATGTCAACAGTATCATCGTTCATTTTGAGACTGACTTTGATTGCTTCAATTGCAACTGGTCTGCAAGTTGCTGATAGCAGCAAAATTGGTTTGTTGTTTTGGAAGAGGAGCTGGGGACCTAGTTTTCCGTACAACGGTCGGAATAAACCGTAATCTTCAAACCAATGATGTGCCGAAGTAGATGTTTTGGCCGTCCCACTTGCCACAAGACCCCAGATGTATATCATATGCGCTTCATCAACAAACACAAGCGCAATGAGATTTTGAAAGGCCACACTGTAGTAGACCTTTTCAAATTTTTTGCTGTTGAGAAATATTTCAGGACTCAAGTAGACAAAATTATAAACTCCTGCTAGAACCTTGTCCGCGGCCTTGTTGGTAAAGGATTGCTTGCTTAGTTTTATGGCTGTGAAGCCAGCCATCAGCTTTTCCAAAACATGGTTGTCCCCTAAAGTATCCAATGGGTTCAGAACGAGGACGACGGCACGTGCCTTCTGAGGAAACAATTTGTAATACATTTCTGGGATCTGAGACTTTCCAAACCCAGTAACAGCTAAAAGGAAAGTATCGCGTCCCTGAGCCAGATTGAAGACGGTGTCAACCTGTAATGGTTTTGCATGCTGGTTGTAAGTCTCAAGCGACACCTTGCGGATGTGTTCCTTCAGCTTCTCATCGGATTTTTCAAATAACTTCTTGTAGATTTTCACACCCAATGGTGACCAAACTCTTTGAGGTGTGGAGGCCGGCAAATTTCTGGAAGTTGTAACGTTGTTCATGATCGGATAGCTTATGTATAAGGTCTTCAATCCTAGTCTTCAAAACGATGTTGAAAATTGGGGAATTGAGCATACAAGAGTCCTATGAAGTGATAAAGGATCTTAAAAGGATTATAATCAGATTATATCACACATAAATACTCCCATATTTTGAGCTGTACAGACTCAACTGCATCTCATTATCAATGACACCACCAAGAATTATGGAAATAGTGGACCTGTACAATCCAGTCTCACAAACACCGAGCTTTATTCCAAGCGCATGGAAGAGGGGCAAGTTTTGATGAGTTAGGGAAACGGGTTGGATGGGCCGCAAGCCTAGATCACAGCGTACGCAGGCTGTTTCTTGGCTTGTCAGTGGCATTATTGCTGCCGGAGCAATAAGACAATCACTGAAAGATACCCACACTGCCAGAAAATCTGGCTTGGATGGCTGCATCCAAGTTTTTATTGGATGCGGCCATCCAATTCAAACTTGGGCACGCACCACCGAGTGAATTGCTGACCGATTCAAACTCGGTGGCCAAACGCCCGGGCCGCTGTGTTTGAATGGGTCAGCAATTCACTTGGTGGCGCGCGCCCGAGTTTGAATTGGATGGCCGTATCCTATGAAAACTTGGATGCAGCCATCTGAGCCAACTTTTCTGGCAGTGCCATATTATGCGATGGCACGGGGCAGCTCTCAGGCCAAGACAGTGACTTTACTAGCAAGCCCCTCCTTTGGAGGCTTGCTTTGCGAGGCGCCCCTGGCACGCCAGGGTTCCCCCGGCCCTCCGAAGCGAGGGGATTGTGTTAAGCTAGGCTTTCACCAAGCGACCACGTCAAAACTCCGTAGCTTTGTTGTGATGGCAAGCCAGACCTCTTCCCTCACTGCCAGAAAATCTGGCTCGGATGGCTGCATCCGAGTTTATATTGGATGCGGCCATCCGATTCAAACTCGGGCGCGCGCCACCGAGCGAATCGCTGACCAATTCAAACTTGGTGGCCAAACGCCCGGGCCGCTGAGTTTGAATAAGTGAGAGATTCACTCGGTGGTGCGCGCCCGAGTTTGAATTGGATGGCTGCATCCGATATAAACTTGGATGAAGCCATCCAATCCAACTTTTCTGGCAGTGCCTGTTTGGGACGGTTGGAGCATCCGTCTCTGGGACTGCAATCGTTGGCTCTCCCTCCACGTCAAAACCTTTCAGTTTTGTTTCACCATCAGCAGACAACCCAGGGGGGTATCTTGGTTTGAATTACATCACATTTGATGGTCTTTAGCTGCGCAAACACTTGTCTTGTCTGGTGTATACTCCTCCAACGTCCGTTCAACTCCGCTCGTTTCTTGTTTGGCAGCAACCCCTCAACTTGATGCCAATGTATTTTACAAGCAAAAAACCCGCCCAATTCTGGTCTGGGCACGGATACATGCAAAAACTAATGTAATGATCCTAGGAACTACTCAACTGCGGACAATAAGCCCAACAACGGCGCAGGAGGCCTGTTGGGAAAAAGAAGTACAAGAATTTAACTGCACTCCAAGTTGTTGACTCAAGTCAGTGAGACGAGGGGGAGAAAAAGTATACATTACTACTCTAGGAAAAAAACAGATCAATCAGTATTTACATGTATGTATACCCAAATAGCATGTTGGAAAAATGCACAAGATTTGTTTCTTTTTGGCCAATTTGCACTGCAAAGTGAACTGAAGTGACACCAACAGACTAAACAGTGTCAAAATGTTGGATAAAAGCCATGTGAACCAGAGCATCTTAGTGTTGAGTGATTTACAGCTTTTTCTTTCTATTTGTTTTTCTATTTTGTGGAAAGTGGTGAAGACAAACACCAGTTTCATTTCTTTTCTGGTTCATATGTTTGCTGTTGAAAAACGTTTTTTGGAAAGGTCAGATTTACTGGAGTTTTTAGGCTTGGAACATATCTCAGGGAATTGATTGTAAGCATAAGAAAACTAAAAGGAATATGTAGTGTTGAAAATGACACCCCAACCAGCCCTAAGAATCAAAGCAATCAAAGAAGGGTGCATTTAGATAACCCCAGGTTTGGGCCTGGCCCCTGTGCCAAAGCTAGGTCCAGCGGTTGTATTCTCAATCACCACCCCAAATTTGGGGGTTTCTCTCTTTCAAAATTTAGGTCTGACCTGCATCTCCTGCACCAATTAATGCAAAAGTTCCAAAAAAAAAACAGCCCTGGTTTGCTTGCTCATTGATTTAAGAAATGGCTAGGGAGATTTAGTGAAATGTAATATAGAATCTAGTTTTCATAAATTTGACAATCATTGCCTATCTCCATTATTCACAATAAACTTGAGATTCTGAGATGACTTAATCTAACATAGAAAGAATTTGTATAAGGAAGGGACGCTAGTGAGGAAACTGCACAACAAAAATTTCTCACAAATAATGAATTAGATATGCAGAAGTGAATGAAATGGACATTAGTGCAACAAATATCATCACCAAGCACTCACACAAAATCTAGGAGACAAGAGACTAGGAAAGGCATTGATAGGAAACGCAAGAAAATCCGGATCATACCAAAAATCATGGACCTTCAGCTAATAATAATTGATATAGAGGAATGACTGATCTGTAATACACATGTATTTTATAGAAGATGCCAATCTATGGGTCTGTTTCTTGCTTTTTATTGAATTGAGATTTGAGCCTTCAATATTGCCTTCCAACCATGGTGACCCTCGGTTCTTGAATGCGATTTTTATTTGTGATAGCATCCTGCGGCACGGTGTTCAAAGCGACACACACTCACTTCTGTTTCTGAGCGAGTACACCCATACCGAATGCTCTTTTTTTGATCGCATCTCCGGCACTGAAAGTTGTGTTCCTTCACGTAGCCATCACAGTTGCCCACGTAAGTCTGGTGATCTGCGCAGTGGAGACTCTTGCCGCATATTTCTGTGGTAGTGTTGGTGCTTTGCCATTTGTATAAGGGCAGGTTACATTTGTTGCATTTGATTTCGTATAAGCCATTGATGGGCCCGCTTGAAGGGCCTGATAGGAGAGCAAACGGGAGGGTAACTATCAGCATCACGAAGGATATGAAAACTAAACGGGGGAACCACATGATGCCGCTTGCTTTGAATGTGAGGAGGGTCTATATGTATCTAAGTCGGCGCTGATTATTTGAAAGCTCGCAGACAATTCCAGAGGAGGGAATCAAATGGAGAAACACCTCCACAAGATTCAGGTCTTATTTGTTTGCTCACCACAATCTTACCCTGGACCAGACTGAAGAGGGGTAGGTTGAATCCCCGTTTCCGACTTTGCCCTATCACCATACATGCATACATCTCGCACAGTATATATGCCAGACCGAACCTTCGCCCTCGTCAGGCGATCAGGTCGGATCCCTGCAGCTGTGATAGCAAACCAGCTCCCTTCCCTGTCTGGGACAGCCGGAGCAAGAAACTCATCTTTGGCTATTCTTCCACGTCACAAACGTTCAGCTTTGTTTGAACAGCATCAATAGTAAGTTTGAGCTGCGCAAACACTCATCTAGCGGTTCTAGCCTGGCCCATCCCCGTCTGAACGGGGGTACGAAAACCAATGTTCCCACAACAACGAGGGACAATAAGCGCAACAAAGGCCCAGGCGACCTGATGGAAAAAGAGAGTTGAGGATTTATTGCTGTACTCCAATTTTTTGATTGAAGTCAGGGAGAGGAGCGGGAGAAACACCTCTTGAAACTACTGGTCAGGTTCATGCTTCACAAGGAAAAAAAAAACTAATCAATAAATGTACTTATGTATACACAACGTCAAGCAACACGTTGAAAAGATCCAAAATGATTTAATTTATTGGGCTATCTGCACGGCAAAGTGAACCAAGATCAAAATACTAAAGTTTTTTTGGATTTTGGGCATAGGTCAAGTGAACCAGCGCTGAGTATCTTAATGGTCAGTATTCACAGGTTTGTATATTTTTTCATTGCTTATTTTGTGAAAAGTGGTTAAGAAATGGTTTTACTTATTTTTTGGTTTGCTGATTTGCTTTCATAAGAATCTTTTCAAAATAGTTGTATTCAGAATCAAAAGAATTCACAGAAAGTTTTGAGGCTTTGATCCTGCAGGAATTCAATGGAAAGCTTGAGTAAAAAAAATGTTGAATGTTGAACATGTGGCTCCAATAGTAAAAGCAACAACAACGCTCATCCAGAAGAATCCATCTGAAAATAAAACCAAGTTTGGTCCATGTACCAAAACCAAGTCCAGAGGTTTTGTGCTCAATCACAACCCCGAATTTGGGGCTTAATGGGTCAAAAGATGGATTCAAAAATGACAGTTTGAACCAGTGATAATGTATTTCTTTTTGATTAAGGGTAACATTAGGTAAAAAAGAGCAAGTAGTCAAGCGTGGATGGGAATCCATTAATTTCACTATTTCTTTGTAATTTTTTCAGGGTTTCCATGTAGTGCAGACCCCTAGCTAGGCTACCCCGGTTGGGTAACCCAAGGTAGTCAATGTTTTTTTGAGGAAGGAATCTGTAGTGAAAGCCTAAAGTTATACAAAAGTATTGGTATTTCCAGTGGAGCCATTTTATATGCACAATATATGTTAGGTCTGACATGAGTCCAGGTGAAAGCTTGAAAGTAATGATGAGGAGCATTCCAAGACTGAAAAGATTTGGGCATAATATATGAAAGATTACGCAATCTAGATCATCAAAAATACTGGATGATCTTCATGAAATGATATTGGTGGTACAAAATGCAAAAAAAAAAAAAAAACTTTCAAGGTTGCTTTGGGGGCTGAGTAAGAAAGTAAAAAATCACCAACCATAACTCTTGAAAGGAGAAAAATATTGAAATTTGCACAGAAAAAGGGCATTTCTAGATGGAGGGAAATCACAATGATCTCTGGATATTAGAGAGCAAGAACAATTTTGGACCTCACAGGTAGAAATCAATGTTTTATGGGTGGGTTTATTGGTTCTTTCTTCCAGATTGAGATTTGAACCTTCAATATTGCCTAAGAGCCATGCCAACCATTGTTGCTTGAAGTTGAAATTTTCAGCAATTGCATTCTGAATCAGGGTGTTGAAAGACACGTGGAGATGATGTTTGTGAGAGATTAAAAACATACTGAACTTGAGTTGTACAATGGCACCCCTTGCATATCACAGTATGCTCTTTCTTTTTTCCAATGCAGGTACCCAAGAAACACTTATAAACAACACATAGCAAATGTTCATTGCATGTTGTTCCCCTCAGATTCTCAGAACTCACCCATCTTGTTGGGACAAATCTTATACAATTTCTGCATTGGTTTATTGATTCCCTGTCAAGAGGGTTGTTTGACAGCGCTAATGGAATTAAAACTAGAAGCATCACAAAGAAGTTGAAAACTAGGGCAGGAGAACCACATGGTGTTTCTTGCTTTGAGAACAAGGATGTATTCAGGTCGGCGCTGGTAGGTTTTGGAGAGTGTGTATAGAGAATGATCACGTTGGAACAGTTGGACAAGAATAATAAGTACTATGAATTTAGGGTAGCAGAACGCTCAGAGACATAACAAAATTAATTCCAGAGGAATGAAAAAAAATGGAGAAAAACTCAACAAGACTCACATCTTATACGTCTGCTTGCCACAATCCTTCCTTGAACCATACTAGTGAAGAGGTTTGTATGGGCAGTTAAGTTGCTCACTGCTATTTCCAACATTCCCCTATCACCTAGAAATTTATGCACCACTGGAACACACCAAGCCAAACCTTTTCTCTCATGAAGCGATTAGTTCAACGCTTTTCAGCCTATTTTTATTTGCCACAAGTCAGTAAACTTCCCTGTTTGAGTCGGCCAAAGCCGTTGCTTCAGGGGTCTTAATTTTTGCCTCTTCCAGCTTTGTTTCACCGTCCTCATACAACCCAGGTTTAGTTGGAAGCTGATTACATTGAGTATTTTGAGCTTTGGAAAACTCATCAAGCTACTTCTCCAATGAGATAGTTCTGTCTGACTCCTACTCCGTTGGTTTCTTTTTTGGTATGTAGCAACTCCTCAACTTTACACAGATGGATGGAGAATCAAAAGCACCTGAATCATTCCTGTGAAACCTGCCCACGCTTCAGTTTCACAAAGCTATCAGTAATGATTACATAAGCTCCAGAACCCTTTATATTCTGTTGTTCCCCGCTCTCTCCTAGCTCAGTAGAGAATCCTGACCTTTCATCTACTGAGATAGGTAATGTCAGCCTTAGAGACAACACAGTTGCCCAAAAGGCTTCAACAATGTTATCTTCTTATTCCTCTCTTCAGTACAAGTATTTTCATATCATAATATCCATACTTTGTTGTGCATAAGTGTGAAGTAATATAAGAGTGAAGTAATTAACCAGGAAGTTCACATAACATCTAATCATTTTCTTAGTTCAAACAATATTGCATACATGCATTTTAATCAACAAAGTTAACTACTTCTCCACCGGCTGGATGAAAATTTTCATCTTCACTCAGAACCACCAACTTAGAAGAATCAGACAACTCTGGACAACATCACTCCTCACTACTCAATCAACACAGGTTCCATCACATCCCTATGTTGTTGTGGTAATTTGGTATCATCTGATTGAATAGTAAGCAGCTCTTTCCAAGTTCTCTCCTTCTTCAAAGTTCCTCTGAGCTCTTGATCTTTTCATCCATTCTGCTCATCTTCTTCTTCAATCAAATAAAGAATCAAATCAATAAAACATATCATCTGTGCTTCTGTGGACTGCTGCTAAAATCCACATAGGTTTCCTGCTACACAACCTTTGCCAGTTTCCTTTGGCATAAAAAAGCAAGACAGTCTCTGACTGGAACTTCTCTGTTTCTTAAGAGAAGAGGGGTTAAGCTTAGCTTCCCTTAAACCATCCTATTTTAAGGAGAGAACCAGAATAGCCCATCGAAGGCCAAAGATCTTCATCTTCATAGTTATAACTCTATTCTTCTTCCTCTCCTTCTTCCTTTTCTTCTTCACAATAGTTGTCCTCCCCTTATCCTTTCTGGAATAAACTATTGTTCCCCCCATCTTGTGTCCTGTTGTCACATAAGAGACCCAGGCTCACAGGTAAGCCAAATCCCATTTCATTCATTCTTCCTTTCCTTCTCATTTCCTTCATTCTTTCCATCCTTTTTCATTATAGTGTAACTAGAGAGAATCCTGACCTTCCATCTTATAAGCTATATTTTGCAATCCAGAACAACGCATGGTTCTATAATTCTCTCCAAGACTTCCTGTCTTGCCCTTGTCCGTCCGTCTGATAGTGAAGAGCATTATCAGCTCTTACA
The DNA here is from genome assembly GCA_002873125.1 of Puccinia coronata f. sp. avenae. Taxonomy (NCBI): domain Eukaryota; kingdom Fungi; phylum Basidiomycota; class Pucciniomycetes; order Pucciniales; family Pucciniaceae; genus Puccinia; species Puccinia coronata. The sequence goes on from PGCI01000004.1 coordinate 826,056, forward strand.
ATTCCCCTCTGAAAATGGATGCCAACACTGCTGATTCTGGCTCAGCTACAGAAGATAAGCGCAACAACTGGGTAAGAGGCCTGGTGGATAAAGAGAATTTGGATGGGATGGATAATTTTCTTGGTAACTAATGATCAGGTCTATGCTTTAGTATCCAATAAAGCTAAACATTTATATGTAGGGTCTTGGTTAAACAACTCCCAGTTTTTGGAGAATCAAATCACAAAACTCCGGGACGTCGTGCCAACCGTGTTTCAACCACTTGCCAACCCTTTGGGAGTCAATCTCCCAATTTTGCTTGAGAAATGGGAGTTGGCAGGATAATCTTGATGGCTCTATCTTTAATTTGAGCTGCGACCCCCTTGATAGTTGCTGGACCAACAACGCAACTCAGAACGGAAGTTTATTCCCTAAAAATTGTGACCACACGTCAAATCCAAGCCACAACTTCCGAGTTACTCAGCTCAAACCAATCACCAGGGGAGAATTTATGGCACTGGCATGCCAGTGCCATTCTATGTGTTTTTACTGGAACTTGGGTCCAATTATCCTATGTGTCAGTTCCATATGAACCTGAAATGATGTTAGGCAGCAATTATAAACATGTATTTGAATAATTTTCCAACTCATTTTTGAAACTACTTGAAACAGATGTATCAAACCAAATGAAGCTACGTTTTAAATTACAAAAATCATCCAACCACTGTAATTAGGGACGTGTTTGTCCCTTCACTGACGTGCCGAAGGGTTGGATCTAGAAAAGGTCAATACCTTGGAGAGAGCTTCTAGAACCAACGGGTGAGATGAGATTACTATTCCAGTAGAAAGGGGGAGTTAGTCTCTACTATATACAACAGATAATAATGGAAATACAAGAAGTGAGGAGAGATGAAGGAAGAGTGAAATGAGCGTGCGTACCTAGTCCAGTAGAAAGGGGGAGTTAGTCTCTACTGGAACTAGGAGGAACACGGGGCGAGTCGGATCAATTAGTGGTTGCTTATGTAAGGCTGTGTTGGTTGTGTGAAATCTGGTGATGGGGTTTCACAGTCTCCCCTCCTATATAATGAGCTGAAGTTGGTTGGTGGGAGTGGATTGAGACGGGGAATCGGACAGAAGGGGGAAAAAAGGGGAAGAAGAGAAGAAAAAAAACAAGGAAAAGGGAAGGAAGCAAAAGAAAGAAAAGAAAGGAGACAAAACAGAGAGGGAACGGAATAACAAGGGGGAGGGAAGGGGGCTAGAACGGCGGGAGATAAAAGGAGGGGAAGAGAAGGCAAGGAAGGGCATGGGGTTGGGGATTGGGGTGGGACGTGTCCAGAAGGGGAATTGGCCGCGGCTCGGTTGGCATCGGCGGTGGGGTTGTCCGGGGAACTGCGGAGAGAGTGGCAAAAGGTTTGTGCTCACAGCGTGGCCGGGTATGTTTTATTTCGACGGGTAGTAGATACCGGTTCCTCCCTGCAGACATCCATTTAAACCATTCCCAGCCTTTTCTGCACCCCAAAATGTGACACCATGCAACCCTACTACCATCCATTTCTGTTCTCAAATGCAAAAGTACCCAACAGTCACCAACAACCAAAAGGCTTGTTGTCACAAGTGGTTTCCGCGGTTGGTGCTCTAGATTCTCACTTTTATAATCTGTCTCACTTTTATAATCCTACCATTGTGGCAAAACCTTTAGTCTCATTCCTTTTGCCTGTCAAGATTGGGCTTTGCGCATCAAAATTTCACAAATTATCTATTTTTCCCATGTTTTCCCAGGAAAAAAACCCTTGCACTCGGTGAATCAAAAACATAGATATTGCCAATTGATGCCTCTGAGTCAAGTGATTATTTGAGTATAGTGGTGTGGTAGTATCATGCCTTGTGCCTGTCATGATTGGGCTTCATGCATAAAAATTTTACAAATTACCTATTTTCCTATGTTTTCTCAGGAAAAAAGACCCTTTCACATGGTAAATCAGAAACATAGATATGTCAAATTGATGCCCGTGAGACAAGAATTGATTTTCATATAGTGGTTTGATAGTATCACACACTTTGCCTGTCAAAATTAGGCTTCACACATCAATATTTCACAAATTACCTATTTTTCGTGTGTTTTCTCAGCACAAAAGACCCTTGAACATGGTGAATCAAAAACATAGATATGGAAAATTGATGCACCTGAGCCAAGGCTTTATTTGCATATAGTGGTGTGGTAGTATCACATGTTTTGCCTGTGAAGATTTGGCTTCATGCAGCAAAATTTCACAAATTACCTATTTTTCCTGTGTTTTCTCAGGAAAAAAGACCCTTGCACATGGTGAATCAAAAATCTAGATATGGCCAATTGGTGCCTCTGAGACAAGGGTTGATTGGATTATAATGTTGTGGTAGTATCACACCTTTTGCCTGTTAAGATGTGGCTTCACGCATTGAAATTTCACAAATTACCCTCTTTTTCTGTGTTTTCTCATGAAAAAAGACCCTTGCACACAGTGAATCAAAACCATAGATATGGCAAATTCATGCCTGTGAGCCAGGATTTGATTTGCATATAGTGGTGTGGTAGTATCATGTGTTTTGCCTGTCAAGATTTGGCTTCACCCATGAATATTTCACAAATCACCTTTTTTTTCTGTGTTTTCTCAGGGAAAAAGTGCCTTGCACATGATGAAACAAAAAAGGATAGATATAGAAAATTGATGCCTGTGAGCCAAGGTTTGATTTATATATAGTGGTGTGGTAGTACTGCATGCTTGCCTGTCAAGATTTGGCTTCACACATCAAAATTTCACAAATGACCCACTTTTTCTGCATTTTCTCATGAAAAAAGACCCTTGCACATGGGGAATCAAAAACATAGATATGGCCAATTAATTCCTGTGAGCCAAGGTTGGGTTTTCATATAGTGGTGTGGTAGTATCATGTCTTTGCCTGTCAAAATTGGGCCTCACGCATCATAATTTCACAAATTACCTATTTTTCCTGTGTTTTCCCAGGAAAAAAAACCCTTTCACATGGTGAATCAACAACATAGGTATAGAAAATTGATGAATCATAGTCAAGTTTTGATTTGCATCACGTGGTGTGGTAGTATCACGCCGTTTGCCTGTCAAGATTTGGCTTCACGCACAAAATTTCACAAATGATCTACTTTTCCCACGTTTTCTCAGGAAAAAAGACACTTGCACACGGTGAATCAAAAACATAGATATAGCCAATTGATGCGGCTGAATCAATTGATGATTTTCACATAGTGGTGTGGTAGTATCATGCCGTTTTCCAGTCAAGATTGGGCTCAGGCATCAAAATTTCACAAATTCCCTATTTATCCTGTGTTTTCTCAGGAAAATATAGCCTTGCACATGGTGTATCAAAAACATAGACATATCCAATTGATGCCTCCTTTGAGCCAAGGTTTGATTTTCACATATTTGTGTGGTAGTATCATGTGTTTTGCCTGTCAAGGTTTGGCTTTGCACACGGAAATTTCCCAAATTACCCGTTTTTTTTGCTTTTTCTCAGGAACAGGGACCCTTTCACATTGTGAATGAAAAATGAAGATATGGCCAATTGATGTATCAGAGTCAAGGGTTGCTTTGCATATAGTGGTGTGGTAGTATCATGTCTTTGCCTGTTGAGATTTTGCTTCACGCATCAAAATATCATAAATTACCCATTTTTCCTGTGTTTTCTCACAAAAAAAGACCCTTGCACATGGTGAATCAATGGATTTTTCATGGACAAAGCCCAATCTTGACAGGCAAAAGGGATGATACTGCCACACCACTATATGCAAATGAAATCTTGGCTCACAGGCATCAATTGGCCATATCAATGTTTTTGATTGACCATGTGAAAGGGTCTTTGTTCCTGATAAAATGCAGAAAAAATGGGTAATTTGTGAACTTTTGATGCGTGAAGCCAAGTCTTGACAGGCAAAAGGCGCAATTTTACAACACCACTGTATGTAAATGAAAACCTGACTCAGAGGCCTCAATTGGCTATATCTTTCTTTTTGATTCACCATGTGCAAGGGTCATTTTTCCTGAGAAAACACAGGATGAATAGGGAATGTGTGAAATTTTGATGTGTGAAGCCCAATCTTGACAGGGATAAGGCATGATACTATCAAACCACTACATTCAAATCAAACCTTGGCTCGCAGGCATGAATTGGCAATATTGTTTTTTCTGATTCACCATGTGCAAGGGTCTTTTTTCCTGAGAAAACACAGGAAAAAGAGGTAATTTGTGAAATTTTGATGCATGAAGCCAAATCTTGACAGGCAGGAAACGCAATCATACCACACCACTACATGAAAATCAAACCTTGGCTCACAGGCATCAATTGTCTCTATCTTTTTTTCACTGTTGTGGTAATCCACTTTTTAGTCATTATATGTATAAACCAATTTCAAGATGATGGAAACCTCAATATATTATGAAAGATTCAGAATCAGCATACAAAACTACCCTAGGTCACTCACTCAAGCCACCCTGGATATCTCAATGGTTCTCAAGATAAATCAACATCAATATAATTTATTTCATAAACATTTCAGTAACCCATAAGTACATCATATATACATATATTAGACATAACTACAAGTACATAACACAGTTAATAGCTAAATCAAAGGTTCAATTCATTCATCAGCATAGACAATTCACTCCTTTTGGCCACATTTCCAGATACAAACCACTCCTTCCCCCCTTTATCTGAAAGTAGAACTGTACTCCATCATGTATTTCCAAAATAGTCATATCACTTTCCCATCCTCATACCAAATTATCCTCAATTCTCTTGTCATCAGGTTTTCCTCTTCTCTATTTGTACTTACAATATTCCCATAACCAGAGATCAGACCTTCACTTTCCCATGGCTGAAGACATCACATTGTTAAGTTGTACTCCCTCTTTCCTCAGCATATGTTGTAGCCTATATAAAGACCATAATCCTCACCTGTTTTACAGAATGCATGATTTAGATTAGAGTCTTCCCCCTCAGTAGTATCATCCATCAAGTATTAAATTGCATATTTTGCCTAGAATTTAATAGCAACTATATTACATTGAAACCCTGCATCCTTTGCTCCTCAATAATAATCATTTCATACTTTGACCCAACAAACACCCCAATCCCTTCCATATTTTGGACAATCATTATTCCACCCTTGGTGGTATTCCTATTGGATAAATGATCAACTCTTTGACCTGAAAATATCAACTCTAGGAAAAAGCCATACCTCTCTTCTTTTTCTTAGTGCAACTCTCCCCAAAGCACACTGCCAGAAAAGTGGGCTCGGATGGCTGCATCCAAGTTTTTATCGGATGCAGCCATCTGATTCAAACTTGGGCGCGCGCCACTGAGTGAATTGCTGACCCATTCAAACTAGTGGCCCGGGCTTTTGGCCACCGAGTTTGAATTGGTCAGCGATTCACTCGGTGGCGCGCGCACCAGTTTGAATCGGATGGCCGCATCCGATAAAAACTCGGATGCAGCCATCCGAGCCAGATTTTCTGGCAGTGGCATTACTCAGGAAGGCAGCTCTTATATCAGCACCCTTAGTTCAACTTACATTATTAGTATTGTTTGTTTTCTATTTCCCTTCCAAGCTCTATCTCCCCCCAAAGAGTAGCTCCAAACTGTGTGAAAGAGTCTTTTTTCCTGAGGAAAAGGCAGAAAAAAAAGGTGAATTTTGACATAAATTCATGCCTGAAGCCAAATGTTGACCGGCAAAACACATGATACTACCACAAAACTAAATGAAAATAAAACCTTGGCTCACAGGCATCAATTGGAAGTATCTATGTCTTTGATTCACCATGTGCAAGGGTCTTTTTTGTGAGAAAACACGGGAAAAATTGGTAATTTCTGAAATTCTGATGCGTGAAGCAAAATCTTTACAGGCAAAAGGCGTGATGATACCACACCACTATATTAAAATCAACCCTTGACTCTGACACATCAATTGGCCATATCTTAATTTTTCATTCAGCATGTGAAAGGGTTTTTGTTCCTGAGAAAAAGCAGAAAAAATGGGTAATTTGGGAAATTTTCATGTGCAAAGCCAAATCTTGACAGGCAAAACACGTGATACTACAACACAACTATGTGAGAATCAAACTTTGGCTCACAGGAGGCATCAATTGGCTATATCTGTGTTTTTGATTCACCATGTGCAAAGGTTTTTTTTCCTGAGAAAACATGGGATAAAAAGGGAATTTGTGAAATTTTGATGCCTGAAAGCCAATCTTGACAGGCAAAAGGCATGATACTAACACACCACTAGATTTAAATCAATCCTTGGCTCACAGGCATCAATTGGCCATATCTACATTTTTGATTCACCATGTGCAAGGGTCTTTTTTCCTGAGGAAATGCAGAAAAAACGGGTAATTTGTGAAATTTTGATGTGTGAAGCCAAATCTTGACAAGCAAAACACGCAAGAATACCACACCACTATATAAAAATCAAACCTTGTCTCACAGGCATCAATTTTCTATATCTATTTTTTTTTCACCATGTGCAAGGGTCTTTTTTCCTGAGAAAACACTGAAAAAAAAGGTAATTTGTGAAGTATTCATGCATGAAGCCAGATCTTGACAGGTATAACATGTTATAATACCACACCACTATAGCAAGAATTAAAATTGACTCACAGATATCAATTGTCCATATCTATGTTTTTGATTCACCATGTGCACTGGTCCTTTTTCATGAGGAAAGACAGAAAAAATTGGTAATTTGTGAAAGTTTGATGTGTGAAGCCAAATTGTGACAGGCAAAAGGAATGATACTGCCACAACACTTGATGAAAATCAACCCCTGACTCAAAGAAATCAATATGCCATATCTATGTTTTTGGTTCACCATGTGCCAGGGTCTTTCTGCCTAGGAAGACGCAGGAAAAATAGGTAATTTGTGAAATTTTGATGCGTGAAGCCAAATCTTGACAGGCATTAAAACACATGACACTACCACACAACTATATGAAAATCAAAGCTTGGCTCAGAGGCATCAATTTGCCATATCTATGTTTTTGTTTCACCATGTTTAAGGGTCTCTTAATTTCCTGAGAAAACACAGGAAAAATAGGTAATTTGTGAAATTTTGATGTGTGAAGCCCTGCAACCTTGACTTTCAAAATGTGTGACACTATCACACCTGTCAGCCTTAGAAACAACACTGTTGCCCAAAAAGCTTCAACAATGTCCTCTCCAGATTCCCCTCATTTTTCTGATCCCTTTCATCTATTATTGTCCATAGTACTTGTGATGTATAATTGAGGAGTAATTACACCTTGAACATCTATTATTTTCTAAGTTCAAACCATAATACCATATTGAATATATGCATTTCAATCACCAAGGTTAACCATTTTTTCAGCTGGCTGAATGAAAAACTGCATCATCACTCAGAACCACCAACTTAGAAGAATCAGACAACTCTGGACAACATCACTCCTCACTACTCAATCAACACAGATTCCATCACATCCCTACGTTTTTGTGGTCATTTGGTGTCATCTGATTGAATAGTAAGCAGCTTGTTCCAAGTTCTCTCTTCCTTCAAAGCTCTTCTGAGCTCTTGATCTTTTCATCCATCCTGCTCATCTTCTTCTCCAATCAAATAAAGAACAAAAACAATAAAAATATCATCTTTGCCTCTGTGGACTGCTGCTAAAATTCACATAGGTTTTCTGCTACACAAAATAATTTGCCAGTTTCCTTTGGCATAAAAAAGCAATGCAGTCTTTGACTGAACCTTCTCTGGTTCTTAAGAGAAGAGGGGTTAAGCTTAGCTGCCCTTAAACCATCCTCCTTTAAGGAGAGAACCAGAATAGCCCATAGAAGGCCAAAGATCATCATATTCATAGTTATAACCCTATTCTTCTTACTCTCCTTCTTCCTTCTCTACTTCACAATAATTGTCCTCTCCTTATCCTTTCTGGAATCAACTATTGTGCTCCCCTTTCTTGTGTCCTGTTGTCACATAAGAGACCCAGGCTCACAACACCACTATATGAAAATCAATCTTTGGCTCACAGGCATCAATTAATAATATCTTTGTTTCTGATTCACCATGTGAAAGGGTCTTTTTCCTGAGGAAAACATGGGAACAATAGGTAATTTGTAAAATTTTGATGCATGAGGCCCAATCTTGACAGGCAAAAGGCATGATACTACCACACCACTATACTCAAATCATCACTTGACTCAGAGGCATCAATTGGCCAAATCTATGTTTTTGATTCACCATGTGCAAGGGTCTCTTTTCCTGAGAAAACATGGGAAAAATAGCTGATTTGTGAAATTGTGATGCGTGAAGCCAAATCTTGACATGCAAAAGGCATGATACTACCACACCACTATTTGCAAATCAACACTTGAATCAGATTCATCAATTGGCCATACCTATGTTTTTGATTCACCTTGAGCAAGGGTCTTTCTTCCTGGGGAAACACAGGAAAATAGGTAATTTGTGAAATTTGGGTGTGTTTGAGGCCCAATCTTGACAGGCATAAGGAATGATACTACCACACCACTATATGAGATTCCACCTTGAATCACATGCATCAATTGGGAATATCCATGTTTTTGATTCCCCATGTGCAAGGGTCTTTTTTCATGAGAAAATGCAGAAAAAATGGGTAATTTGTGAAAGTTAGATGCGTGAAGCCAAATCTTGATAGGCAAACATGCAATACTACCACACCAATTCATATAAACCAAAACTTGGACCACAGGCATCAATATTCTATATCTATGTTTTTGTTTCACCATGTGCAAGGCACTGTTTCCTCAGAAAACACAAAAAAAAGGTGATTTGTGAAATATTCATGGGTGAAGCCAAATGTTGACAGGCAAAACATGTGATAATAACACACCACTATATAAAAATCAAATCTTGGCTCAAAGGCATTAATTGGCCATATCTATGTTTTTAATTCACTGTGTGCAAGGGTCTTTTTTCATGAGAAAATGCAGAAAAAGAGGGCAATTTGTGAAATTTTGATGTGTGAAGCCACATCTTAACAGGCAAACGGCTGCATGAGACTGCCACACCACTATATGCAAATCAACCCTTGACTCAGAGGAATCAATTGGTCATATCTATGTTCTTGATTGACCATGTGCAGCGGGCTTTTTTCCTGGGAAGACACAAGAAAACTAGATAATTTGTGAAATTTTGATGCATGAAGCCAAATCTTGACGGGCAAAACATGTGTTACTACCACATCACAATACAAAAATCAAACCTTGGCTCACAGGCATCAAATGGCCATATCTATGTTTTTGTTTCAACAAGTGCAAGGGTCTTTTTTGCTGAGAAAACACGGGCAAAATAGGTAATTTCTGAAATTTTGATGTGTGAAGCCCAATCTTGACCGGCAAAATGTGTGTACTACCACACCACTATGTGCAAATCAATCCTTGGCTCACAGGCATCCATTGGTAACATCTAGGTTTCTGATACACCATGTGAAAGGGTCTTTTTTCCTGAAAAAACAAGGGAAAAATAGGTAATTTGTGAAATTTTGACACGTGAAGCCACATCTTGACAGGCACAAGGCATTATAATAAAGGTTTTTCCGCAATGACAAGATTGTCAAAGTGAGACTATAGGGCACCAACCGCGGAAACCACTTGTTACAACAAGCCTTTTGGTTGTTGGTGACTGTTGGGTACTTTTGCATTTGAGAACAGAAATCAATGGTAGTGGGGTTGCATGGCGTCACAGTGCGGGGTTCAGAAAAGGCTGGGAATGGTGTAAATGGATGTCTGCAGGGAGGAACTGGCAGATGAGAAAGGGAGTTTGGAAAATACAAAGGACAGTATCTTTGTGTGACATCAGGGAGCAGAGGGCAGCACAAGGAGGAAAACTGAATCAGCTTGTCCCAGTGCATTGCCACATGAAGTGCTTGACCTGATTGAAAAGTGCAACAAAATTTCTAAAATCCATGCAAAATATTTATACTAATTTTTTGCATGTTCTTCAGATTGCCTTGGAAAGTTGTCCACATTAATACAGATGTTTTGCATGGAGTTTACCAATTTTGTTGCACTTGTTGATCAAGTCAAGAAATTTTTGTGGCAATGCATTGGGACAGCCCCTGGGTGAGGCACCACAACAATAACTTCCTCAAATGCCTGCAGTTGACATGTGGCATCTTGAGTATTACTGAAGACCTTTGTTGATGCAAGCTTGGAGTGAGGTAAGCTTCACTGCTGGCATTGATTGGTCAAACGCAGCTGGTTGAGAAGTTCTTGAACAGCGGTGTTTGACCAGTGATTGGACAGGCACGGTCTGACCAAAGCCCGTGCCAGCCAGTTGGATGGGCCTGTCCAATAGGTTTCACTGCAACCAGTCACCACCAGCCAGGAACTGATTGGGCAGACCATGGCCAGCATGGGCTTTGGTTGGATGTTGCATGTCCAAGATCACTGGTTGAACATGTCTGTCTGAGCACTGCTTGACCAGCCATGTTTGACTGGTCAATGCTGACAGTGCTTAAAACAGTGTCATCTTGTGATACAGTAGTGATATGATGTTAGTATCTTGTCATATGACAGTGAAATGAGATTGTTATATCGGAATATGACAGTTATATGATATGGTGATATGGTGATGTTATATGAGGGTGGTTTGAAAAAGTTGATCACTACAAGATATCCCGTATATCCCGTAATGTCTTACTCAGTATCCCGTACGGGATATGTTGTAGGGTATGTAGTGGCATGATACTACCACACCACTATATTCAAAAAAAGAGTTGAATCAGATTCATCAATTGGCCATACCTATGTTTTTGTTTCACCATGTGCAAGGGTCTTTTTTCCTGGGAAAATACAGGAAAAATAGGTAATTTGTGAAATTTTGACGTGTGAGGCCCAATCTTGACAGGCAAAAGGCATGATACTACCACACCACCACATGAAAATCCAACCTTGGCTCACAGGAATCAATTGGCCACATCTATGTTTTTGATTCCCCATGTGCAAAGGTCTTTTTTCCTGAGAAAACACAGGAAAGAAAGGTAATTTGTGAAATTTTGATGTGTGAAGCCAAATCTTGACAGGCAAACATACAATACTACCACATCACTGTATGTAAATCAAATCTTGGCTCATAGACATCAATTGTCTATAGCTATGTTTTTGTTTCACCATGTGCAAGTGACTTTTTTCCTGAGAAAACACAGAAAAAAAAGGTGATTTGTGAAATCTTCATGCGTGAAGCCAAATCTTGACAGGCAAAAAACAGGATACTACCACACCACTATATGCAAATCAAATCTTGGCTCCCAGGATTTAATTGACCAAATCTATCTTTTTGATGCACCATGCGCAAGGGTCTTTTTTCATGAGGAAACACAGAAAAAAAGGATAATTTGTGAAATTTTGAGGCGTGAAGCCACATCTTGACAGGCAAAAGGCATGATACTGCCACACCACTATATGCAAATCAACCCTTGACTCAGAGGAATCAATTGGTCATATCTATGTTTTTGATTCACCATGTGCAAGGGTCTTTTTTCCTGGGAAGACACAGGAAAAATAGGTAATTTGTGAAATGTTGATGCGTGAAGCCAAATCTTGACAGGCAAAACATGTGATACTACCACACCACTATATTCAAATCAAACCTTGGCTCACAGGAATCAATTGGTCATATCTATGTTTTTGTTTCACCATGTGCAAGGGTCTTTGTTCCTGAGAAAACATAGGAAAAATAGGTAATTTGTGAAATGTTGATGTGTGAAGCCCAATCTTGACTGGAAAAACGTTTGATACTACCACAAAACTCTATGCAATTCAATCTGTGGCTCACAGGCATCAATTGATAATATTTAGGTTTAAAATTCACCATGTGAAAGGGTCTTTTTTCCTGAGAAAACAAGGGCAAAATTGGTAATTTGTGAAATTTTGATGTGTGAAGCCCAATCATGACAGGCAAAAGGAATGATACTAAAGGTTTTGCCGCAATGACAGGATTGTAAAATTGAGACTATAGAGCACCAAACGCAGAAAGCACTTGTGGCAAATAGCCTTTTGGTTGTTGCAGGTGACTGTTGGGTACTTTTGCATTTGAGAACAGAAATGGATGGAAGTAGGGTTGCATGGTGTCACAGTGCGGGATGCAGAAAAGGCCGGGAATGGTATAAATGGATGTGTGCAGGGAGGAAACAGCAGATGGGAAAGGGATTTTGGAAAACAAAAAGGACATTATCTTTGTGTGACATCAGGGAGCAGAGGGCAGCAAAAGGAGGAAAACTGAATCAGCTTGCCCCAGTGCATTTCCACAAGAAGTGCTTGACCTGATCAACAATGCAACAAAATTTCTAAACTCCATGCAAAACATTTTTACTAATGTTTTGCATGAAGTAGCAATCTGCCCGTTGCACTGGAAAGTTGTCCACATTATTAAAGATGTTTTGCATGGAGTTTACCAATTTTGTTGCACTTTTTGATCAGGTCAAGCACTTCTTTTGGAAATGCACTGGGAAAGCCACTGCAATAAAAACTTGCTCAAATGCCGGCAGTTGACATGTGGCAACTTGAGTATTACTGAAACCCTTAGTTGATGCAATCTTGGAGTAACGTAAGTTTCCCTGCTGGCATTGATTGTTCAAACATGGCTGTTTGAGAAGTTCTTGAACATCTGTGTTTGACCAGTGATTGGACAGGCACGGTCTGAACAAAGCCTGTGCCAGCCAGTTGGATGGGCCTGTCCAATTGGTTTGACTGCAACCAGTCACCACCAGCCAGGAACTGATTGGGCAGACATGCTTGAATGGCCAGCATGGGTTTTGGTTGGATGGTGCCTGTCCAAGATCACTTGTTGAACACGGTGTATGACTCAAAAGTGTTGTTAAACCTTTTGCTGAATGGAGAAGGGGAAAATGGAGGTGCAAAACTCTGCCCTTCTATACTATCAGAAAAACAAGACCACCAAGCTCGCTTGGAAGATTATTTATTGTGACAGGATTGGTTGGTTCAAGACGCCTGCGGATTATGATAAGTTGAGTTATGATTTCTGATTGTTGTTGATGGTTGATAACTATGAGTTGTTGATGTTGGTTTTGATAAAACCTCAAATATTGAATTGGCAGTAATAAATGAGGAGTGACCAGTATACTAGTTGGTGAGCTGGTGCTAGTATTCCTTGTAAATATGTGAGTACAAGATCTGATGAGGATGGGAAAAACAACTGGAGGAGAGCCTCTTATATAGACAAATATGAGGGATTTTAGCTCCAAGGGAAGTACAACTGAGGCATTTTTTCTGGTGGTGACAGTGGGGGCAGTGCAGTCAGGTGATGTGGCTGTGCATACATGTGACTGTGGCTGTGCATACATGTGACCTGTATTTGCATACATGTGACCTGTATTTGCATACATGTGATGAGGCTGTGCACTCAGGTGACCTGTATTGGTGAAAAAAGAACAGTATGGAAAAAAGAACCATGTGACCCATCATGTGACCTTCTGTGACCTTCCATGTGACCAGGCTGTGCAGAGTGGTGTCATGCGGCTGTGTAGTGGTGTCATACGGCTGTGTAGTGGTGTCATGCGGCTGTGTAGTCAGAAAATCCACTAGCTCACTACCAGAAAATCTGCTTCAACTGTCACCAGTTGACATGCAGTCACTTTGATTTAACTTGTGTTTTACTTGCATCTTACTCAAAAAAAAACTTCAACCCAACTTCAATGCACAGTCACTCTGCATTGTGCACAGTGAATGTGCCAGAAAAGTTGTTTTGGATTAAATTGGAAGTAAAAGGGGAGTAAGATGGGACTAGCCTGCATGTCTACTGGTGGCAGTTGAAGCAGATTTTCTGGTAGTGTAGTGTAGTCTGCATGTGACCAGGCTGTACTGAGTATGGGTTATGGGTTACTGGTGGGGTTGTGTAGCTGATGCAA